>JAZKJV010001120.1:50330-480021 GCA_037367405.1 Ottelia alismoides | reverse complement strand
TCTTCATCACCGCGTCTCCGCCCCCAACCCCCCCCCCCTACGCATTTGCTCCTCCCCCCACCCTACCCCGCGCTCGCAAGGTCCAAACCAACCCCTCGTCGCATGCTGACAAGCTCCAAGCACCCTCCACCCCTGCGCCCGCAAGGTCCGGACTAGTTCCTCCCGCTCGGCCAAGCTTCAGGCACCCTCCCACCTCCCACCGTGCCGAAACCAACCCCCCTTGCGCTCCAGGCACCCTCCAGTGCGCCCGCAAGCTCCAAACCAACCCCCCGCACGCCCGCACTCCGGACCAACCTCCCCGCACTCCCAGACCAGCCCCCCCTTCTTGCCCGCATTCCAGACCATGCCCCCCACGCAAGCTCGAACTCACCTCCAGCTCTTTTTGATTAATCTCAATCGTTCGATTCATTGACTGGTTAGATTAACTCAACCATCTGGTTGAGTTAATGGACTAAACTAACAGAAGGTTATGCGTGTAAAATGGAGCGGTTATTCATGGTCTTCAGTATAATTAGAGATTATCGAGGGTTCCTGGACTAATTATCAAATTACTCAGGGTTATGGGTGTAAATATCCCTTATAAATATGATCACATATACTCAAATGTTAGGAAATAAAATGTTTTTTATTTTTTAAATTTTTTTCTATGTTTTTGGGATTTTTCATTTGATTTTTGCAATTCTTTAAGTATTTAATTGATTAAATATGATAAAACAAGGAATATAATAATAGGCTGAATTGTTTTAGGGATTCAAAAATAGATAGTAAACTCAAAATTTGACCAAAACTAATTTTAATATCTAATATATGATATAAATAAAAATAAAATATAGAAACAAAATATTTTTGGATTTTCATGTAAACTTTACTGATGTTTTATATGATTTTTAGAGTTCTACAATTTTTTAGATTTTCTTTTGATATTTTTTATGATTTTTGGTCTAGAGTTATGTTATACAGTAATAAATATATTCTAACTTTTTAGAAATTTTAAAACTGATTTTATTTTTCTGTATTTTTGTATCGAGACAAGAAAAAATGCTCTATTTTAGAATTTTAATAAATAGAAATTATAGAAATTGCCTAATAAAAATGTATGTATAAAAAGAATATGTGAGGTATCTAATCAAATTTCCCTAGAATTTTCTAAGCATCAGACATTTAATACAAGTAAAATTAATAAGAAGAAATTTCGATTCTAGTGAGGACCTTTTTGTAATTTATAGAAAGTTTCTATGCATTATAGAACCCCCTAACAAAATCCAAATGCCAATCGTGTAAAGTGTTCAAATATATTTATTTTAATATGCAATAGAAGGGGTTTTTTTCAATTATT
Source organism: Ottelia alismoides (assembly GCA_037367405.1). Classification (NCBI taxonomy): domain Eukaryota; kingdom Viridiplantae; phylum Streptophyta; class Magnoliopsida; order Alismatales; family Hydrocharitaceae; genus Ottelia; species Ottelia alismoides. The sequence goes on along the minus strand of JAZKJV010001120.1, from coordinate 478,685 downwards.
AGAAGGTTCCATATCCAACTTGCATTTTTCCATAAAATATAACACTTAATATTACAACTAATGGAATAAAAATAAATACAGAAACCTAGAGAGGGTCCAATGCAAAATACCCCATCGTCTCACGCATATACGCACACGAGGTGATGTGACGTGGACCAAATAGCAAATATATGAAAGCTTTGGTTCTGAATGTAAATAATATAGGAAGATTTGCAGTGCAATCGAAAGTTTATCGACTAAAAAGAAAATACAAAAAGGAGGGGCTAAGGATGCAAAATACCCTAAAAGGCACATTAATAAATGGTGGATCTCGATCCACTTAAGTGAATCGACGGCTCCAAGCGCTCGATCGCCCTTCGTGGAAGAAGGGGTTGGATTAGATCTCGTATCGGATCTGAAGGTGGTCCGATGGCGAGATCCAACTGTTTGGACGTAATTTGGAGCTCGACAAGGATCCGTATGTTGTTGTTGTCCATGAAGAGCAACGAAGAACAACCGCCCAACTTGGCTATGATTCATAAAAAATCTCCAGCCTCCAATCCCCTCTCTCGCTGATGAGATGGGGGAAATGCTCTTGCAGGTCTTCTGTAGGTATGGATACCTTCAGAATGATATGGTCCCCATCGATAGGGGCCTGGAGCTCGATGTTAGCTGGAGGATATTCATTGATGTAGATACCCCTCAGATGGGGTCTTCCAAATGCGAGACCTGTATAGGAATAGTGGAGGGGCTCTGGTAATGCGATTGATGACACGCCTGGCCACTCGGGTAAAAAGGTCGTCAAGGGTCGTTGTGACCCAAGTCACCAATCGGTGTCAATCGAGAAAAATAGACCACCAAATCGGATAAAAATCAAACAAGCACAAGAAGCGGTCTCACTATTATATTAACCTGGTATAGCAACCATGGTCGAACACAAGGAGCACGTGATGGCCTTGCGGCCTACGAAGTAGTCAAAAAGAAAGAATAAAATAAAATACAAGTGTTTTTGGTGGATTTTTAATTGTTTTTAATTTTTTTGGATTTTTAATTAATTAAGAAAATAAAGAAACAAGTAAAACAAGCCAATTCAAACAATTATTTAATGCATCAAAAATCAATCAAAAATTCAAAGAAAAATGTTTTTGTGTATTTTATAATTTTTTACTGTTTTTAGTGAATTTTTGGGATTTTTCTGATTTTTACTTAATTTTCTAAAAATAAAACAATGCAAGAAAATGAAGGTACTGTCCAGCCGAGATTGAGGGACTTAGATAAAATATCTAAAAGTCCCCAATAAGCCTGGAGGTAATTTTTCCTGTAAAGAGAAAGAAACAAGGAAAAATTAGGCACCTTAATTATTATTTTTGGGTTTTTAGATTAATTATTAGAATTTTTATGCGTTTTTTAGTGTTTTGTAATTTTTATGAGTTTTATATACTGAAAAATGACCAAAATTGGTCAGAAAATCAAGCAAGACAAACTAAACAGTAGCTATTTTTTATGATTTTTTGATGAGTTTTAATATTTTCTTGTGATTTTTCAAATCAAATAGTAAAGAAAAAGGCTGTTTTTGATTTTTTTAAAAAATATCAAATAAAAGCAAAAATGTATCCAAAAATTCTAGAAAATTTTACAACATGGAAGGAGCCATGTGTCCAATTTTCATTGAATTTGGAGTAAGTTTGATATTTTATTCAAAATTAAAACTTAGGTACAATGCACAGGGACCTAAACGTTAATACCAAAAGTTCTGGGGGTTCCGGTGCAAAATTCCCAAGAAGTCACGCGCAAGGCGCATGTCTGGGGCACTCAGGGACCTAATTGCAATAAAAACAAAGTCCCTGGACTAAAAAATAACAGGTATTAAAAGTCCAGGGGGCTTGTTGTAAAATACCCAAACATAAAACGCACATGCGTCAATTCCACACTCACAGGGGTAAAAATGCAATTATCCAAAAATATTCGTTCATTCATTAACAACCAGGAACTACAGGGCTAAGTATGCAAATATCCCAAAAACACATGTGTCGATGCACGTGACACAATACAGGCAGGGGTATACATGTAAATATAGAAAGGATAAGGTCTAAAGTGCAAAAGTACCAAAAATAAAACAACTAACTATAGTATTTACAGGACTAAACATGAAATAAAATAAACAGGGGGGCCTAAGAACAATTACCCCATTATTATATCCGAGGGATGGATGGCTGCCACGTGGTGAATGGAACGGTGCGGGACTGGTGGCACCCAACACAGGGCCCCCTCGGCTCTAATCGACGGCCGAGACTCTGCCACGTGGTAGATCAAACGAAGGAGGGTCACTGTGGCAAAACCTCGGGCATCGAACGGTCCAGATCGCTCCTCAGATGGATCTGACACTACTGGTGACTCCGGAAGCGGACGGTGGCCATCAAAACTGGAGCAGGAGGAGCATCGGACGGCAGAGAAAGATCGAGGAAGAACTGATGGCCGGCGAACTTCGCTGGCCCGCTGCGTGCACTCCCGTCCTCCTCGCGGGGCTCTGAAGATCGAAGAAGATGGCTACGGGCCCTCCACGTCGAATGGTGGTCTCCGATGGTCCGACGGAGCTCCGAGGAGCTCAGGCGGAGCCGGCGGAGCTCGAGCTGCTGATCCAAATGGTCCAAGCCCTCATATGGACTCGGATGCTCCTGCAAAGTACACTAGCAGACTCGCGGGTCGAGGGCAAAGTGCCTCGACCCCGTTAGGATGGGTGACGGTGGTCAGTGAGGCGGGGCGGTCGAGCTCCGGCGAAGCGACAGCGGAGGAACTCGAAACCCCAGCTCCTGTGCAAGCTGGGTTGAATGGAGGGGCGGAGAACGTGCGTGGGAAGATGGCGATCGTGAGGGTGAGGTCCGATGATCAATGCGAAGTGGGAGGTGGCCGGAATCGATGATGGTCGGCGACGGCGATATTTGGGCGAAATCGAAAATTAAAGAACAAGAAAGGGAAACAAGGCTACCTAGGGGGTCGAGTTGACTGTGGGCGAGCTGGGGGTGCTCTGGGTCTTCGCCTCGCGGGTCGTCGAGGCCCGAGGCTCGAGCTCCACCTCTGGGCGGAGCACGGCGGCGCTAACTCGCCGGATCAGAGGTCCGACCACTCTCACCTCTCTACGACACGGCCAACTGGGAGTTGTCACCTCGAGGGTGGTTGTGGAGGTCCTGGGATGAAGGAATGGGGAGCCAAAGATAGGGAAATCGTGCGTCAGAGCTCGGGATTTATACTCCCAGGGGTCCGGCTAGGGTTGGTCGGGTAGGGCAGCTCAGTGCGCGGACCCCGAGGCAGGCATGCCGGCGAGGGTGTCGAATGTGGCGGAAACGAAACGGACCCGTGGTTTAGGTATTCAGGCGTCGGGTCGTGACGCGAAAAATCGGGGAAGTCGGTTCGGGCGTCACGACCCGAGGAAAGAGGTCCACAGGGGGGAGTTGACCGGGCGGTCAACATTCCCCGTGGACCAATGGGAATCAGCCACGTGGAAAATGTTTAAAAATTCAATTAAAAATAGCAAATGGCTGAATTAATAAAAACTTAAAACATGAAATATTTTTATTTTAATTTTTCTATTTTTTGGTGATTTTTAATTAATTTTTCAAAATAAAAATAGGATATGTACATAGTAAGGCTATGTATAGGTATATGTACAATATAGGATTTTTATTTTTTGATTTTTAATTAGTTATTTTTGTGCATTTTTATTCCTATTTTATATTTTATTTATTTATAGTATAAAATTAGGAATAAAAGGGTATTTTTATTTTATTTTTATTATTTATATACAATAGTGAAATAAATAGGTATATACATCTATATACAAGGTGTATTTACAATATTATTTTTGGTTTTTAATTTTGTTCTTTTTATTTTGGTTTTATTTTTGTTGTTTTTATTTTATTTATTTACACCATAATAAATAGAATATTTACAGATTTTATGGAAAGTAATTTTATTTATTTATAGGGATAAATAAATATATAAGTGAGTTTATGTACATGGTGGATATACAAGGGTGAAGGTATTTTTATTTTCTCTTTAGTTTTCTCATTTTTATTTTAAATTTATATTTACAAATATTTACAAATAAATAGAAACCCACTTTTATTTTTGTTTTTAGAGGAAAATATTTTTATTTTATTTACACGTATATTTACACACATGAGCACCCTATCTCTCTCTACTTTGGCTTTTATGCGGTCAGGCCCATGCTGAGCCCTCCCTTGGGTTAGGTTGCTCAATATTTATTCTAAATATTTCCTCTTTTTCTTTTGTATCTTTATTCTTTTATTTTTACACAAAAACATGCTAATTATAAAACTTTATACAATGCATGCTTTTGGTAATTATTTGTATTTACATGAATATACATGTAATTGCAAAGGTTTTTGTAGCTAAAATATAAGAATAAAGAGTGATGAATGGGTATTCATCACCCCCCTATACTTAACTTTTGCTAGTCCCTTAGCAAACACTTATTTGAAAAAGAAGTGAAAAACAAAGAAAGAAAAAGAAAAAGAAAAGGAGGAGAATATACATGGATTAAGGATGATTATTAAACTCGCCATCATTAAATTGAAATATGGAGCTCGATCAGATCTTTGGATTATTAATGTGTCGGAACCATATTTGGACTTAAGCTTAAAACTCAACAGCCTCTAAGTTCCACCAATCTATGGACAAGACTCCTCAATAAACCAGATCAGAACAAGTCTACATACACAAACTCTAATGACCATGAATCTTTCCATGCAGTGTAAGTGATATGTAGCTCCCCACCTCAGAAGTAACAAAGAAACAACCTCCCCCAACCTGGTAACTCTAATGCCTCGGTCTAGCAACTCTTTCCTCGAGAAGCGGGGTATTCCCTTCTAAGTTCAAGTACAACCGGCTCAAGAAGAGGGGGAATAAGAGGTATAGAATTTTGGGAGCTCAACCAGTGTAGCTAAGTCTCCCGCTGCAAGCTTCATGAGATGTAACATGTATACCATAAGCTTTTGCTTTATTTGACTATATACACTCCGGTGGGGTTATTAAATTTTCAATCCAACCCACCACTTTTTTGGAGTTCTTTTTGCATTTTTTTTTCAAGTGCATCTGTACAACATATCTACATGGTGCAGCATATATACAAGAAATTTTCCTCTTGAGCCAGTAGTCTATCCCTCTTTTGAAGCTTTATTGCAACCCACAGCTTCTGTCTTCAGCCTTCATCACCACTAGACCAAGTTGAGGCGCACTTCCTTCACTAGAAGAAGAAGAGAGGTTCCGCCTAGAAGTACTACCCTCATATGCTACCCCAAGCCAAAGGAAACTGCCTCCTTGCCACCTCATCCGTGGAGCGCTATGTGTAAAGTGCTGGTGCAAGTCAAGCCATTGTCTCTAAGAGTCAAGCGTGTGTTGTTAAGTGCTCTACTTAGGCTCATCAAGATGACATATGCTCATAGCCTAGTGGACTCAAAGAATTAAGTCCTTATGGACCTGAAAAGCCTTAACACTAAGCCCTATAAGGTTCCTCTTAGAATTAGGTGGATTAAGATCTTAATCAAGCTCCATTTCCCAATTTAATTCCAGACTAGTTTAACTGTCAACTATCATCCAGGAAAATTATATACATATATACAAAGATGCTATTCACACATATTTACAATCGTGCAAAATTTTTGAAAAATGTTTTGAAATCATGAATGGATGAATGCATGAAGTGCAAGTTTTGCAAAAGTATTTACACTCATTTACACAAGATTTTTGCAAACTTTTGATTTTCAAAACATTTTGGAAAAATTTTGTACTATATGCATAATTTTGATAAGAAAATATTCACACAAGCTTTACACAAAAGATTTTTGAAAACATTTTTACAATCCGGCTTGTGGTAGCCTACCCTCTTCAAGGACTCTGATGAGTTCGTGAAGAGGTGTACTAACTGTCAAAGGATGGGCACTTGTGGACAGCGTGATATGATGCCGATGCAGCCCATTCACTTCTGTGAGGTTTTTGACGCATGGGGCATCGATTTCATGGGTCCATTCTCTAAGAGTCAGGGATTTGAGTACATTCTGTTGGCCGTGGACTATGTTAGTCGTTGGGTTGAGGCTATCCCCGCCCGAGCCGCTGATGCCAGGACAGTTTGCAGATTTTTGAGGAAGCACATCATCACGCGGTTCGGGGTACCTCGAGTATTGATTTCAGATGGGGGGTCTCATTTCATCAACGACCATGTGAAGGCACTTGCTAGCGAGTTTGGCATAGACCATCGAGTTGCCACTCCATACCATCCACAGACGAATGGTCTAGCCGAGGTGTCGAACAGGGAGATCAAGACTATATTGCAGAAAGTCGTCCGCCCTGACCGAAAGGATTGGTCTCAGCTTTTGGACTCGGTCTTGTGGGCATATAGGACGTCTTTCAAGACACCATTGGGCACATCTCCCTTTCGCCTCGTATATGGCAAGCTGTGCCATCTACCTGTTGAGTTGAGGCACAAGTCACTTTGGGAAGTCACAGATATTCTTTTAGATCCAGACAGTGTAGGAGACCAGAGGAGGGCAGAGTTAGCAGCCCTGGAGGACCTTCGTGATACCGCCTTCTCAAACAGCCTACAGTACAAGGAGAGAGTGAAAGAGTGGCATGATTCTCATATCAACCACAAGCATTTTGAGCCTGGACAGAGAGTATGGCTGTTTGATGCTAGGCTTCGTCTATTTCCAGGGAAGCTACAAAGCAAATGGAAGGGACCTTATCTTGTGAGAAAGGTACACGATAACGGAAGCATTGATATATCCGAGTTGTCTTCTGAGAGTACCTTTTGAATGAACGGCCAGCGACTCAAGCCATTCCTAGATCATGAGCTAGATCATGAGCCGCGGGTCGTTGATGTTGCCCCTATTCACTTTGCGTGAGATGTGGTCTCTTGACTCACATCTATTGCATCTCACGCCTGATTATCACTGTTCTTCCGACCTGTATAGATCCAGTTGTCCATATCACTCTATTCTTTAGTCCCACATCCCTTTTCTCATCTTATGATTATGCTATACTTAGGGTGTACTTTACCCTAAGTATAGGGGGATGTAGGACCTTCGAGTACTCTTTTCATTCTTTCTACCCCTGTTTTGCTGCCTATACTTAGGGATATTTTACCCTAAGTATAGGGGGGGGGCAGACTCTGTACATCCTTCACTCGGATTTCCCTTCATGTACAGCTTGCTATACTTAGGATTATTTGATCCTAAGTATAGGGGGAAACCACCGAGTTCTCTTCATTTCATTCATTCATTCATCTCTGTATCTAGCCATTCCTTTTCACTTCCCTTTACTAAACACGAGTTATGTCTTCTTCATCGCTCTTGATCACTCTGAGAACATCGCTCGAGCTAAGTATAGGGGGGTGTGTATATATTTCATATATACTTTAGCCATAACTCGTACTTTGTGTGAGTGTGTTAATAAATAAAATGGCTAAAAACCTTAAAAATCACAAAAATTAAAAAATTTTCCTGTAAATAATCATTCTTTTATTGCACATACATAGCTAGTGTACAAAATTATTTTAAATTATTTTTTTTACAATATAATGATCTTTTACAACCTAATGAGTACTTCTCAACTATATATCTAGCTTCTTATAATTACATCACAACGTGTTTCCTCTTTTTTTGGATTAAAAAAATATATATCTAGCTTCTCTCAACTCTCTTTTTTGACAATCAAGGGTGGGGACTTGAAATCTCGCAGTTAGAATGACAGCTTCTCCTTGAAATAGAAGAATGAATATACATAGACTACTCTAGACACAGTTGCGGATGAGAGACAACGAGATGTTGGTTGTACATAGTGCTTTGAGCCTTTAGTGAAGCGCCTACTAATTGCTTCAACCACTTCCAGCCCCCGATGGAGAAGTAATAAGGTACCATAGTATTGTAAGGTCCAATCAGACCTTACTAATTATTTTTTTATTGTTTTGAAATGAAACTTTTGAGGAATTAGATCACCATATATCACCGCAACATCATTTCCAAATTCAACTTAATTCGGGAATTCTATCATCACCACCAAGTCTACCAAATTTTAACGGTTTTAGAATTGCTAAAATTGACCCTTGTAGATGAAACTATTAAGAATGTTTGTTTTTATTGAATTTTGAAACACATATTCCTTTCGATATACTAAGCAAATCCTTCTAAAGTTTCCTTCAAAAAATTTCAAAAATAATGAAAAAAGGTCAAGTATAGTAAGGTACCCGACACCCCAGGTGCATGCTCCCAGCTCTCTATATATAGGATAAATGAGACTGCCCCTATAGGGAGCTAATTTGGCCACATCTCCATACATATATTATGACATTCAAAATTTTACGAAACAGACTCCTACGACCTCCATTCATACTGTTTTTTTAATGGTCGCAAAATTGTTGAAATCGACTTCATTTGGATAGAGGTCGTAGGAGTCGTTGTTTCGCATGAAACTTGAATTGCATAATATAGAAATATAATTATGAAAATTTACAAAAGTATTTTTAAAAAAATAAAAAAAACGACGAGCTAAATTAACTCCAAGAGAGGATAACCTTATTTTACCCATATATAATAACAAAAAACAATTCTATGGCAGCTGAGAGACAAAAATGGAGTGTAATTATGTTATTAGTTTCGAATGGGCATGGCCTCCACTCCCCATTCAAACACAACTGATATGACAGAAGAGGAGAGGGGGCTGTATCTGTATGTGTGTGATGGGATCATGAGGGGGACGGGATGGGATAGATAGCTGTTGTGCTGCGATTGGGAGAGGTATGGGGCTCATCTGATGACACCCACATCTATCTATCTATTTATATCCTTCTTCTGTTCTCTGCCACTCACCCAGACGTGGACAGCCAGCATATATTATGGCAGGACTACCGCTTACAATGTGTCATGCTCCCCGGAGAAGATCCTCTGCTGTAGAGGGTATTGCAGCAGAGATGTTGTAAACCCTAATAATTTTTTTTTTATAATTTAAATTATAAAATCCAACCTTATAGATTGAATCTTAGATTAATGCTCTATATATCCTCCAAATTTCGCTTAAATCCGACATTATTTGCTAATTTATCTTAATAGTTTAAAATTCGGATCTTTTTGAAATGGAGTTCAAGTTGTTTAGATCTTGACCGATTATTTGACTGTTAAGATAAAATAGCAAATAATGTCGGATTTACGCGAAATTTGAAGTATATATAGAACAATAACCTAAGATTCAATCTATAAGGTTGGATTTTAGAATCTAAATCACAAAAGAAATTTATTGTGGTTTACAGCACCTCTGCTGCAATACCCTCTACAGCAGAGGATCTTCTCCCCATGCTCCCCTCCTTTTTTTCCCTCCCTGTTATTCCCCTCACTACTTGGAATAAGCGCGATTAATCAATATAAATAAATCACGACATTAGTCCTTGATAATTCAGCTAAAAATTATTAAAGATATGACTATTACAAGAGAAGAGAAATGGATGGGGGCTTACCTGTGTAACCATGACCTTCTCTACCTCTTCGGTTGGAGAAAATATTTGGCGTGTGTATTCTAATCCTCATTTTCTTATGATCTGTGTGTGCAGAATCACATCAGGGAAGAGGATCGATCACCAAATAATATATGATAATGATCACATCTCTAACTATATAAAAACATACATAAGTTCAAAAGATGAACCCTGCGGATGTGGAACACGAATATATAGCTTCTCATGGTACACAGTTCTGGATCTAAATCCGATCTTGATAAGTTACCATATAGATCGGTGGGGCTTCAACCACTACAACATATTGGCCTATGATAATAAATACTGTAATATTCGTTGCCGTATCTTGTTTGTTAAACTTATAAAAATGGATATTGATTAGTTGTTGTTATTTTGTCTTTGATTGTTTTTATAATGAATATCATTTACGTTGTTATATTGCTATGTACAAATCTTATAACAATAATAGTTTGTTGGTCTTTTTCCATTCATTGTTGATAAATTAGCAATGTTTAGTACAATTTTTAACGAAAAATCTGATAGATGACTATCGTTACATGAACTTCTAACAAAAACGTGGCATTCATTGTAAATTAAAAGCAAAGAATAAAAATTTGCGATACATAAGATTCTTTGCTATAAATTTTACACTAAAAGATATGGAGACAACTTTTCAAATTATTCGTTTCCATAGGTTAATTTTATTGTGACGCCCCGATGTATGTGACATTTGAGATGTTTCCGATCACTTTACCGAAGTCAATTTATTCATCCTATGACTTTTGTGCTATCTTCACCACTCTTGGATAGGAGTGCTAATCGAATCGAATACCTTCGAATCCACCCGGATTCTGATTCAATTCATTATAAAAGTTTCGAATCTGAACTCGAATCAAATTTCAAACAAATTTACAACTTAAATTCAGATTCAATTCATTTTGAGTTTCGAATATTCAAATTCGATTCATTTTATTTCGAATTTGAAATGTTAATTGATCTTGAGAGCTTATATAAATAATATTACACGAAGAATAATATAATATAAATATTTTATTGTATAATTCTAACTTTAAAAGTATATTACTAAGATAAGTTGAAAAAAACTATAAAATCAATGAAAATATCAAACCAATACAGTAGATAAAAGTACCTAATTTTTACAATTATTATGTGTCTTTTACAATTTAAATATACTATTTTTTTTATGATGAAGAAATATATAAATACAATATAATTATATTAGTCTATCAAAGAGATAGAATAGCATTGACGAAAAAGATGAACATGTTATAATTATCATTGCATGTTAAAACAAGACAAGATCAAACTTATATAGAGTGTTGATATAAATTAATATTATTATTTGAAATAATGAGAATACTAAAAAATAATGTAGTAAGATAAAACCTCTTCATTAATTGTGCGATCTTCAACATCAAAAAACTAAACCATGAAAATGAAATATATGAATTTTTGATGTACAAAGGAACAACTTACATTATGATGAGAAGAACTTGTATATTACTCATGTAATGATAAATGTTGCCTTGACAATGATAATCATCATGGCAAGGAAAACAAAACAACAAAAAAGCAAAGGAGATATATCTAGATAAATTTTGAATCACGACAAATGTTAAGGAGGAACGCGAAGTAGCAAAGACAACATTTTCATGTGCTAGGAGAGAGGCCACCGTAATCTACCGTAGGTTTTTAGGATTTGTGGTAGATAGTTTTTTTTGAGAGGAAAAAGGGTGAAATCCCGAGATGGGACTCACCGCCAAAAACTTTCAATTAATAGGAAGATAAAGATACATATTACCTTGCAGACCAGAAACGATAAAGGGAAAGACATGAAGCGATTACATTTTCAGAATAGAACCGCTGGTTCTTAAAGATCAGATCATTTCTTCCACCCCAGATGGCCCAGAGGGCTGCGAATGGCAAAGAAATAAGGGAGAATGGAAAATGCAGTGTAAGGAACGTGAGAATATGAAAATAAATATGTGGGTGAGAATTTAGAATAACAATATTAAACATTCGATCTTTCATATTAGATTTTCTGACTAATATTTTTTACTCTTTTTTATATTCAATATTTAGTCTTTAACTAATATGATTATACATAAATATATATACATATTAAATTGAGTATGACTTAGAGTGTTTTGTATCCTCTTAATGCTTCAAAATTTATGAATAGCAATGCTAAGATTGATTATTGTACTTATACAAAGTAACTCATACCTAAGCTATTGTCACTAAGCTAGAATAAGAAGTAAAAACAAGAACTTAGATATTTTTTATAACTGATGCATGAAGGACCCACATCTATAACTCATAACATATTTCGCAGTCAAACAACTTGAACTTATTTATAAAGAGGAAAGGAGAGAAATTGGGTCGCATCAGGGGGTTCTAATGTTGCATATACACGCCAGACATTGACAAGTCACATCTATATAGCGCGGGAGTATGGAAATCATAGCAGAGAATACTGGACATGATATCAATGGAGCCTAGATATGATTATAAGTTTAAAATTAATCGCTTAATTACTGTAGTAAGTTGGTTTGAGTGTATCTTTAGTTTCTTGCACATGTTATGCTTAGTGATATAATGCAAATGCTAAATCTTTCGATGTAAATTAAACGTAATAACTTTTTAATACGTATTCATATATTCCTTTCTGCATCTATTTACTTATAAATGAATTTGAATAAATGCATGTGAACGTTTTGATGTAAGTGTGCTGTAAATCCTTGCATAAGAATATTCATAAAAGGTCCTAATCGACCCCGAGTGGTTGTTACATGTATGTATGTAAATATGTATGTATTGTATGTATGAATATGTATATATAAATATATGGATACATATATACATATATGTATGTATATAACTATCGAATCGAATTGAATTATTATCGAACGAATTCAGGTTAATTCAAATTCGATTCATTTAGGAATCGAATCCACAAATTAAATTCAAATTCAGTTCATTTGGTTTCGAATCGAACTTTTTCGAATTTTTATCGAACGAATCCTAATCGAATTCGAATGATTCAGTTCAATTAGCAGCCTTATTCTTGGAGTGAGACCACGAGTTTCTATCACTAAAATGAAAAGGATTAAAAAAATAGAGGTAATCTGAATTTTGGACTAAATGCAATTGTTGGAAAATTAACTAGTAATAGTGCAATTGATCCAAATGATGTTTTTATGGTATGTTGTATGCCTTATGTGTTTACTAAGAAGATATGGTTGCAACTATAAAATAAGAGAATGTATGTACTTACTGCTTGATGCGTTGGAGATGTGAATAAAAAGAAAGCCAATATGCCACTACTAGAAATACCGTTGTTGGTGACACACGACATTTCCTTTACCAACGGGTTAGGCGATTCTGTTAGGAAAAAATATATATATTTGCAAACAGCTCGTTGACCCACTAGGAATGGGAAATTTCGTAAATGGTCCACTAACCCGTTAACGAATTTCACTGACTTGTAAAAAAATCAACGCTTTCGTAACAGGTTTAGTGGACCCGTTAGAAAATGATGAGATTTCTTGATGTTAATGATGCCACTAACCACATGAGAGGGGATCCGAAACTCTTTGTAGCCTATAAACTAGCATCTAGTAAGGATCATGATGCTCTTTAGATGGATCCTGTGTAACTATGGCACGAAACATGCCTATTCCTCTTCTAAATAAATTATCGATTCATGATACTCTTCGTGTTCTTGAAATGCATATGGAAGTCCTTTCTGTTAGCAAGGCAACTAAATAATTGAAGTGTGAACTACTTTTTCTTATTATTGTTGTATATAGTAGGATTTGTAGGGAGGATTGGGATTGTTTTGATTTCCGACGGCTATGCCGTCTTCCGATTAAGGTTGTTGATGCTTTAATTGTTGTTATTCAATGCAAAAGGAATGAAAAGGGTTAGTGTCATCAATTGATCACATGGTTGATGAGTATCCGAGAGTACCTTTGTATACATGCTCCATGATCGTAGAGATGGTATTATCACTTTAAAAAACTTTATTAATCTGATTGAGATGCAATACAGTAAAGTGGTCAACTGGTTTAGATTTGATAATGCTTGCGAGTATATGTATGAAGTTCTGGCATATTTCTTTAATAACAAATGGACTATTCATGAGACCTCATCTGCATATACTCCTCAACATAATGGAGTTGTAGAGAGGAAAAATAGACACCTTCTCGAAGCTAGCAAAAAATTTTTATTTCAGCAAAAATTGCTTAAGAAATTCTGGGGCAAAACTATTCTTGCAAATGTTTTTCTCATAAATAGGATGCCTCTGTTGGATATGAATAGTCTATTCTAAATATTTCAACATCATATTTTACTCTTTGTTATCCCTCCAAAGACTTTTGGATGTGTTTGCTACTTTCATAATTCCACAACGTTATGCAAAGAAGCACGATGCACAAGCAATTAAAAGGATTTTTGTTCGGTACTCACCCACTCAAAAGGTCATAAATGTTTCTATCTTAATATGTAGCATAGAATGAAAGATGTCACCTAAATCGAACATAAATGTTACATTCAAGAGAATTCTCTTCCAGGAGACAAAAGGTAATTGTAAGGGAAATGTCTGATGAATATATGATTTATCGCTTTTATTCTTTCATTTTGGCTAAAATCCTTAGTAAAATACATGTAAATATTCACTAATTCTTAGTAATTAACATTCTAACCACATTTTTTAATATTACATATTTAACATTTATTTTATCCAAAATAAAATAATAAAAGGAAAATAAAAAATAAAAGAAACAGAAGGATGCACATAAAATATATACAGAGTGATCCTAACCCCGATACATGGTCAATATTGACTTTGGTCGACAAAATAAATAAGTACAGGGTGATAAGTATCCTAATCTATAAAAACGTCAGAAAACCAAGACCATAATTATACATAAACACATCTTCCACCTGATAAATATTTCACCTATTTTATTTATCATCAAGATCATCTCAAATCAAAATATTTTCTTCACAAAAATTGTTTACAATATATATTATTTTATAAAAATATCAAAAAAGATATTTAATGAATAAATAATTAATTATAATGTATCGAAAAAATCGTAACAACCAACTTCCAAAAACTCCAAATTGATCAAACTCAATTAAAACTTCATTTTATGATCAATACTATTTACTAAAAATATCAAAAAAATATTAGAATAAAATGGGCGAGTTTTGGCGTTTGAGCCCCTATGTCAATATGTAATATATATATATATAAAGTTCCCGATTTTCTAATTAATTATCCTTAACTCCATTTAACTTAATTTCTTCTCTAATGTATTTGTAAAAATCAATAGAAAAATTTAAAAATATGATTTAAATCAAAATGTCAATTAAATACCGAAGTCACAAAGCCATGACCTAAATTTTCCGAACCTCATAACTCAACCATATGGACTCCAAATAGAGTGTAATCACTTTGAAAGCTTTTTTATAGAATTATCTATGAAATGATACTAAATTCGCTAAATCAGAATTAATATATGAAAATTAGGTTTTGGGATCAGATTGGTATACAATGTACATTGTACCTTAATTTTATCTTATTTAATATATGCCATGCATCATATTTATATGCTTTCTTAATATTATATTATTAAATTAATTAATTAATTAATTAATTATTAACTAGGTATTTATCATGTTATTTAATTTCTTAAGTACGTATATATTCAACTACTTAATTATTTAATTACTTAATTACTTATATAAATATGTAAATAATTAATAATTAATTTATCTATTTAATCTATTCGTTAATTTGATTAACCTTTAATCATTTGTCTTAATTAACTACTTAATTCATTATTTTTTTAAATTTTTTTGGTCACGTGAGCTTCATGACCGTGCCCCCTTCCCCGTGCATCTCCTTCCTTTTCCCCATCGCGACCTCCATCTTTCTCCTCTCTTCCGGTTGCCAACAACCCTAACCGTCGAGCATTGGACCGTTTGCCCAACTGCCTGCGGTGAAGCAACCTCTCCTCTGGTGAACACATCACCTTGCATAGCCTCTAAGTTTTTCTACCCTATATTTAGGGCACCCAACCCCGTGGAGCTCCCCATCCGTCATTTTTATATCTCCTCTCCTTCATGTGAGCTTTGATAGAAGGGTCGTGATAGAGTTCATCCACTGTCACAGCGAGAGTTGAAAAGGGAGTCTACGACGTGATCGTGCTTTGTTGCATTCTATGGCAAGAGTTTAGCCTCCATGGTCTTTCACCGCCACATCGAGGCTATCATCACCTGAAGCTCTGCTAAGCTTCATCCACATGCGACATCATCATTCATCCTCGAAGTTAGCTTCATGTACATTTCTATTCTCCTTTTCTTCTCATCTCATCCCTTCTATTTTCTCTTGTCGTCTCAATCATTTCTCTCCAAAATATTCTCCTTTCTGACTTCATTCCAATTGAATCACATCCCAAACCGATCAATACACTTCTCCATCTCCTATCACAACTTGTTTCTCTCAAATCAACTCAGACTTGCACCTCAATCCCCTTCCACTGCCTTCATAGGGGATTTCCATCCACATTCTTCTTATGCACCTAGTCCTTGACTGAGGTTCCACCCTCGAGCTATGTTTGCTTGATTGTAGGCTATCAACGATCGTCAGATGCACTAATTTCGAGATCGAGTTAAGTACAGATCGGAGATCGACCTTCAGTGATAGCAATCCATCTGGAATATAAAATATTTGGAAATTGGAGCCGGGCAGTATCAAAAATCTCCCCCAAGCATCTTCACACATGGGAATCAAACTTCAATCAGAGCGATTGCAAATCCGAGCAGTACCTGCATCTGGTTCAATCGAAGTATCGCTCGAACACGAACACCTTAATCAAACCTTCGCTTCCTCTACCTCGAACTATTGGCGCACATGAATAACAACCTGTAGACAAGCACACACATCGAATTGCATCTCCTGGAGCTCCAGACTTGCATTGGGGAAGAGCAGAAATCACAACTGCTCAACCCATCTCATCACTCGTACCAGAGGAATAGTCTCCGCTTATGAAGAACAACACCCCTTAGAGATAGCATAGGATCCATTCAATCAGATTCACCTGATGCTCCACGTCGCGACACGCGTTGTCATTCAGCTAAACTCACTACTTTAACCTTAATCTACGCATGTGACCGCACACACGCGGAAATTATTTTAGGTAAATTACGAGTTTTCCTTCATGATATTTGATTTTTCATATAGGTTCCTGGTATCTCAAGTCACGTGCCTAGCACGTGGTCACTAGAAGCTTTACATAAACACCCTCGAAAGTTCTGTATATCACATACACAACTTATAGTTTCCAGTAGATTACAATAACACCCATATACAGTAAATCAATCATGTATATACTATAATACATAATAAATAAAAAAAATATAAAATATAAAAATATCATAAGTATACATATAAATACCATATATTTTACTATATAAAGTATTAAATTATATTTTGAAAAATAAAAATGGTTTTTAGCATTAAATAAATCCTAAAAAATACTTAAAAAGTATAAAAAACTTAAAATATCATAAAAATATAAAACACTTTTAAAAATATACAAAAATTAATCTTAATATTGTTTACTATATTTTATAGAACAAATTTAAAAAGAAATAAAAATTCAATAATAAAACCAATTAAAAAATCATAACTAATACAATAAAATTAACATAAAAACGTACAATATCATTTTGAAGGTATTTTCATCTAAATTCTAATAAAAATAAAACAAAAATATTTTCTCACATTTTATTATTTTAAAAATCAAAAATAAAATTATGTTTTAAAATAAAAACAACTTTGAACTTTTAAAAACCTAAAAAAATTACAAAACATTTTCTGAAAATTACATAAAAATTATAAAATACTTAAAACATATTAAAAAATTCAAATTAAAAATAAAATACAAAAACTATAAAAAGTATACCTATATTCTTTTATAGATATATTAAAATCACAAAAATAACATAAAATTCAAAAAAAATCCAAAAAATTACCTAAAAATAAATAAAAATCAGAAAACTCTATATACCTTAGTTTTTTATTATTTTACATTAGTTAATGAAACGTTTTCCTCTCCAAGTTTAGCACTCCTGTACTAAACGCTATATACATTAGTTTAGGAGTATAAATAAAAACAAACACATTTCTATAAAAACTACCCGACCGACAAATTGCTATTATTCTTATCGTGGAATAGTAGAAAGGGTCTGATTTATCAATGCATAGGAGATTTTTATTTTGGATATTATATCTAGTGATATGATCCCTCCAAGTACTTCTAATTAAGAGGATTCTAGGTTAGAGGGGGTGATGAATCTCCATTTCATCACCTTTATTATTTCATTATGATCTTTAATCCCTAGCTAAATGCATGTATATTGCATTAATTTGTATAAAATAATACTCAGTAATTGACATTAAAATACTATATAGAAACATGTATTTAATCTTGAAATAAAATAATAAAGGAAAGAAAAGAAATAGAATGAAGTGTCAAAAACACTGAATGACCCTAAGCCCCAAGACCCAGTCATCATGGTGACTTGGACGACAAGGAACAAAGTAGGGGGAGATATGGCAGATGAATTGTACATAAAACACTCAAAAACCCTAATTTCTATTGATCAATATATGCATTTTATCACCTGATTTATTTTCTTATTCTTATACCTCAAATAAGAAAATCCTCAACATAAAAGTTGTATATAAAAAAACAAAGAAAAATAAAAAAATTATTTCACACAAAAATAATGCACAATGTGTTTGGGATATTGATGAATCTCCATTTTAATACCTTTATCCTTTCATTTTGACCTTAAATACCTAGCTAAATTCATGAATATAACATTTATTTGATCAAAATAACATTCATTCATTGATAAACTACTTTATAAAATACTGTATTTTATTACTAAAAATAAAAGAATAGAGTAAAGAAAAGAAAAAGAATGAAGTGCCAAAGATATTGAATGGACCTAAATTAGGAGAATAAGTCATCATGATGACTTGGTGGACAAGGAATACAATAGGAGGAGATACAACAGATTAACTGTACAAAATACAAGTCAAAGCCCTAATTCTCTATTCATAAATAATTCTACTTTGGGACATATTTTATTTTCTTATTTTTATACCTCAAATAATAAAATCTTTTATACAAAAGTTGTACAAAAAATACAAAGAAACATACAAATTTTATTTTATTCTAAACTAATGCACAATGTGCCAAGGACACATAAAATAAAAAGCCAAAAAGAAAACTTTACAGACCCATGTCTTCTCAATACATAACCCAAATTGGCCAAACTCACCTTTATTCTTCATAGATTTAAATTATCTATTTAATGAAGGTATTTTCATTCAATTTGAAGTTAAGATGTAAAAGTTGACTTTTGGACCCTCATTGTGTAATATACCTGTATAGAATATTCAATATATTTATTCCTTATATTTTCCACTTTCCTATATTGTTATATATTTTAAAATATTATGTGAAATATAAGTAAATAATAATAACAATATAAAGCTATGAAAAAACATAAAAATAACTATTGTCCATTAATATATAGGTAAATTACAACTATTACATATTTATTTAAGTAAATGAATAAATTCAAGAAAATAAAATAAAAATATGAACATTTGTAACTAAATAAGTTATAAATATATAAAAATATGTAAATATAATAATAAATATAAAATACAAAATAAAAATAAAATACCTCATATATAGGTTTTTACCTCTATTTATACATGTAAAACTAATGAATAATAAATTACCTTATAAAAATAAATAAAAATCAAAATAAAATACTACATAAAATAATCGAAAAAATATATTTGAAGTTTATTTAATTAAATCAATTTCTATTTTTATTTTACTTTATTTATTCTTTTATTATCTATTTTGTGTTCTAGTGGCTGACATGGACCAATGGGAGGTGAGTCTCAGTTGACCTAGGTCACTCCTCCCCCCCCCAATGGTCTATAGATGCCAAGAGATATCCATATCTATTCTCTCCATTATTGCACCCGAGGCTTGCACTATTTTGGCCCGCTCCCTTCATGACTTTTATTCGTCGTTCTTTGCTCTATCATGCCCTATCAATTCCTCGAACGATAGATCATTGAATTGAGTGGTTGCCATAGTCAAAACTCACCATGTACATAAACCTGCATCTGTCCCATTTTTTAATTTGATCCTTCTCTACCCTATAAAACCCTTATTTTCCTTGTGCTTGAGGTTGTTGGTGATAGTAGAAACTTCGCCGAAGTGTTGGCGTGGTGAAGGAGTGCCCAAAGGTGGTGATTTGAGCTCATCGGAGCCGCTTCAGGCGGAGCTCATCCTCTCTCACTATTCTGTATGCATGATGAATACCCATTCATCACTCTTTATTCTTTTATTTTAGCTACAAAACCTTTGCCAAACACATATATATTCATGTAAATACAGATAATTATCAAATTGCATACATTATATAAAATTGAATAAATAGCATGTTTTTGTGCATAAATAAAAGAATAAAGAGACAAAAGAAAAAGAGGGAGATATTTAGATAAATATCGAGCAACCTAATCCCAAGAGAGGGCTCAGCATGGGCCTGACCGCATAAATGCTCAAGTAGAGAGAGATAAGGAAGCTCATATACCTGTAAATAAAATAAAAATATTTTCCTCTTATAAAAATAAAAATAAGTTTGTAAATACTTGTAAATATTTGTAAATACAAAACCAAAATAAAAATGAGAAAATCAAAAAGAAAATAAAAATAACCTTCATTGTGTATATTCACCATGTACATAGAATCATGTATCTATTTATTTATCCCTATAAATAAATCAATTAAAATCCCATAAAAATTGTATATATTCTATACTTCATAATGTAAATAAATAAAATAAAAACCATCAAAACAAAAATAAAATAAAAAGAATAAAAATCAAAATCAAAATAAACATTGTATATATACCATGTACATACTTGTATATATCTATTTATTTTACCCCTGTAAATAAATATTAAAAATAAAATAAAAATACCAAAATATTCCAAATTTTATCCTATAAATAAATAAAATATAAAATTGGAATAATTTGTATAAAAATAAATAATTAAAAATTAAAAATTAAAAAAATACATATGTATATACATGTATATAATAATATTTTGTAAATACCTAAATTATATTTCAAAAAATAAAAAAATCACAAAAAATAGTTTGAAAATAAATAAACATTTTTCATGTTTAGAGTTTTTAGAAAATAAGTCATTTACTATTTTTAAATGAATTTCTAAATAATTAAAAATTGGAATAATCTGATTGGTCCACGGGGGATTGTTGACCCCCGGTCAACTCTCCCCCGCGAACCCTTCTCTCGCGGATCTGGCGTTTGACCCGACTTCTCCGATTTTTAGCCACTCGATCCGACCGCCAAATCTGGAAACCTCGGGCTCCATTTGTTCCTTGATCATCCTAGATCCACGCTCGGGGTGGGTCTTTGGGATCCGCGCTCCGATCGAGTCACCCGACTCCCATCTTCGCGGACCCCTATCCATATTTAATCCGAGCTCCACCGCGCTTTTCACTCATCTTTGTCTCATTCATTCTCTACCCTAGGAGCTCCATCATCTCCGCCTGAGTGACAGCAGTCGGCCGGTGGTGTTGCAGCGAGGAGAGGGTGACCGGACCATTGATCCGACGACGTAGCACCGCCGTGCGCCGCCCAGACGTGGTGCTCGAGCCTCAGGCATCGACGGCCATCGAGGCTAGGACCTAGAGCTTCATCGTCTCATCCCCAGTCGACCTCGTCCATCAGGTAGCCCTAGTTCTTTCTCCATTTCGCTGATTTTCATTTACGCCCAAATCGACCCATCGCCGAAGACCCTCGATTCCGACCCCTCTCGTCCCCATCTCGATCATCGGATTTGTCCAACACATTCGCACTCCTCTCACGCACGTTCTTCACCCCTTCGTTCAACCCAGTTTGCGCCGGAGCTCCCCCATCTCGGCACCGATCATCCCCACCATCGCTAACCGGGTCGAGGCACTTTGCCCTCAACCCAAGAGTCTGTTGCGTTGCTTTGCAGGTCAAGACGAGCCCATCTGAGGGCTTGACGTTCAGGAGCAGCAGCTCCAGCTCCGTCGGCCACCTGTTCTTCGTGGATCCTCCCCGACCGTCCATCTAGCCCTCCAGCTCCAGATTCACATCGAGCCATCCATTTGAGGAGCAGCAGCATCCGTTCGATCATCAGAGGATGGATCTGGACCGTCAGATCAGCAAGGTTTAGCCACAGTGCACAGGAGACGTT
This sequence comes from Ottelia alismoides, assembly GCA_037367405.1. Lineage (NCBI taxonomy): Eukaryota > Viridiplantae > Streptophyta > Magnoliopsida > Alismatales > Hydrocharitaceae > Ottelia > Ottelia alismoides. Next base: position 456,804 of record JAZKJV010001120.1, on the reverse strand, counting down.
CGATCATCCACGTGGCTAAGCCTCGACCGTCAGATCCGATTCGCAGCCCTTCGTTGAGGCGCCGTCGTCCCCAGCCGTTCGATCGGCTACGTGGCGCCATCTCAGCCCTCGGCTTAAATAAAGGGGTAATTTTTCTTAGGCCCCTGTTCTTTTAGTTGTTAATATTTAGCCCTGTAAATATTTTAGAACTTTTATTTTAGTTTGGTAAATTGCATAGAGGGCCTTGTCATTTACTTTAATTGCACTTATACCCTTGTACGGTGTGGGACACGTGCTTCGACACGTGATTTCTTGGGATAATTGAATGTATGGGCCTGATGTTTTGAGGAGTTCATGAATGAAAATATATTTTTAGTATTTGCAGATATGCCCCTGTGAGTGTTTTAATTGTGCACGTGCCAAATTTCTTGGGCTTTTTATACTTTTTCCCCTAGACTTTTAGTACGAGTTACTAAGAGGTCCATGGACTTGAGTTTTATTACAAAACGGTCCCTGAGTGCCCAGATCATGCGCGTGGCGCGTGAGTTCTTACAGATTTTGCACCGGACCCCCTGGATTCCTTTGCTTGTTATTTCTAGGCCCCCTGAGTATATTTTTATGACAAATAGGTCCCTGTGACTGTGGGCTTGTATTTGTTGTAAATAAAATATCAAATATCATCCAAAATACGTTGTTGAAATCGACCTTGTTTGGATGGATGCCGTATGAGTCTCTATTTTGCACGAAATTTGAATGGCATAATATAGGCCTATAATGATGAATATCTATGAAGGCATTTTTCAAAAAAAAATAAGAAAATGGGAGATAATGAGGCAGAGAACCAAGTTAGCTCCCCAATAGTGTAGCCCTATTTTACCATACACATGATTTTCTATTAGATGAATGGAATGTATGAATTACTGACCAACAAGTCATAATAAACATGGAGTGATTTTTGAAGTAAAGAAAATTACAAATAATTGGAAACCTTCCTGTCATAAATATATAGAGAATTGTAACGAATACCATCAATTTTATAACTACTTGCAATTATTTTGATATATCTATTATTTTAAAATGATTTATCATTTCTTAACATAAATAATCATTTTTTATGAAAAAGAAAGTTATAAAAAATACAAGATGATCATTTGCAAAAATTGGTTAGACTTTTGTATGACAACAAAAGATATGGTACTTGTAGTAATTTAATATTTATTTTTTGTGAAAGATGATAATCTACTAGGACCATTAGAAAATAATTATGCAGATGGAGATCGTAGGAGTTTCTGTTTCTCACGAAACTTCAATGATATAATATAGGGATATAGCGATGAATTTACATGGATTCATTTGTCTAAAAAATAAAAAATAGAAAAAAATCAGGCGATGGAGCTAAAGGGGACATCCTCATTTTCCCCATGAGTGTGTGTATGTGTTCAATGGAGCTGCCCCGCTCCATTTTCCGATGATTTTTTTTTATTTTTTTTAAATATAATCATCTATTTTCATTGCTACATCCGCTAATATTCCATTCAAATTCCATTAGAAGCAAAGTCTCGTATGCTCTTTATCTAGAACATGTCGATTACAACGACTCTTAGATCATTAAAATTACATGTTCTAGATGAAGGGCATAGGAGTCTATATTTCTGACGAAATTGGAATGTCATATTAAAGGGATATAGTGTGATGAAATTTCATTGTGGTATTTTTAAAAATAATAAAAAATACTGAAAAATGGGACATGAGCAGTATGTTGGTTGTCCCCATAGGGCAGCCCCATTTTTCCCTATATATTGGAAAAAAATGGGGTTGTACCCCCCATTTTTCACCATTTTTTATTTTTTTCAAAAATAAAGCAATATATTTTAATCAATATATCCTGCTAGTATATCATTCTAATTTCATAAGAAACAGAGACTCCTATACCTTCCATCTACACCAGATATATTTAACAGTCTTGGAATTGTTCTAATCAACCTGTTCTAAACAAAGGACATTATGAAGGATTATGGAAAAAATCCTCAAGTGCATCATTAAAGCATTGGGATCGCATCGTATGCGATCATGAGCGACTAGTCGAACTAGCTGCTCGGTGCAACAGAATTAAAAAATAAATGATGAAACCACATGATCTATGAACCATACATAAATCATTCCATCTAAACCATATACTAGGTAAAGGAATACCTCATGTCTCAAGTCTGACTCGATGGTAGAGCTGCTTGCGAGCATGGAAATGAATCACGTGCTTCTCGCAATCCGAGTTGTTGATACAAGCAATGGATATTCTAATCTCCTCTCACAAGATCAAACATCTTCTTTACGATATGACACACGGAAGGAGACAGAGATCCACGAATGGTTAACGTGATGGCGTAATGGTGATGCGATGACAAAAGAAACTTTCTCTCTAAGGTTAGAGTGGGCTACCACTCAAGAAGGAGAGAGAGAGAGAGAGAGAATTGGCGTGTGATATGAGAATGAGAAAGAGAGAGAGAGAGAGAGAGAGAGAGCAATTTGTTGTTCAACAACTACTTCTTGGAAGGACAAGGGCGCATCTTCTTATATAATATTTTGGGAGTCCATGGATCTCAATCCATACATTACACAAATCCAATGGTTTAGATTGGTTTGTGCTTGTTTTAATGGTCATGATTTTATTGCAAAAAACACAAAAATAATTAATTTAATTTAATGTATATATTAAATCATCAATACAATTTATTTTCAACTAAATCAATTTTGCATGGAGATAATTTAAAAGAGATAAATCTCTTTCCAATGGGACATGGTTGCCTTCCACCTCCTCCTGCTAAGGTGGATATTTATCTCCAATTAATTTGCAACAACTATTTGTTGCATATTTATTTACACAAATAATTCATAATTATTTTTGTGCATATAGCAATCATTCCATTGGAAAACTGTGAACCATATTCACAACTCAAAATAAAATGTAAATTGCATTTTCCATTAATTGTCCAATATGAATCCAATTCACATTAACACTTAACTAACAAGTGTAAATTACATTTGTCTCTCTTTAATATAGTATAAATCACATTTATAATATATATGAATAATATAGATAGAACTATCCACATTATCCATATCCTTGATAATTAAATCACATTTAATTATCTAAGATCTCAATTCTCATGCATTCAAATAATATTAATCTTATCCATATTATTTATGATAATTAAATCACATTTAATTATCCATTTCTCGATACTTGGATATATTAACAATGGAATTAATTATTCTTAATCTCTTTCAAGAATAATGTACTTTTTCTGAGGATACTTGGAGATAATGACAGGACGATTATACATTCCACGTATAGTGACTTGGATGTTGAGATCATATCTCAAGTTCAGATCTTAAGGACCTCTCTTAGATGTTTGATTAAATCAAAGTCGTAGATCTAATCTCCTAATCGCATCTGAATCTTATTCAGATCAATATCCAACATTTGCACTGAGATTAGATTACTTCTCTACTGAGAGGAGACACTTAAATCCATACCTATTTCATCACTCCCTCAGCATGGAAGCGTCATGGTTATACAGTCGTTTATGATTACATCACCCTCATGTATTCCTAATATATGTACATCCGACATAATGGAAGACTTAGAATAAACATGAGATTTTTAGATCTCTTTTGGGTTGTCTCCTTCAAGGTTTTATCAATACGTTTCTCATTCAGTCATTGGGAATTTGTATCGATAATATACTTTCTAAAAGTATATATCATAGCTACAAATTCTTGTCATGCTTCCAAAGTAAGATGACCATGCATGAAATTTGATCAGTCCCAATTCCTCATGAGTGACCCCATGTCTTTCTGAATCACAAGTGAACCTGTATGATCCCTTTGAGAGATTGTATTACTCATATGCCATTATACGCACACCATCTCACTGGTGTATAGACCTTGATTAGGCCATCAACCTATCGGTCTATCAAATGCACATACTCAGACATATTGTAATATATATGTCTCCGATCAGAGGATGCATGCCTATATCATGACAGTATACAACATAGGTCTTAGTTATCTCGATCTCGATAAGTCAACTCTTTGACATAACTTATCTAACACATCTGAATCTCTATTCCTATGCAGAGGACCTGCATCAAGAGGTCGGTCAGATATCAGCCTTTGAAGAAGAATTGTCATCTTCTTATTAAGATGGAGATCCTCTCTTAATAATCACTTGACAGTGCTTGATGAGTCCTAAATTTAACTCTTTATATATTCATCCAAGCACCAACCTCTATGATTCAATATTTGAATGAACAGTTGTATGATCATTAAGATGACCATGATACATAACTCTAATTTACTAAGGGGCTATTTATACAAATTAATTATTTTTCATTTCAGATCAAGGAATGATTTGCTATAACATTTATTGCATAATGGCTCTTCATGGGCTAACATATCCAACAATCTTCCACTAGTCCAAAGAGTCATTAATAGGCTAATTATTTAAACCCGCACTCATATGACAATCATAAGCTATTAATATAGCTAAGTAAGATGATCAGTCACTCTGTTCCTAAGAGACTACACCAAGTCATTTTACAATACTTGCATATCTCCTAGTAACAATGTTCGCATCCAATGTGAATGTTGCATCTTATGCAACCAATACTCAACATTAAGTAATTTATAGTGTCTCTGACACTACAACTCACTAATCGTTATAACTAGCATGCAATTTCTAGTATCCTTAATGCCCTAATTCCCGGAGATCTTTATCTCCTAAGGCTAAGATTCAATCTTATGTCTTATAAGGCATCCATAGTTAATACCTTTTATATTAACATCTATAAAGTCTTAAGTTCTTGAAGATAAGACTTTGGGATCACTATCTAACAAATATTTTCATCTTTGAATGTTTTTTATTGCAAATAAGTGTTTTATCTCCAAAGTAAGATTAATAACAATTTACTACTCTTATTACATGACAGACATCTGGCCTTTGTACACATCTAGCATACATTGAGCTTCCCAAAGCTGATGCACAAGTGCAGGCAGCTTTAGCATCATCAACATTTTGATACGATATCCCTTCGGATTGGTCAGTACCATATCTTAAGGGAAGGAAGCCTTCCTTAGAATATTCCAAGAATGGAACATGTCCAAGGTGTACTACAAATATGATGGTCCCAATACTCTCTTTTCTTTGTTTCTGAACAACTTCAAAACTAAAATCTAAGAGGTATCCTTGAGATCATATCTCAAGATATGGAATAGATAGATCATAAAACACTTATTATTATTATATCATTCTAAATCATTAGGATTTTCTCTACATTTAGCATAGTGGACACATTGGCACTCCCACTAAGCTCCAAATGATTCATCAAGATTCTATCTGAAATCATAACCTTCATAATTTCATCAAATCTGATGTTCCAACTACAAGAAGCTTATTTGAGTCCATAGATGAGTTCCTTATCTTGGACACCTTGCTTTCCTCAACTATGAAGCCATGGGTCTACTTCATATGAATATCCTCGGTGATGAATTCACAGAGGAATGTAATCTCGACTTCCATCTTGAAGATGTCATGGTAAAGTTGTGTAGCTATAGTTAGCAATATTTTGATGGGTTTAAACATGGTTACTAGAGAAAAAGTTTTATCGCAAGCAATGTCTTCTTTCTGTTTGTAGCTCTAGGATATGAGACATGCTTTGAAGGTCTCTACCTTGTCATCGGGTTCCCTCTTTCTCATGAAGATCCATTTACACCTAATAGATTTGACCCCTATAGGTGAATCCTTGAGTTTCCATATACAACACTTGTATATGAAGACTACTTTAGACTTTATTACTAACTTCCATCTTTCCATATCATGATCCTCACAGGCTTCATCATATGAAATCAGATCATTGTCTGATTATCTATTACATGGAATCCATGCCACTCAAAATAATTTGAAGAGGTATGAGTGTTTCATCTTTTAATTGTCCTTTAAGTTTCTGATTTCATGAACCTCATTATCTTCCTAAAATATTCAGTGAATTCCTTTAACTTCATTTTATCTTGATTCTCAAAAGAGTCATCCTCTTAGAATCATTTTCTTAGAGATAAAATTCTTTAAGAATCTCAAGGTTATAAAGTAGGTATCCAATACCCATCTTTTATTTTCTTAATGAAGTAGCACTCTCTAATTCTTGATTCTAGCTCACCTACATCCATGCTACGGTCATAGATCAAGCAACACAAAATCCTCAATTTTTCGACACTGCGCTAGGTTCCTAGCAATATCTTATGAAGGTTTCGAGCTTATATTTGCATAGAATCTTATTAAGGATATATATTGTAGTCTCTACTGCATATATACCATGAAACTAATAGGTAATTATGATAAGATTTATCATTGATCAAATCATGTCCCACATTATCCAATTGTATCTCCCTAGAACTCTATTGAGTTCAGGTGTATTAGGAGGAGTGACATAGAAATGACATCCAATCATATTCAAGCAACAAATTCTGCATGTAGAGATAGTCCTATAACTATTGTGGGGGGATCTAGTGGTTTTCATGAAACATTTCATCAATGACTAATGATGATTAATCAATTATCTTCATAATGATTAGACATCATAATTAATCAAGGTAAATTCATAGTTTTCTTGATTTCCATTGAATAATAAATAAATTAAGTAAAGAGTCTTGATGATCCAATCATCATCCGACCCATCTCCACTAAAAATAGAATATCTAAAGAAAACAAAGTCGGGTTTGCGCAAAATAAAATCTTCCAATTTTCTGGTTTGATTACATACTTAATACAAGTGTTTATTTCATGCATGAAAGGAAAATAGTAAGTAAAAATAATTTTCTTACATATCTGTGAGTACATGCAAAAATAATTTTAGCAACAGGAACTCTTCAAATCATTTTCATGCACTTTTAGCGCCAATAATAGGTTTCTATTTTTGGGACATATTTAGAAATTCTAAATACATATTAGTGATCAAAAATACGTCCAAATAGAGCATAAATAGTAGGTTTTTCTATTATCAAAAAAGACCAATTCGATTCTTACATCCAATGCAAAAATAACGAGTCTCGTGCATCCAAAACAAGGACCTTGTCCATCTAGGGTTTTGGATCTCATCCAAGATCTTACCAAGGCTCTGATACCACTTTAAGGATTATTGAAAAAATCCTCAAGTGCATCACGGAAGAGTGGGGATCGCATCGTATGCGATTGTGAGCGATTAGTCAGAGTAGTTGCTCGGTGTAGTGGAATTTAAAAAAATTAAATGATGGAACTACATGATCCATGAACCATTCATAGATAATTTCATCTAAACCACAAAATAAGTAAAGGAATACCTCTTTTAGTGTGGTTTTAATCGATTATCCAAGCAAAAATACCTACTATCTCGAGTCTGACCTGACGGTAGAGATGCTTGCGAACACGGAGATGAATTGTGTGCTTCTTGCAATTCGAGTTCTTGATCCAAGCAATGGATTTCCTGATCTTGTCTCACGAGATCAAATGTCTTCTTTATGAACGTGACGCATGGTAAGAGACAGAGATCCACGAACGATCGAGGCGATGGCGTAACGGTGATGCGACGATGAAAGCAACCTTCTCTCTAAGGTTAGAGTGGACGACCACTCAAGAGGGGGAGAGAGAGTTGGCGTGTGACAATAGAAAGAGAAAGAGAGAGAGAAATTTATTGTTCAACAACTTCTTCTTAAAAGGGTAGGGGTGCCTCTTCTTATATAGTATTTTGGGAATCCATGGATCTCAATCCATGGACTACACAAATACAATGGTTTAGATTGGTTTGCGTTTGTTTCAATGGACTTGATTTTGTTGTAAAAAAATCAGTTAATTAAATTAAATTAAAAATATGTTGAATTATCCATACAATTTAATTTCAACTAAGCCAATTTTACATGGAGATAGTTTAAAAGAGATAGATTTGTTTCTTGGCCTTCCACCTCCTCCCACTAAGGTGGCAATTTATCTCTAATTAATTTGTGATAGCTATTTGTTGTAATTTTATTCACATAAATAATTCATAACTATTTTGTCCATATTACAATCATGTCATTAGAAAACTGATTCAATCCAAAATAAAATGTAAATTACATTTTCAATTAATTGTCCAATGTGAACCCAATTCACTTCAACACTTAATTAACAAATGTAAATTACAATTGTCTCTCTTTAATATATTATAAATCACATTTATAATATATATAAATAATATGGATAAACCTATCCACATTATCCATATCCATGATACATAAATCACATTTAATTATCTAAGTTCTCATTTTTCATGCATTCAAATAATATGAATCTTATCCATATTATTTATGATAATTAAATCATATTTAATTATCCCTTTCTCAAATTGTTGGATATATTAACAATGGAATGATTCTTGAACTCTTTCAAGAATAATATGCTTTCTTTGCGGATACTTGGAGATAAGGACAGGGTGATTATATGTTCCATGTATAGTGACTTAGATGTTGAGATTATATCTCAAGTCCAGATCTTAAGGACCTCCTATATATGTTTGATTAAATCAAAGTCATAGATCTAATATCTTAATTGCATCTGAATTTCATTCAGATCAATGTCCAACATTTGGACTGAGATTAGATTACTTCTCTATTGAGAGAATTCACTGAAATCCAAACATTTTTCATCACTTCCTCGGTATTGAAACATCATGGTTATACAATCATTTATGATTAAACCACCCTCAGTTATTCCTAATAATTGTACATCCTTCATATTAGAAGACTTAGAAGAAACCCGAAGTTTTTAGATCTCTTTTACGTTGTCTCACTCTTTGACATAACTTTTCTGGCACCTCCGAATCTCTATTCCTATGTAGAGGACCTGCATCAAGAGGTCGGTCAGATATCAAGTTTTGGAGAAGAATTTATATCTTCTTCTCAAGCTGGAGATCCTCTCTTAATAATCACTTGACGGTGCTTGATGAGTCCTCAATCTAACTCCTTAGATATTCATCCAAGCACCAACCTATATGATTCAATATTTGAATTAGCATTTGAATAATCATTAAGATGTCCATGGTACATAATCCTAATTGTACTAAGAGATCTATTATGAAAATTAGTTATTCTTCATTTTGAATGAGGGAATGATTTGTAATAACAATTATTGTATAATGGCTCATCGTGAGATAACATGTCCAACACATAGGAGTCTCTATTTCTGGCAAAATTTGATAGACATATTAGAGGGAACACACACACACACACACACACACACACACACACACACACACACACACACACATATATATATATATGGTGTGTGTAAAATGGGAATGCCCTTTGGGGGCTAACTTGGTTCCCTCGTCCCATTTTCCCCAATTTTTAAATTTTTTTAAAAATTATTCTGTGGATTTTCTCCACTGTATCCATATATTATGTCATTCAAGGGAGCGTGAACTCATCCCTCCTCCTCGCAGTAGCCACATTAAACCCCTTTCTCCTCCTACGACGGCACGAGGCCTCCCTTGTCCTCCCATCAATCGTGCACCTCCGACCTCTCCTCCTCTCCTGTGATGGCGAAGAGGCCAACCTCATCCCTGACTACTCCTCTGATGAGTTTGGACTGGATAGAGGATGAATCGAGTTAGAGATGCATCTCCTTGCTTTCCCGATATATAGAGGCTTGCATAGTAGGAATAGTTAATCTTTCATTCCGTTTGTCGGAGAAACACGAGGGTTGGGAGTCGTACATCATCACCGTGAACTACCCCGATAAGATCGGCCTTGGATGCGGCCTTTATCACGTTATTCTCTTCTTCTGGCACAACATAGTTAGGGGAGGGTTTACTCTAGATAATCTCGCAGCCACACACACCACCTATTCGACGAAGTTACCAACAGAAGAAACCTCTTCCCCATGGCCGCCATTGATGTGCACCATCTCTCCCTCTCGTATTCCTCAAGTCTAAGTATGTCTGATCTATAAGGAGAAATGCCTAGGGGCGTGCATCTTGCACCCAGCCTCCAACTATCTTCTTTGTGCCCTTCTAAGAAAGGGATCTTATTGTGTCCATTCTATGGTTTTTATTGATGTCCGGATGGTAGAGATGGAAGCAAAGACTTTACCGTTTGATCTCTCATCTCAAAAGAGTGCATATATCTAGTGAAGAGCATTGTACCTTCTTGCAGGGAGCTCTTCAAAAAGACTATGAATTATTTCTTGATGGGGATGAGACCTTAAGAGTCCTCGATCATTGGTTATGTAGGAAGTGTATGAAGGTACAAGAAAGGAGTCGCACATGCCATCTCGATGGTGGTATCACTCAAGTCACTAAGGAGACTGGAGACATCGAAAGTTGCCTTGTTGGCATCCTTAAACCTCTCCAAAAGAGTCTTGAGATATCTACTAATATGGAAGGACTAGTCTTTGATAGCAAGCTTCTTGATCGGATCTTTAGAGCACCTATCTTCATAGTGAAATGCATCCCTCTTAGATGTTGACTTGCCTTCTCTCAAGTTTTGAAGACATCTATTTATAAACAATTGCTGAGCCAGGATCTGTTTCTGCATGGGTGATATTGTTGCTTCTTCCACACTGTACTTTGTGGGTGTTCCATCCTCAAAATAGACGTGATTGTAGGTCTAGCAAACAACTCCATGAATGAGCAAAATAAAGGTAGCGTTAATGAGAAAGATCTCTGGGAAAACCGCGGGAGTATATCTATACAACAATGTCTTATCCTTAGCTCACTCTCTACTTGGGGAGAAGTCAATGGTATTGTTAAAATAGTGCACCAAGTGTTAGATGCTCATGGGCTTGAGGTTAAGGACTATAATGGTGGCTTCTCTAATGAAGGACATAAAATATTAAATCCCAACATCAGGTAATACCTTTCAAGGTTGCATATGGCCATTTTACAATAGCGATAAAAGTTTTGTCTTCCTCCAGTGTGGCAACTTTCAGTGGAGATACAGTTAGGAATTTGGAGGTAAAATACCTTCAAAATTCACCTTCCTCTCTGCCAGATTATCCCCTTTCTGAAGCTCCTCTTGTTATATAAGTTGACACCATTCTTGGGTGTATCAAGTCTTTCCCTAAAGGAACTTTATGCAGTAGAGATGCTTTGAGGGCCCAACACCTCCTTAATGCTATGTGTGGAGAGGGGTTTGTCGTGGCAATGGACCTTTTACATGTTATCACTCTTGTGGTTAATTTATGGTTGGGAGGGAGATGTCCCTTTTGTCTATCAGAATTTATAGTGTATGCATCCCTTACACCATTGCTTAAGTTAGAAAACAACATTCGTCCTATTGCAATCGGTATTATTTGGAGGCAACTAGTATCTAATATTGCTTTAATGGGAGTAAGTAAAGATATGATCGAATATATGAATGACTTCCAGTTTGGAGTGGGGGTTTCCGGTGGTGCTAAGCTATTATGCACAATGTCAACCGATGTTGAACGCTCATCATAGTGATGGTTCTCTTTCCATGCACATAGTGGATTTTTCTAATGCCTTCAATATGGTTGATAGGTATGCCTTATTACGCCATGTGAGATTGAGATGTCAATCTATTTCTTTGTTGGTAGAGTTCGTATATGGTCAGTCAGCAAGATTATACGTTGGAGATAGGCATATCTGGTTATCTGTTGGAGTGCAACAAGGTGATCCTCTAGGGTCTCTCATTTTTTTCCCTCGTTCTACACCCACTTATATTATATTAGGGATAATTGCAAGTTAATTCTTCATACATGGTATCTAATGATGGTATTACTATTGGGGACACAGATGAGGTGGCCAAAGTTCTGGGTATCATCCAGCGATGTGGGCTAAGCTTGGTAGTCTTAAATATTCATAAACTGAACTCTTTTGGTCTACATGTGATGGAAGGAAGCTTCGCAAAGGGTTATTCTCATCAGGTATTAGAAGACCTTTATTAGGCGTTAAGTTGCTTGGTGGGAGGACTAGTATGGATAAAAATTTTATTGAAGGTTCAGCCTTGGAGAGAGTTGCTAAAGCTGTGAAGTTGATGCATCTTCTCCCTCAATTGGATGATCCACATAGTGAGCTTCTTTTAATCCGTTTGTGTATGGGTATAGCAAAACTTTCATTTGTCTTGAGGATTTGCCAACTTATGTACATGGAGGAGGCAACATTATTATTCGACAAGGTTTACGAGAGTCTATTGAAGATTTTGTTGTTTGTAGAGGCTTCTTTTTTGGAGACCTCCATTGGAGGGTGGCTTCATTGCCCATTCGGCTTGGTAGTTTAAGGCTACTTTCAGCAGTTAATGCTTCATCGTATGCTTTTGTGGCTTCCAAAGCGCATTTTTGGGAGCTTCAGGATAATATTTTACAAGACAGTAAGATTTACAATATGGACTCCATTTTTCATCATGCTCTTCATCAACTTCATGACATGATTCCCTCATTCAACCCCAGTTATTTCTCTAGAAAGGACATCGTCCCTCCAAAGTCCCAACATACTTTGATGAGTGTGTTTTTTAACAAATAATTGAGGACATGGATGTGAAATTTTGACATGACTGTTAAACAGAAGGTAATTTTTCGGTATCTTCAAGCTGATCATGCTCAATATTTTCTCCTTGCTATTCCTATTAACGGACTTGATCTGCATATGTCACCGATGGAGTATCGTAGTATCCTCAGATATCTCTCCATGACTCATTTATTTCCAGTTGATAAGATATGCACAGTTTGCCATAAGGTGTGCTTAGAGACTTTTGGGGATCCTGTGGTTCATTGCATGGAGTTTTCGGGTTTTAAATATAGACATGATCTTGTTAGAGATGTTTTATTTCATGTACTCAAACGTGCAAGTATTGCTGTTAAGAAAGAGGCGCATGTGAACTTTTTAACTGATCTGCGGGAGGGAAGATGCATACTTAGACCTGTTGATATATTGATTTTTGGATTGGTCGAAGGAAAGCACGCTTGTGTAGATTTGATAGGAGTTTTTCTGTTGGTGGGGTTGAAGAGCAAGACCTTCACAGCGGGACGTGCTGCCCTTAAAGCTGTTCCAGCAAAAGTGGTGAAGCACGAGAAAGCTTGAATTGAGAATTAACATGCCTTCATCCTTTTTTATTTTGATACTTTTTATTTCTTAACACCAGAAGCTATAGAGATTTTGAGGAGGGTTCAAAAATTCTTGAGCAGTAATATTATGGTTCCTAGGTCTATGGATGTAATGTTTAGAAGGATTGCTTTTACAATTCGAAAAGGACTAGTGGTGCAATTTGTTACCCTCTTGTCTCCTATTCCAATGTATTGAACTCATTCTCATAATATTTTGTTTTATTTCGTATGAAGTAGAGACTTCTACAACCTCTATCTAGATGTGGTTGATTTCAATAGTTTTGTGACCATTAAAAAATGACTATTTAGATGAAGAGTGTAGGAGTCTTTGTTTCATAAAACTTGAATGGCATAATACATGGATATATTGATGAATTGTCACAGAATCATTTTTCAAAAAAATTAAAAATAAGAAAAATGGAGTGCGGATGCCAAGTTAGCTCATCCAAGGATTCGATGATTTGTTTTATTTTTGCAAAATACTTTAATGTATTTCCATAATTATATACATCTAGTATGTAATTCCAATTTCGTCAAAAACATATTCATATATCCTTTACCTAGAACACATCGATTACAATAATTCTAAGACCGTTAAAATTACATGTTCTAGATGGAGAGCATATGAGCATTTGTTTCTGGTGAAATTAGAATGACATATTATAGGGATATAGTGATAAAAATACATGGTTGTATTTTTGAAAAATAATAAAACAAATTGTCAGAAAATAGGGCAGGGGCTGTCCGTTGGTTGCCACGGGGGGGCACCCCCATTGAACCCATATATATGCGGAAAATGGGGCTACTCCCGCACTATTTCCCGACAAATTTTTTGTTTTTCCAAAAATACCACCACGTGTTTTCATCACTATATCCATCTAATATGATGTTCCAATTTCGTTAGAAACAGACTCTTATGCCCTCCATCTAGAGGAGGTTGATTACAACAATTCTAAGATCATTAAAATTACATGTTCTAAATGAATGGCATATGAGTCTCTAATTCTGATGAAATTAGAATTGCATATTAGATGGATATAGTGATGAAATACATGTGGTATTTTGGAAAAAATAAATTCACCAAAAAATAGAGGGATGGCAACCTTATTTTTTTCCGTATATATGTATGTGTGTGTATATATATACATATATATATATATGGAAAGGAGCCTACGCCCATGGTGTAGGTAACTACATACACCCGACTCCTTTTTTTCAAAATATTAAGCAAATCCTCCTAAGATTTCTTTAAAAAAAGATGAAATAACGACCAGGTGTTGGTAGTTTCCCACACCCCCGGGTGTAGGCTCCCAACTCCCTATATGGAAAAAAGGAGCCTACACTAGAGAGAATATGTAACTACCTACATCTGACTCTTTTTTCAATATTTTTTGTTTTTTTAAATGAAACTTTTGGAGAAATTATATAATCATATATCGTCATGATGTCATTTCAAATTCAACTTAATTCGGAACTTCTATCATCTCCATCAAGACTATCGAATTTTAACAGTCTTAGAATTCTCGAAATTAACCCCTTCTAGATGAACATGTTAGGAATGTTTGTTTTGCATGAAACTTGAAACACATATTCCTCAGAATATATTAAGCAAATCCTCCTAAAATTTCCTTCAAAAAGCTAAAAATAATGAAAATAATGGCCGGGTGTGGTTTTACCTGCACCCTCGGGTGTAGGCTCCCAGCCCCCTATATGGAAAAAAGGAGCCTAAACATGAGGGTGTAGGTAACTCCATACACATGCCTCTTTTTCTATATTTTTTTGATTTTTTTTGAAATGAAACTTTGGTGGAATTAGATCATCATATATCACCATGTGGCATTCCAAATTTAACTTAATTCAAGACTTCTATCATCTCCATCAAGACTACCAAATTTTAACAGTCTCAGAATTGCCGAAATTAACCATGTGTAAATGAACATGTTAGCATGTTTGTTTTGCACTAAACTTGAAACACATATTATCCTCAATATATTAAGTTT
This sequence comes from Ottelia alismoides, assembly GCA_037367405.1. Lineage (NCBI taxonomy): Eukaryota > Viridiplantae > Streptophyta > Magnoliopsida > Alismatales > Hydrocharitaceae > Ottelia > Ottelia alismoides. The sequence continues at coordinate 441,702 of JAZKJV010001120.1, read as the reverse complement.
AAATCTCCCTAAAATTTCCTTTAAAAAAGTCAAAATAATGAAAATAAAGGCCATGTGTAGGTAGTTACATACACCACTAGGTGTAGGTAGTTACCTACACCCCCAAGTGTAGGCTCCCAGCTCCCTATATAAGGAAAAAGGAGCTTGCTCACTTGAAGCACGTAACCTAAATGCTCCCACTTTTTTTCTCCATATTTTGTATTTTCCTGAAATAAAAACTAGTGAAATTTTGATTACAATATGTCATTATGATGTCATTCAAAATTCGACTTAATTCGAGACTTTTATCCCCTCCATCAAGATCGTCAAATTTTAACGGTCGTGTACACATGCACACGCACACACGGAGAATAACCTATATAGGAGGAACCGGGAACATAGGTTAAATGGAGGCAAATGTACTGTATAAGAAAAAATATTAATGAAACCAAAATCTATAAGCTTAAGATAAAAATGCACATTAAAAATAAATAGTCTTTTATTAGTTATGATATATTTAATACGACAAAATTGATCTAAACTAATAAATAATTTGAATATTGGTCATATAATCTGATCTTAAGGATACAACAACACATATTAGTTGTTTGTAATTAGCAATACATATAATATTCATTGTTCAAGGTTCATATACCAACAATTTTTCATGAACTTATTAATTAAAATGTTTATTAATCGTTGCAAAATTTAACAAAAACTATAAGAAAAAACAAATACAATATACGTTATGAATATTCATTATTATATATTAAACGACAACGAATATTGGATTATTAGTTACCTTAGTCAAAAATTATTCCAACTTTATTGTAGTGATCATTATCATTGAAGCACAACCTTCAGGTACTTTTATAATGAGAACGAGAACAACATTAAGATGGACTAATCATACGGCAGATTATATCCGTAAAGTTAGATCTGTTTTCTATAAATATAATAAATCCATCGCTAAAACAACATAGCATCGAAAGGACGTGTATTGAAATGTCAGATAAATAATTAGACTTTTCGAAAGTAGAACTCAAAACTGTGGAAAATTTCGATATAATTTACTCCACAAAGATAATTTACTCCACAAAGATCAGTGCTTCACAAAGCGAACTCCACCCCAAAAAATAGCTCTCAAAATTTCCAGATCTGTGACCGTACGGTCATAAAATAAAAAACAAATCATACTTAAAAATAGGCATGCACAATATGACCCCACCTATTAAGGAGGAGACAGGTCCCCGTTGTAATATACCAAAAAAAGAGCCGTCTTTGGTAGTGGGAGCCCATCGCCTTGGCATATTCACGCAGAATAAAAAGGGGTTTTTTACTGTTGCACCTCTATTAGATTTTTAAATATTGGGTATGCCTCTTCCTTTTTCCTATTATCAATTGTGCTTCTACTTTTTGGGCAATTAACGATTGTGCTCTTCAAGATGTTATCAAAGCGATACAGGTGATTGGAAAAAAAAAGAGGGATGAAAGTGGAACTTTTTGAAATTTGTTGGGGCGTAACTTTATATTTTTTACTAAATCATAATTTTTGTTTTATAAATCATGATTCCATTTATCTCACTGACGGTAAAATTAATCTAAGAGATACCATAGCTAATTATCCGAGAAAGTAGAGGTATAATTGATAATAAAAAATAGGAAAGGGAGCCTACTTTATAGTAGGTAACTTTACCTACTTAATGCTCATTTTGAATTTTTTTATTTTTTTTAAAAATATCAACATAAATTTTCATCACTATATCTCTTTAATATGTCATTCCAATTTCATCGAAAAATGGAAACTTCTCCTCGATCTAGAACAGATAATTTCAACAGTCTTAAAATTTTTGTAATCTACTTGTTCTGGATGGAGGGCACACGAATCTCTGTTTCTAACAAAATTTGAATGACATATTAGATATAGTTATGAAAATATGTGATGGTATTTTCCAACAAAGTAAAAATAATTTGTAAAAAATGACCATAAAGTAGATAAAGAAGTAAACTCCCTTTCCTCTTATAAAAAGTTGTAGAGTATAATTGATATTGCACAATCTATCTAAAGAGAATTACAACGTTAAAAAAATCCAAATAAAAAAAAGAGGTTGCAAGGTTTGGAGATAGAAAAAAGTGCAGCAAAAACAACGAATTGTGTCTAGAGAGAGAGAGTGGTTATGTGCTTTCTCTCTCAGAGAGAGGTGATAGAGAGAGAGAGAGAGAAAGCAGATGTGGACAGGAAGAGGGAGAGAGGGAAAATGGCAGGAATCTAAGGAGAGTGTGGGCCATTAAGGATGCAGGTCTTTGCCACCTAACCCACCTACACCTATCGTGCTTCTTAGCTAATCCTCCATCTGCACCTCTTTTTTTAATAATATATTTCTAAATCATGTAAGCTCCACGCTATTAGCCTAACAAACTCGGATTATCTTATCTAAATAATGGCGTGAGCTTATTAGCCATTTCTCGGTTGCTCGTGCCTAACTCGCTCCCGCTTGGCTTGGCCAGCTCGACGATTTGGTCCTGATCGATTTAACACCTGACTGGAACCTACTTGATCAATCCAGCTACCTTCATCCATCGTCGTGGACGATTTAGAATCAACCATATATATGGGTCCGTAAACTCTCTTCCAATCGGTCGCTTGCCAGCTTAAGATACAGGAGGGGAGGGGAGCACTCCTATCAATCGGTCGCCGTCGAGCTTTGTCTGGACATGTGTGTCGCGCCATTCCAACACTGTGGAGGAAAAACGACCTCACGCAGAAGGAGAGCTGGTGATGATTTGTCTTTTGTGCTACTCCTCACACATCGGTTACAAAGCTTGGCCGCCTCCTCCAAGGCCGTCTTCCGTGCCGACGCTCCTGCCAACTCCAAGAGTCTGTTTGATTATCGGATTACCTCGGTATAATCTTGTTTACCGTCAGCATCCATGTGTTCGAATTTCATCACAAATCAATGTGATATCACAATACATTTCTTATTCCAACCCTTATAATCATTCAAACAGCTATTATTCATAAGAAGTTGGGTCGCTTTGTGCTAGCCTGGGAACTAGTTAGTTCATCGCATCACCACGGACCATAGCTAATGATAAGAAATAAAAGATTCCTGTATTTCGGGTTTTTAATTTATTTTTTCTTAGTATGTAAATATGTTCCCCGTCAATAAAACGACCATGACAGAGAGCATGAAGAGATAGAGGATGTTAAAGTATGATAACGTAGAAACCTTATAATAATAATAATAACAATGATGAACAATAACTGTACATCCAAAAGTGGTATCACGTATACGAGAATTTGAATATATATTTATGTCTTTTTCATGTGTTCCTGTCATTGCCGTAGGAAGCTAATTAAGTGCAGAATAGGACATAAAATTAAATTATAAATAGTGATGGAGATACATAAGCCAGCTAGCAACTGCTGCCCCTGACTTGATATATACTCATGCCCCCTTATTCTCGGATATATCTATCCTCCCTTCTTATTTCAACTATTCCACTACCGCAAACAATGATTACTGTAGATACTTCTTTCATGCTATTCATTTCATAATAACTATCACTTATTCTATCATAACTCTCACTTATATTCCCATAAAAACACAGAAAGAATGAGTGAAAATAATTTATTATTATTATCTCAAATACAAGTCCAAAATTAAAACTAAAAAACACAATAACCAAGAATAAATCGCATGCAACCTTTAAGAGAGAAAGAGATGTTGAGGTCACCCCCAATGTTCTTACAAAATCAACAGTATCAGACTTTCGTTGTTACACTTGTGCCTATTAGGGTGATATTGTAATTTTTGTAAAATGTAAGAACACGATTGTAATTGTCAAAAAAAGATTAGCAGCCAAGTGATAATGAAACAACTCTAAGGCCACAAGCATATTAGATCCTGAAGAATGAGGTAAAATAAGCAGAAAACATATTCCTTATTCTTGTTTGATTTGTTTGAGGGAAAAGGAAGAGATAAGTTGGTAGACAAAAACATAACAGATGATCTAATCATAAAATTACCGCTTATCATGTAACAGTTTGTCTTAAGATAAGGTTCCATTGTCTCGGAGTAATCGAATGCATCCAAACGGCATTTGCCGTTGAACACATGATGTGTACTCCCGTATACCTGATAAATACATGTTTGACTTTCGATGGTACATGACTAGTTTGCTCCATTACTAAGATCCACACAGATTTTTACTGGGGTATGTACGGATGCAAACTAATATGGATTATACACTACATACGTATTCTTCTGCAACTTTAATTGATATGCTTTGCATTTTAAGAAAATTTGGTACTCGGACAATTTTTGTGAATATAGTCTGTCTGTACACGTATATGTTATGCATTTATAATATATATATAATACACAGTAATTATACATAAGAGAAGTGCATACTTATGTTGTAAGTTTGTGTATAAATTCGTACAACTACAAAGTCAACTAAATGAAACGATAGGGAAAAAAACTCTTCCAACTTTCCTCACTGCCCACTACCTTTCCACGCCCTCTATTAAGTTATTTTAATTAACAGTTTATATTGTAATAGAAAGACTAATTTAATAAAATACATAATATTTGAAATGTAAACACCGTGCATTACCTAATAGAGGAAAGGGAGCCTACTTTGTGAAGTAGGTAACCTTACATACTTCACATTCCATTTTTGCAAATTTTTTTTTAAAAATGTCACCGTGGATTTTCATAACTATATCCTTCTAATATGTCACTCAAATTTCGTCAGAACAGAGACTCCTACGACCTCTATCCAGAAAATGAAAAATACAACAAATCTGTGACCGTTAAAAAATGACTGTCTGGATGAAGGCCGTAGGAGTCTCTATTTCTGACATAATTTGAATAACATATTAGAGGGATATAATTATGAAAATCCATGGCAGTATTTTCAAAAAAAGTAGAAAAATTGCAAAAAATAGAATGTGAAGTAGGTAAGTTACCCCTTTCCTCTACCTAATATTTAAGTCTCTACATTTGTAAGCCTGAAAAAAATGCAAGTTGTCTCCTGTTACTTTCGCATATTAATTACTTCTTTAAAGTTTCTATGCTTGCACATTCACCCATGTCATTGAGTCCCCAACAAGGTGACGATGCAATTTAGAATTTTAATAGGAGCTATAGTGTAAATGCTTGGATATAAAGTATGTTTTAAAGATGATACAAGTCTACATCCCAATGTTTAAACACAACGCCTTATATCTATTCGTACACATCCATTACACCTACCTATTAACACATTTATTTCCGGTACGTGTATCTGATCCGAACTTGCAAGAGGATATGAATACATATTAAAATTCATATCTACTTACAATAGCAAAATATGAGAGAACAAAGGAAAAGAGAGTATCTCATATTTCATCAATTTCTGGATGATCATTCACATGTGACTTTTTTTCCTAGAATGCTAGAAAGCAAAGACGATGAGGATCCAAACCTGTGCAAGTTATGTAACCAATGATCTCTTCAAATTTATGTAGTGTTTTTTTTCTGGTAGCTTGCACAAAAATGAAACAGTACATTTTGTATTTACACCTCAAAAAGCCTTCGATTCAAACGAACAAAGACGGCTCGCAAATAGCAGACAACAGAGATTCAGGAACCACACATTCTAAATAAACGCCGTCTACCTTCACTTCTCAAGGATGAAGTCTTTGATCTCTACACCAGTGTGCCGTTCTCCACCTTTTATTCGTAGCAACACTTTATCACCGGCTTTCAGTGATATCACCGGGATCGTGCTTCGTCTGTTCTCTTCCAGAAAATGAGAAAAAAAAGATGTCAAACTGAGAAAATGTAAACCAAAAACTTCAGGAAATCCACAACAGCCTGAATGACAATGGTTAGGTTAGATGACGGCAACAACAATAAAGACATGTCCCACATTAAGTAGGGTCAAATATATTGATTTTTTATCTCCATTCAGATCTGCCTTGAGTCATTCTCGGGCTTAAATCTAAATAACTAATATCCTTCCAGATAGTCTCATTCCAACATTTCTTGAGGCTTCCTCGCCCTTTCTAGGTCGGTTCAACATCCCAAATCTCGCATCTTCTATCAAAAGCATTAGTCAACTTGCAAATGGTTAAACCATCTTAAGCAGATTTCTCTCATCTTATCCTCTATCGGAGCTACATCAACTTTCCTTTTGATCGCATCATTTCAAATCCGATCTTCTCGTATAAGGTCACACATCCATCTTAGGGTTGGTTTGGTTGCAGGGTTGGGCAGGGTTGGGTACTGTTCACAGGGCTGGGTGAATAGTAAACTGTGAGGAGGAGGTACCCCTGTGAATAGTACCCAACCCAAGCCAACCCTGCCCAACCCTGCAACCAAACGAACCCTTAGCATTTTCATATCTGTTACTGTCATTATCTACACATGTCTATGGTTCACTTGTCAACATTCAAATCCATAGAGCATAGAAGGTCTCACGACTGCTTTAGAATACATTCCTTTGATTTTCAAAGGATTTTCTTATCACATAAAATACTATAGGCTCCTCTCCATTTTGGTCAACATGCATTAATTTTTCAACGAGTAACATCCCCATCAATTTCCCCGTAATGTTGCAAAAGCGATCCCGGGTATCTAAAAGAATCTTTTTTCTGAATGTTATCGTCTCCAATTTTCACCTCGATTCCTTCATCAATGTTATCATCAAATGTGCACTCCATGCATTCAATCTTAACCCTACTTATATGAAATATTAAAAAAACTCCATTCATAGGAATCCATACATTAATTATTCAACTTTGAAATGTCAACAGAGCTGCGTATTCATATCATTCAAAAACGGTGTACTTTGTACCATTTATTCATTTTATTTCTTTGATGCATCATGTTTGCAGTAATGAATAATTATGATAGCCAGTAAGTCGTTTCTAATAGTTTGTTGCATCATGACAGTGCAATTAGTTGCTGAGCTATCCCCAAAGTTTTCCTCTGACGTTGAACAGAATTGAGGGGGGTTGACCCCACTCCAACCTCCCAGTTGAATCAGCAATGTCCTAGTTATGTGAGATTTGTTTTCAAATTTTAAAATATAAATCTATCGAATTACAATTGTCAACTTCAAAATGTTGAGAACCACAAAGAGCATAGCTCAAGGAGAGAACTTGAACCTCCACATGCTCAAACTAGGCCAACTGTTTCAGCAGCATTCTGCAGAAAGATGATGTAGGTGGTGTCACAGTCAGAATGTTCCTGTCAATGTATTGCAAATACATCATCAAAGTGACAGCCATATAGGGTGTAAGATGTAGACATGCATAAGATAATACAAGTAGATTATTGCAAAGCCCTAAATATAGGTTTCGATCGCCATATCAATGACTGGCTGAAATTTAACCAAAATTTCAGCCATTTAGGTCACCAGTCATTCTATCCACAACCATAAAGGCTCAAATGTCGACAATTTCGGTCATTGTTATGGATAAATGTATCGCAGAAGATGATATCGCCAACATGTAAAACCGGACGTTGCTCATTAATTACAAAATTTCATCCATCCATCTCTGAAAGAAATTATCCCATTCAGTGAAATAATTAATATCTACTGTTCTAAAAACAAAAGAAATGATGTGAAGTTCAATAAATAATACAATGTTAAGAAAATGAATTTACACAATAAAGCAATAAGCAATCCACGGAGATCGGAAGAATATAGGTCAGACTTTCGAGGCCATTCTCATGTAATAATTCATTCAGGAAGAATAGCAGCAGTTCTCCAGTCCTAACGAAAAAGCGAGCCTTAAGACCCTGTTTAATATCTGTGGAGAGGAGAAACGAATTGGATATCTATTCCATAGGATTAGGGTCTCTTATATAGAGAGAAAACCCTAAAGAGTATAGGAGAAAACACTTGAGGGGTTACGGAACCCGAAGAGTTAGAGGTTACAGAACCCGAAGGGTTACAAACATAATTGTAATATAATAATTCTAACACTTCCCCTCAAGTTGGATCATATTTGTCGATCATGCCCAACTTGGATACTAAGTACATGAGGCACTTCCTTCAGTTCCTCGGAAGAGCCTTTGTGAGGATGTCTGCAGGTTGAAGTTCAGTGGAGATGTGTGGAGTGTTGATCCGTCCTCCTTGTACTGCATCACGAATAAAATGGCAATCAACTTCAATGTGTTTTGTCTGCTCATGGAAAACTGGATTGGTCGCGATGTACATGGTAGACTTGTTGTCACAGTATAAGGGTACAGGAGTGGTGATTGACATGCCAAGTTCTGTTAGGAAAGAAACAAGCCATGTGATCTCACATGTGGCCTGAGCCATTGCCCTGTATTCTGCTTCCGCACTGGATCTGGAATCCACTATCTGCTTCTTGCTTCGCCAAGTGACAAGGTTATCCCCAACAAACATGGCGCATCATGTAGTGGATCGACGGTCCTCAGGAGAGCTAGCATAGTCAGAATCTGTATAGGCAGAGATATTAGTGTGCCCATTCACCCCATAGAAGAGTCCGCCTCTAGGAGATTCCTTCAAATATCGACGGATCAAAAGAACATCATGTTAGTGACTGTAAAGAGTCTTCTCCATATGCTGACTGACTTTGCTCACAACATATGATATATCTGGCTAGTAACAGTGAGATAGAATAATTTTCCCACTAAGCTTTTGTATCGCGTTGCATCCTCAAAAGTTGGATCAGTAAATGCTGAATATTTTGCCAGATGACTTGCATTCAAGAAGTCCTACCTCAATCAGAATATCGAGGGAATACTTTCGCTGTCAAAGATGGAGCCCCTCTGTAGTATGTATTACTTCGATGCTAAGAAAATAACGAAGTTGGCCGAGATCTTTCATGACAAAGACCTTCTGAAGGAAGGTCTTGATCTCCTGAATACCATGTACATCATCTCATGTGATAGCCATATCATCAACATAGACAACAAGGATGATCGTGTCAGTAGACCGACGTCTAACAAAGACAAAGTAGTAAGATGTTATCCTCTGAAAACCAAGTGTGTTGATCTATGTAGTGAGCCTGTCAAACCATGCTCTTGGGCTCTGCTTCAGGCCATAAATGGCCTTGTGTAGTCGGCATACATGCTCTCCCTCGACTACATACCCCAGTGGTTGCATCATGTAGACCTTCTCCTCAAGATCACCATAAAATAAGGCATTCTTCACATCAAGTTGATAAATAGGCCAAGCTTTGCTGGCAGCAACTGAGAGAATGGTACGTATCGACCGCAACAGGCGAGAAGGTCTCAAATTACTCAACTCCAAAGGTTTGTGTGAAATCTTTGGCAACAAGTCTGGCCTTCAATCCTGTCAATAGAACCATTGGGCGACTGTTTGGTCGTGAAGACCCATCAACAAGCCACATGGCGAACTCCCAGGGGGCACGGCACAAGATCCCACGTGCCCCGGGAGGTAAGTGCATCCATCTCCTTATCCATGGCCTATCGCCAACCATGATCCTGCATTGCGCTAAAATGATCTCTTGGAACAGAAATAGCATTCAGAGCATCTGTAAATCTCTTGCCACAGCTAGATAAATTATCTATAGAAGTAAAATGTGACATGGTGTAATACGTACATCGCCTTTTTTGCTTGCATAGAGCTATAGGAAGCTCCCCAGGTATATCCAGAACAACAGTGGTGGGAGCACTCGAAGTGGTCATATCATCCTACATAAAAGGGACAGATAAAGATAAAGACACTGGTGTAGAAGATATAGAGGTACGTTGGCAAGTATAGACGATTGGCGGAGGAGGGAGGTCCAAAGGAATGTCACTCACAGACTGTGTGAATAAACTTGTTTGCTCAAAGAATGTGACAACAACATGCACATAGTATCGATGTCCAACAGGACCATAGCAGCGACAGCCTTTCTGGGTATGAGAGTACCCAGGAAAGATGCATTTGATGGCACGAGAGGATAATTTGTCAGCTGCATGAAAGTTATGAACAAAGGCAATACAACCAAAAATTTGAAGACTCGGTAAGGAAAAGTAAGGAAAATGGAGTTGCCCCTTTGAGAACAGATGAAGGAACACGGTTGATGAGATGCATACAGTAACGATAGCATCTCCCCAATATTGTTTAGGAATACTCATTTGACTAAGAAGAGATCTGACAACATTTAGCAAGAGTCGGAGTTTCCTCTCAACTATACCATTCTGTTGAAAGGTATATGGACATGATGTTTGGTGAACAATTCCCTGGGATGCGAAGAAAGAGTTAAGTCATGTTGGGTTAACTCAAGAGCACTGTCAGTACGAATGATCTTAACAATGCTAGAAAAGTAAGCTTTAACATATTGAAAGAAATTTCTGACAATTAGATTAATCTTCGAACATTCCTTTATTAGATATGCCCAAGAGGATCGACTATTATCATCAACGAAAACTATAAAATAGCGATGACCACCTAATATAAGATCGGACAAGGTCCCCAAACATCACAATGAACAAGATTAAAAGCAGCAGTACTACGAGACTCAGTACGAACAAGAAACGAGGCTCGATGGTGTTTCCCGAACTCACATATCTCGCACTGAAAGGGCTTTAGAGCAGAGAGTTTAGGAAACATCATGAAGATGGCCTTGTCAGAATGATGCCCAAGGCGCGGATGCTTCGGAGATGGACGCAATACCAACAAAATTGGTGTCCGAGGGTATGTCAAGATAATATATGTCGTTCTTCTCATGACTCCCACCAAAAATCTGCCTCGTGCGAATGTCCTGAAAATAACAAGACTCATCAAATATCACACGGCAATGAAGCTCAACACAGAGCTTGTGAACTGACAGCAAGCTAAGAGGAAAATCAGGAGCACAATGAACCCCCGAAAATCGGAGCTTGGAAGAGAAATCCATAGTTCTGATAGTAGTAATATGAGATTGAGTCCCATTAGCGACTCGAATTGCTTTCACAGAGGTAGATGGTATGAAAGAGGTGAGCATCTACCTTCTCTGGGGAGATGAGTAGAGGCACTGGGATAAATAATCCAAGCTGGAGTAGGAGTGATAGTAGAGTTGGCTATTGTACCTAATGGAGTAGCCAGAACAGTAGTTGTAGTGTTAATAGTAGTGGTAGGCCCTAGAGTCTGAAGGATCTGCATTAGAAGGGAGTAATCTGCATCATTAAGATGAATAGTCTTGCCACTGGAGGTAGGTGATGCCTCTTCCACATCATAGGCATCCTCATAAGCATTATTGATGTGATAAGAAGGTACGCCAAACTTCTTCCAGCATCGTTCAGTCAGGTGGTTCCACCTACCACAGTGGGTGCATGGGGCAGTAAAGTCTCGCCCACAACCACGACCAAAGTCACGGCCTCGTCCAAATTCCCGTCCACGACTATGACTTGGATCACGACCGCGTCCTCCTTGCAAGTCGTATCTGCCTCCTCACCCAAAGTTCTCTGTTGAAGGTAAGATGGGAGGTCGAGCAACGGATGTCTCGAGCTCTTCAAGTCGGCCAAAGATGACCTTCATTGTTGGCAGTGTGTCTGATATAAGAAATTGCTCCTTTGCTGCATGGTATCTAGAATGCAAGCCATCAAGAAAGCGATATACCTGCCAGTCAGAACACTCTTGTATCTGTTTGGTACAACGCAAGGGTTGGAATATTGCAAGCTCTTCATACAAGCTAGAGAGATGCATGTAGTAGATGCATGTAGTACGCGATGAGGGTGGAATCACCCTGAGATGCCGACCAGATTCGTCTGTAAATGTCTGCAAGGCATGACTTCGTCTTCTTTTGGACGTATGTTTGATCGAGATCCTCCCACATTTCCTTGGTTGTATTTTTGTAAAGAAGATTTGAGGCAATGTGAGCCTCAACACTGTTGGTCATCCAGTTGATAACCAAATAGTCATCAGTCTGCCAGTTGTCATACTCTTTGTCCTTTTCATTTAAAGGATCTTTAGTAAAAATGTAGAGTTCCCTTTGACCACCAATGAACACCATAAAAGATCGAGACAAGGGCACGTAATTTTCTGTGCCCTTGAGTTTGATAGTAGTGCCTTGTGCCATAATATTCGTGGCCAAAGGCTTTGTCTCGGTAGAAGAAGGCGCCACGGTGGTCTTAAAATAGAAAGAAGATCATCTGGTCAACTAAGGATGCATATAAGATCTAAAAAATGCCCTAGAACTCACGTTTGCCCTTGAAGAAGGGTTATGGTAGCAGATCTGGATTCTTGGTAGCAATCCGTGATGAGTTTTGGATCTCTAAAGAGTCCTACGGTAACCATGGAGGATAGTTGTGTGGATGAAGACCTCCGTAGGAGGTCCTGAAAGCGCAGGGTAGCGCTAGCGGGAGGGTTGTGTGCCACCTGGCGACACCAGTAGGTGCTGGAGATGCTCCTTTAGGGTCGAGCTGCTGCACTGGAGGCGATTAGAGGGCCTTACGCGGGGCCCTAATTCAGGGAAGAGGGCCCGCTGGGCTTTTATGAGGCTTGAAGGTGACAGTGGAGATTTTAGGTCAGAACCCTGGTCTAAGACCGTTGCTTTGATACCATGTGGAGAAGAGAGACGAATGGGATATCTATTCCATTGGGTTAGGGTCTCTTATAAAGAGAGAAAATCATAGAGAGTACGAGAGGAAAAATGCATAAATACCCTTGAGGGGTTACGAAACCCGAAGGGTTAAAGGTTACAGAACCCGAATGGCTAAGGGTTACAGGACCCAAAGGGTTACAAACATAATTGTAATATAATAATTATAACAATATCGATTTGAATTTCTGCCTTCGGGTACTTCCACTCCTCGAATGGTACTCTCTTATGGTTTTACCACAGAATGGAAGTAGTGATCTTGGTCTGTGAAGATGCATGATTTTTTCGTTGTTCTTATCATGGATTTATAAGAGAAAACAATGTCAGTGTACTGGGGAAAAACCCCTGGGGCAGGGAGATTAAATCCACTAATGGAAAAAAGAAATATAAAAACCTGAGAGTTATGTGAGACTATGCTACCTCTCATCAGAAATACAATGTATCTTGAAAAGATGATGTCTTCCTCGAACCATAATGCCATGCATATATATATAGAGAGAGAGAGAGAGAGAGAGAGAGGGTTGATCATGTAAGAGCCAAAAACTGTGAGAGCATGAGAGCAGTGAGTCTGTACCATTAGATTTTGCTCATCTCTCTCCTCCTCCAATCAACCAGTGTGTGATGAGTGGAATCTAATAGTCCAGACTCACTGCTCTCATGCTCTCAACAATTTTTGACTCTCACATGATCAAACCACTCTCTACACATACATATATGTTACAAAGAAAGGATGTCCGAGAAGCATGAACAAATTTCAAGGATCATATAAGATCTAAACCATTAAAGAGCTCGAGAATCGTAGAGGATCTCTTGAATCATAAAAGATTTTAAGAATCTATAAGATCTCAAGAATCATAGAGGATCTTCTAAATAGAAAAAGATATTGCACATCATTTATTTTTTTCATTATATCTTCATGAACTTTAAAGCATATCCAACAAATATCCATCTTGCCAATTCTAAGTTCTTCCACAAGGTGACAAGTTGAAGGCACAGATGCAACATGATCAAGGCTATAGTAGCGGATGGCCACCGCATCGAGGGGGAGAGGGCAATGGGAAGGGATTTAGTATCTTTCTTTCGAGGTCTCTCTCGGAGATCAGAGAGTCGGCCCTAAAGATGGCTAGGAAGTGGTTCTCCTTCAATTCTTACGGAGCAGGAAAGAATGTTGTCCTGGATTTTCTCACTAGTGGAAGTGAAATTGGCGGTGTGAACCTTCAATGTTGATGGACCACCTGGCCAGGATGGTTTCCCATTGTACTTTTACCGTGAATTCTGGGACGTCGTCATATCTAATGTGATGACGGTTCTTGATGAGTTCTTTGTGGACAATGATGGTTTTGACAAACTAAACAAGGTATTGATTTTCCTTCTCCTGAAAAAAGAAGGATCCGAAAGATGGGAGAACCTGAGATCGATTGCTTGTCCAACACATTATATTTCATTGTGTAAAACAGGTTTGGTTTGGTAATTGGCATTATTATCTCCCTGCACAATTTGCTTCCATTCCAGGAGACATATTGGAGACATTTTAGCTATGGCATCTAAGATTATACTTAACTAGAAGAGGAGACAATCTCTTGCAGTGTTGTGGAAAGTAGACTTTTCGGAGGCTTATGATAAACTTGACTGGAGATTTCTGTGGTTGGAGCTTGCAAAAAGAGGATCCCCAGATTTATAGATCTCCTGGATGAAGAGATGTGTCATCATGGCTTCTTACACTCAGCTAGTGAATGGGAGACCGGAAGGCGGATTCTTCCAGCCATAGAGGGTGTACGCTAAGGTTGTCCATGTGTATTTTGTTAGAAAATAGAGAATGCGGAAGCGAATGATGAACCGAGCATAAGTAGAGAAATATGAAACATGGAACAAAAGATTTAACGTGGAACCCTACTCCCTAAGGAGCGGGATGAAACCACGGTAGAATGCCTCAGAGGGCGTATGTGTTCATTGCACTTTCTCACTGGACTATAGGGGTATGGGGATCTATATATAGCTCCCACATATAGGGTTGTCAGAAAATTCTCAGGTCGACATTCGCTAAGATTCTGCTCGCTAAAAGTTCAATTCAGATTCGATTCGAAAATAAACGAACCGAACCTAAACATGAGTTTGGGCTCGATTAAATAAACGAACCGAATCTTAACAACATAGTTTCGCTCAAGTTTGTTTCGTTAAAAGTTCGATTATATACATACATACATACATACATAAAATATATACATGCATATTATATATATATATATAAAAGAAAAAAAGACATTTTATCATAACATAAGGGTTATTCCCTTATTTTCCCAAACCCATCCAGTCATCCACTCCTTAAGTCCATGTTCCCTGTTCCCGAAACTCCCACAAAACATTTCCTTGCAGGTTACGATGTTGTCCTATTCTTAAACAAACCTTTAACGAGCCGAACCAAACCTTAACGAACCTTACTCGAATCGAACCGAACCTGATTACAATTTTCATTTTATCGAGTCGAATCGAACCCGAGCCTGAAAGTATGCTAAACGAACCGAACCGAACCTGGGTTGGTTCGCTCAGGTTAGGCTTGTTTACACCCTACCACGAAGTCTCCACATCTCCAAACTGCTAGATGTGGGACTAAACTCTTGGATGGGGTAAATGGATCCTGGAGATATCCATTTACCCATCTACATAATAAGAGGCATACAACCAGATACTCCAACACTCCCCCTCAAGCTGGAGCATGCAATGCTTAGCTTGGACAAACATAAAGAAACTTAACTCACGCTACATGACACTACAGACAATATCAACTCAATGTGTACAACTGTCGGCTGTTGTCGAGGACGTTGCTTCTCATGTTGTGTAGGTACGGAGGACGAACGGGCTGGAGCGTGAGTCTGTTGAATCTCCTCGTCGGAGAGCATGTGCTCTGAACTACGCATGTCAGAGTCACTGCAACTGGAAAACGAGTCTCCTCGTCGGAGAACTCTGGCCCGCCACATTATGTGAACAATTGCTCCATCTCTGAAAATGGCCGAACTGAAAAGGCCGTGGAAGTGCAATCCTCATCGGAGTCCACGGTCACTGGAGAATGGAGTTTGAAGAGTCTCCTCGTCGGAGAACTGGGTCTCTTCCATCTTGGTACAGAGAATGGTACTCTACTCTGGAGTCCCTATGATACCACATGAAAACCCTTACCCACATGGCACAGGGAATGATCCTTTACTCTGGAGTCTCTATGGCTCACACAAAAATTCTGGCCAACAAAACAAGAAGAATGATGGGGTTCACGATCAAAGATGGCATACACGTGCACATTTGAAAAGAAGACCGCATACTCATGCATGTCTGAAACTGGAGACTCAAAACGTTTGACGTCGAGTCTGAACAAACTGATCATCTATAGAGTTCGAAATCGACTGGTATGGAGACTATCTGAATCTGACCTCTGAATATGGAACAAGACCTGTGACTCTACATAATACTCCCCTTTCTGCCATACTTGTCAGAAAATAATGAATAGCGACCAAGTGGGAAAAGATAAATGGGGCGAAATGATGAAAAACACTTAATCGATAATGTTTTTTCCAGCTTTCTGACAACTGCTGCATTGTCATCATATCGTATTATCATAACGTTGTCACATTTAAGTTCTTTACGTGTACATACAATTACAGCTCTAATTACTTATGATCTTTCTAGAGGCATATTAGGCATTGCTCCCATGATTAACCATTTCTTTTTTTTGCACGAGGAACTTAGTTTACTATAAATCCACTTATTTCTGCCGCTTCCGTTATTGCTATTGGATTAGCCGTAGGGCTTGCTTCTATTGGACCTGGAGTTGCAATCATTTAAAAAAAAATAAGTCGTTGCATCATATTTTTCGGCTTTCCTTCTTCGCCCCTTTCTTTTTCAAACTATTTTTTAAACTCGTGTACGGCGTTTCTTTGTACGTGCCTTTTTTTAATGGCATGCCCTCTCTTTTTTAACACACAGGCCCCTCTTTTTTTTACGTTGGGTCCCCAATAACAAAGTCCCCTATTTTCAAAAAAAAAATAAAAGGGCTCAACTTTGGGCACACTCTCCTCCTTTTCTCTTCCCTCTCTCTCTCTCTCTTCCCATACTAACAGCCGCCCAACTGTGCTGCACTTTCCCATCTCATTTTTTTTAAATAACGGCTCACGGGCTGAACAGTTCTGCACACTTATTTAGGGTATGGGTTCCCTGATGGGAAGCCCCCCCTCTTCATCGAGATATGACGCCGCCCGATGCATATCCACCACTGGAGCCCCTCGATCTCACAAAAAGAACATCAGGGCCCGTCGCCGCTGGACAGGGGTGGGAAGCCGCGCGATGGTGGGGGTGTTGCCGCCTGGAGGTTGCATCACTCGGGGCACCTCCTTTGCACGTCGCCGGGAGGAAAAAAAGCCCTCGAGGCGGATGCTGCTGCGCGCGGAGGAGTGTCTCCACATGGGGTTGATGAGGGAGGCGGAGGACTTAAGAGGTGTGGGGGAGTGCCCTGTAGGATGCGCGACGATTGGGGCTCCGCATGGGGTCGCGCATCTGGCGAGGAGCAGCCTGAACGCTACCCGAGGGCCCCACTTGGGAGTGCTCATCGATGGGTCGCACGTAGAAGGATCTCTCCCCCTTTCGCCATATGTAGTTGATGCCTTCTGCCTGGATACGACGTTGAAGGAGATACAGCCTCCCGTGATGCGGCCTGGAAATACTTGAAGGAGGAGATCAGTTGGAGATGCGTCCCCCTGCGTGAACAGAGATGGAAATGGAGCCGTAGATTAGGGCTCGTGGCTGTAGATGCTGCATCCAGGAGATGTTGGATCATCACGAATAAATTTAGGGTTTCAAAAAACCCTAGAACAGAAACTTGGTCTTGACCAACAATAATCTTCAATAAAATGATCTTCACGAATAAACAACAGCCGAATCTCGAATAAAGAACACGAAATCATCAAGAATCCAACCCGCTCTGATACCATGTTAGAAAATAGAGAACGCGGGAAGCGAATGATAAACAGAGCATAAGTAGAGAAATACGAAACATGGAACAAAAGATTTAATGTGGAACCCTACTCCCTAAAGAGCAGGATGAAACCATGGGAGAATGCCTCAGAGGGTGTATGTGTTCATTGCACTTTCTCACTGGAATACAGGGATGCGGGGCTCTATATATAGAACCCATGGAGTCTCCACATCTCCAAACTGCTAGATGAGGGACTAAACTCTTGGATAGGGTAAATGGATCCTAGAGATATCCATTTACCCATCTACTTAATAAGAGGCGTACAACCAAATACTCCAACACATTCTCTGCTTAGGGGACAAAAAGATATAGGTCATATGTTTTCTTATGTTATTTCGTACAGGATAGTTGAAGTAGAGATGCGATAGAGTGAATGGATACCTCTACTGGGGAATTTATGGAGAAGTTTACGTGGCACTATCTACCGCTCCATAAACGAGAGGGTGAAATTGTTCATTTTTCTTTGGACCCTTTGGTAAGCATGGAATGCTTGTTTTTCAGCAAGGAGCGCTTTTATACTGAGAATGTGATTACCAAACTAAATTCTTGTATGAATCGTGTTTGATGTACTTGAAACTTTTGACATCAGGATTAATGGAGATCCTGGAATATTGTTTATCAAGAGTAAACATCCATCAGTTGTCAAAACATTTAATCAAGACCTTTTCAAGTTAAGTGAGGTCATTAATTCGACTTTTCATCTCAAAAAAATCAATCTCGATCACGCTCATATATCTCGATCTGTAATCCCCATTTTCTTCTTGTCATACAGGCTTGTGTAGATCATCATTAGGAGGAAATTGGTAGCTATCATGATGCGTTTCTTTTGTTGACAAAGGGGCAGTCCCATGTTATCGCACTGGTGGAAGGACAGTTTCCAGTGCAAAGGAGGATGAGGGCCACAGAGTGAGGAGCTAAGAGGAGATGAACACGGCACTTCTGGGGAGTTGGGTGATACGTTTATGGGGTGATTATGACAGCCTCGTATGCAAGCTTTTGAGGAATTTATGAACTCGGGGTATCCTTTCCAAGTAGAGATATGGGTGATGCGCCTTCTTATTTCTGGAGGGGCATTTGTGATGTGGCTCAGGAGATGCGGCCTTTTTTAAGGCCTATGGTTGGAGACTAAAAGACTATTTGTTTCTCGTCGGATGATTGGAGTAGGGGGGTTGTGGATGCTAGATTCTCTCGGTTGAAGGAACTGCGGTTAATCCAGGTTGTATTGTAGTGGAGGCATGGGACGAGCACAATTTTTCCTGGTTTCAGATCTGATCTCTCTAAGCAGCGGGTGACGGAGCTCCTCACTTTGATATCGGAGTTGGAAGGGGTTGCTAGGCCCACAGAGGTTGAGAAGGTTGAGTGTGGTGGGATGGACCATTTTCGGTTGGGAAATAGTATCGAGATTTGAGGGGTACCATGACATTTGACCTTGAGAGGTGTGAGGCAGATTGCATGCGTATATGGAGATGGAAGATTCCGGATACGTGTGAAGGTGTTCATGTGACTTCTGAAGAGGGAGAGATTGTTGACTAGGAGCAGGCTTGTATGTTTCATACATGGGGCAGCTCATGATTGTCCAAGATTCTCGGATGAGATGGAGAATATTAATCACTTGTTTTTCATGTGTCGTACTTTTGTGGTGGTTTGGAACCTTGTTGGGGGATTGTTGGTGGAGCAGACAACACGCACGACTTTTGGAGACTCATTGGGGAGGACTGGAAGAGGATGGAGAGGGACATATCAAGTCAAATTGATGTGATTTGGCCAATTTGATTGACAAGAAACGACACCATCTTTAATCAGGATCGTTTTTATCCGGAAAATATTGTGGCCCACGCTAAGGTGTGAGTGAAACTTGAACGTGCGCTGAGGCGAGCATATTTTTCGTGGTGGTGTCATGTAAACTATTATGTTTGGTGATTAATGGTGTAGTTTTTGGGCCCGCACCTACACGGGGTGAGTCATTTTTCTTCAAAAAAAGTGTTCTGTGTATTGTAGTACTGAGTTTGATATCTTTTGGTATCTGTGTGTACCCACTTTAATGGTCTGGTGGTAGTGCAGTGTGCCTACCACTCGAAAGACCAGGGTTCAAATCCCTCCTTGTGAGGGTTGCGTTAGGTAGCCGACAACCAGCGTAAAAATGGTCAGATCTTTCAGCATGGATTTGAGCAAGAATCCATGTAGTTGACCCTACTTAAAAGTAGGAGAAGGTTTCGCTTTTGGATTTGGATGCCCATATATCAGGTAAGTCATAAATATTCTTGAATGTCTTTAAGTATTTAACTCGGTTAACAAACAACAAATACAACAAGTTCCAGGGAATTGATATGAGCAAAGATCGTGAATCAAAAATGATGGTTTATGCTGAATTGTGAAAGCAACTCTAGAGGGAAAACAAGACTTGACATCATCTTAAAAAATAAGTCAACTCTATGCTTACAAAGTTCAGAAACTAGCATGCGGTACTCAAGCTTTGATGTATTAATTATGAAGAAAACAATCACTCAATATGAAGAAGAAAAAACCATCCATATGTGCTCCCCAAGGATGTGTTGGTGGAAAAGAGCAATCTATTATTCCATAGAACTCTAGACTCTCTTATATAGAGAGGACCATGGGTAAATTACATAGTAGGTCATCCGATAAATAAAATAGAGTAAACAATACACTGACTATATACTTATCTCTACACTCCCCCTCAAGATGGAGCATAGATATCAATCATGCTCAGCTTGGAAAAACATCTCTGGAATGATCCTCTGAACAATGGCTTGGTGAAGATGTCGGCAGTTTGCTCCCCTGAACTAACATGTGAAGTAGAAATTAGGCCCTTCTGAATCATATCTCTAGTGTAGTGGCAATCTACCTCAATATGTTTTGTTCTTTCATGAAAGGCTGGATTATTGGCAATGAACAAGGCAGCTTGATTATCACACTGTAGCTGCATGGGTACATTTATATGCAAGTCTTCTAGTACAGCTCAAACCCACATCATCTTCGTGCTTGCTTGTGCCGTCGCCCTATATTCAGATTCAGCACTCGATCTAGCCACAACAGTTTGTTTCTTGCTTTTCCAAGAAACCAGAGAGCTGTCCACAAAAACTGCGAAGCCTGAAGTAGACTTTCTATCCTTGGGAATCCGGCATAGTCTGCATCTGCACATGCCGAAACAGATAAATCTGTATCCTTTCTAAACAGCGATCCCGAGCTTGGAGAAGACTTCAGATGCCTTAGTATCATATATATGGCATCCATATGTATCTGTCTTGGTTGTTCCATGAACTGGCTCACTCGACTCACTGCAAAAGCAATATCAAGTCGAGTTATAGTAATGTAAAGAAGCTTACCCACCATCTCTATGTATCTTCTTCTGCCAACCTCCTCAGTATTGTTGTCATATAATTTCATACTTGGATCCATAGGAGTACTCGAGGGTCTACATCCAACCATGCCTGTTTCAACCAGCAAATCTGTAATATATTTCCTTTGGGTCATCACAAGACCCTGTGCATTTCTAACAAACTCCAGACCCAGAAAGTATCTTAGGGTACCAAGATCCTTTGTGACAAAGTGACGGCCCAAAAATGCTTTTGTCATTTCTATCCCCTGAGCATCATCTCCTGTAACCAAAATATCATCAACATATATCATGATGACAACCATATCTCTATAAGTCTTCTAAATGAACAACGAGTAATCCGCATTTGATCTTTTAAATCCCTGTCGTTCAATTAGATGGGACAGCGTCTGGAACCACACCTTTGGGCTTTGTTTAAGGCCATATATTGCCTTGTGAAGTCTACACACCATATGATTCTCCCCGTCAGCAGTAAACCCCGGTGGTTGCTGCATGTAGACTTATTCCTGCAGATCGCCATACAAGAATGCATTTTTGACATCAAGCTGAAAGATGGACCAGTCACGTACCACAGCAACAGATAGAAGAATACGAAGAGTAGAATGACGAGCCACTGGAGATAATGTATCCATATAATCCACACCATATGTCTGAGTGAAGCCTCTTACCACTAGCCTTGCCTTGTATCGATCTAGGCTGCCATCTGCATGGTACTTTACTGTAAATACCCATTTGTGGCTAGCAATAGATGCACCCGAGGGAGTGGGAACCAAGCTCCATGTACCCCATGACTGTAAAGCTGCCATTTCTTCTTCCATAGCCAATCGCCAGCAGTCTGTCTTCATAGCATCCTGATAATTCCGTGGTATCTCCACGGAAGACAGAGCCACGATAAATTTCTGGAATTCTCCTATGAGACGATGAAAGGAAACCTGGGAAAGCAATGGGATAAGATGCACAAGTATGTTTCTGCTTCCGAATAGCATTGGGAATATCAAGATCATCATCCATTGCACTCGTCAGTTTACCTTCCTCCTGCAAAGAAGAATCCTGCACAGGCACACTATCTGACCCATCATTAGTAATAGCATCTGAACATACCTGAGGCGTGATAGATGATCGGCATGCATCCTGAGCAGGACCTGATCGACGTGTATAGTATTTAGGGAATGGCATTATAGATGGTGGTGGTGGTGGTGATATTGAGGATGGCGTTGGCGTGACAACCGGGTTAGGAATAGACAGGGGTGGACTCACACTAGGACGAGGAGGAACATACACATCGGTATTAGATGTAGAGGAAGTCAACATATCACCTGCAGGAGAGAAGTACGTTTCTTCTTTCGAAAAGCAATGGGAACATCAAGATCATCATCCATTGCACTCGTCAGTTTACCTTCCTCCTGCAAAGAAGAATCATGCACAGGCACACTATCTGACCCATCGTTAGTAATAGCATCTGAACATACTTGAGGCGTGATAGATGATTGGCGTACATCTTGAGCAGGACCTGATCGACGTGTATAGTATTTAGGGAATGGCATTATAGGTGGTGGTGGTGGTGGTGGTGGTGATATTGAGGATGGCGTTGGCATGACAACCGAGTTAGGAATAGACAGGGGTGGACTCACACTAGGAGGAGGAACATACACATCGGTATTGGATGTAGAGGAAGTCAATGTATCACCTGTAGGAGAGAAGTACATAACAGACTCAAAAACTGTCACATCAATACTAATGAAATATTTCTTGTTGACTGGATCATAACATCGGTACCCCTTCTGGGTCTGAGAGTAGCCCACGAAGACACACTTAACTGCTCTAGGAGAGAGTTTGTCAATTCTAGGGGACAACTGGTGAACAAAAGCAACAACACCAAATACACGAGGTGTGAGAGAAAATAAATCCTTGTCTGGAAAAATGACAGAAATAGGAATTTTCTCACCGAGTACAGAGGACGGCATACGATTCACAAGGTAGCATGCCATAAGGACCGCATCACCCCAAAAGGAGATAGGCGCACAACTCTGGACAAACAGGGTACGAGTAAAATCAAGGAGATGATGATGTTTTCGCTCTGCCATTCCATTCTGTTGAGATGTGTAAGCACATGTGGTTTGATGAATAATTCCTCTGGACGACAAGAAATGGGATAGAGAGCGAGTGTAAAATTCCAATGCATTGTCTGTACGAACATATTTCACATGAGAGGAGAAAACATTCTGCACTTCAATTATAAGATTTCGAATAACATCTCCTACTTCAGATTTGTTCTTTAATAAAAAAAACTCATGACACACGAGAAAAGTCATCAACAACTACAAGATAGAATCTGTGTCCCTGATGATCAGGAACACGACTCGAGCCCCAAATTATCAACATGGAACAACTCAAAAAGGGAGCTACTGCTCCGACACTGACAACTAGGGAAGCTAGCTCGATGGTGCTTTCCCAACTGACAGGCTTCACACTGAAAAGACGAATTGGGAGAAATCTAAGGCAATAGATGACGCATCTTCTGAAGCGGGAGGTGACCAAAGCGTAGATGCCAGGTGTACGGGAGACTAATCCAACCAAGTAGGAGGAGAGACCAGCATAGGAAGTCCAGACCAGACGATAGAGACCATCCTTCTCATAACCACAACCAATCACCTTGCCCGTTAGTATGTCCTGAAAAATAAGAGAAGATGGGTCAAATATAGCCCGACAGTACAAATCTTTCGTAATCTGATTAATGGACAGTAGATTCGTGGAAAATCAGGAGCATGCAGAACATTCTGTAGATGCATCGAATGTGACAGGTAATCTCCCTCTATCCAACGGTAGGGGAATAAGTACCATCAGCTATGATCACTGACCGTCCTGGTGGAATGTCTCGGTATGACTCAAGTCTATCTCTATCCGGTAAAGATGATGGGTTGCACCAGAATCCATAATCCAATTTGAGATACTATGACCGGATGTAAAAGCAGAGGCACTACCTGAGGTGCTAGCAGAGGCAGAAGTACAGGCATATGCTGAGGCAGCAATGTCTGAAGAGCCTCCTGGAGAATCTGTAGATGCTTGAGGCATAATATCGCGCAATCGCGCCACAAGCTCCTTAAACCTGTGATCTGACGTGGATGCCGATGGAGATGCAACATGCTCAGCTATGTGTGTCGATGCTGGAAACACATGCTTAGAGTAGCATGTATCCTCAAAGTGACATGTGCGATGGTAGAAAGTGCATGTTGGCGAAAACGACCTCCTCGACCACGAGGTCCATGTCCACAGAATGAAGACTGGCCATCTCTCCCTCGCGACACAGCCATCGCCGAAGGAGGTGGTGTAGTAGTACTAGAAGAGACGGGAGATGCGGCTAAGCCTCCGATATACTTCCTCCATAAGAGGAATGGTAGCATCGGCAAGTATCGTGTTGAATCATACTCAGGATCAAGAGCCGCGAGCAGTACCCCCACCATGATAGCATTCCGAAAAGCCTTCTGTTGCTCAGGGGTAACCGTGAGAGGTATAGTACTGTAGAGCTTCTCAAACATCCCCCGTAGGGATGTATACAAGGAATGTAGTGGCCGGTCATTCTGCTTCATAGTGAATATGTCATGCTGAAGCTGCAACATCTTCGTCTCATTTCGCGCCTGTGAATAAGTGGCCGCCATCCAGGATGTCCCACATCGCCTTAGCGGTGGGTTGATGGAGAACATCATTCGCAATCTCCATCGTCAATGTGCCTGAAAGTCAGACCTTGGCATATGAATCATCAGCCTCCCAGAAGGCATAGATCCCAGTCTTCGCTATCGGTTCTTCCTCGGTAAGAATGTGTTTCTTACCGTTCGACTTCATGAGGCTCATGAACTGCATCGTCCAGAGCTCATAATTCGTCCCATCCATCTTAACTATTGGCGCAGGACCTTTGAATGCGCCTATGGAGGGCATATCAACTTTGTTGTCTGACATGATGTCGGAGACGAAGAACTAGGATCTATAGACCAATTAAGAAGTGTCTACATAAACTGGACATGATTTGAGTGCATATGTAGACGTTACGCACTTAAATCCATAGAGAGAAAGAGAGGCCTACGAAAGCGAAATGCGCCGGCGTGGGGAGAGGCCGGGCGGTGGAAGGGTTAGGGTTAGGTTTCCTGCTCTGATACCATGTTGGTGGAAAAGAGCAATCTATTATTCCATAGAACCCTAGGCTCTCTTATATAGAGAGGACCCATGGGTAAATTACATAGTAGTTCATCCGATAAATAAAATAGAGTAAACAATACACTGACTATATACTTATCTCTACAGGATGCATATTCACTTTTGCTCTTTTTAGGAGTGCAATAGCTTACTCTCCTATCTCATCGGTCAGGTATTATGATGACATGTTAAGATGAAAAACTTTTCTATGCATGTACAGTCAAAGAAAAGAGAAGTTGTTTGAGCTAGAAATTTTGTTAGGCTTGTAGAATGCTTAGCAAGCACCTTGGTCCCATGCCAGCCATGAATCAAGCCGATTCTCTCAACCTTATGCTATTAACAAATCTTATTGATGAAAATTACATTATAGTACAATAAAGGAGATAAACCTGCCACTCATCCTGTAATTTTATTATCACATTCTCCGCATTCAGCTCATGGGGCTGTAGCTGCTTCAATTCTTGAGGAGAGGACACAATGCAAAGTGATTTTCTTACTTTTCTTATCGACAATATCAGAACCTTGAATGAACAAGGGTTGTATCAAAGCGGTGGCTGCAACCAGCTATAGCTTGGTCAAATTCAGATTTCAGAGTTGAGGGAAATATAGCATGTTTTTTTTTATCCTAGAAAATAATAAAAAATATATCGTTTACGGGAGCTACCATTGTGGTAATGTGATGTTTTCAAAAAAAAGGATACTTTTTCCAGAAAATAATGAGTTAATAAATTATATTTTCCCTTTTTTTAGACTGCCCATGTAATTATTCAAGAGAATGAAAAATATTATGTACCTGTAATCAAGAATTCAGATAATCTAAACCCAGCATTGTTTAGTGAACTAACTTGATTTGGAAAATCCAGATGTCCCATGTGCCAAGCATCCCTTTAATTGGCATGCCTAATTATCTCTTTACGCCACATATTCAACTTGTATCTACATTCTAGCACAGGCTGACATGGAACTAAGAGCTCAGCTTCTGTATGAAAGGGGATTAATTTTGTTAGTAATATAAGGGAGTTCTGTTAAGCACATTCTATGTAATTGACTCTAATGTACCCAACCCTACTTGCTTACCCTTTAGTTAATCAACTAATACATAATTTTCATATCTTATAAAATAGTAATTGAATTTATAAGTATACTGAATTTTTAAAAAAATGACAGAATAGCTCGGTGCTCCAATTCTGACAAGCATCGCCAATATTCTGGTTATGTTTATAGGGCAATCAAAAAGCTATTTTTCAGCAATACAAATAGTCCCGGCTACATAATTTACGACCTGCATTCTTTATGTTGAGTTGCAACGATGGTAACCAAAGCACAGAAACAAATGGGAATTTAACACACAGCACCACGGCACGGCTGCAAATGGGCAACTCTCACCATTAATTCCTCCTCTTACAGAGCAGCAACTCCATTATTGACATCATTAATCAAAACAAAATTGGGTTTATTGAACCCTGGTGAATCGCATCAGTCTCGACTCCCTCTCAAAATAGGGATGTGTGCTAACATAAAAAGATGGTGTTTCAATCCTCGAGACAAAACAAATGAAAAAAAACAGCAACACAACAAATAAATAGATCAAGGTTCGTAAGAATCCCGGACGAGACGCGTACGTACCTTCCAATCGTGGGCGAGGGATTGCGCATGGGAGTCGAAGAGGAAGGTGTTCCAACCCCTGTCCACGGCCGCCGTCATGACCTGCTTTCTCTTCATCGATACCCACACCAACTTCTTCGACCCCTTCCGATCCCCTTCTTCGTGCGAATAGCGCGTAGCAGATGCCATCCGCCCCGATGTTGGAAAGGTAGGGAGAGAATCGTAGAAGGAGGTGAGCGTAAAACCGTTTCCAATGCACGGTGGGGGTCTAGCAGTGGATGTGGATAATGGATAATGGTCACCTGCGAAGGTGGGAGTCTAGCAGTGAACAAGGTGGGGGAGGAGGTGGAGAGAGCCATGGCAGCACAGCTGCCTTTGCAAGTCCGGAGGGTTAGGCAGAGAAATGTTTCCTGGAAGAACATCTTGTCCCTAAATTTCAGATTTTAGATTTTTTTTTATTAGGATCTACGGTTTGTTAATCAGTAAATCATTCATCGATCAATTTTGTTTATATTTTTGGATCCTTCTATATAATATAAATTTTGTGAGTTTTTGAGAACCGTTTATCACTCAAAAAGATGATTGAATAGTTTTTAAAAATCGAGATACATCTCATTTCCATTTTAATTCACTTCTTCTGCGTTGTGCGGCCACCTGCAGCACTAATAAACTTATAGGCAGACACGCTCGCAGAAAACACAGATTTCGTATTCGAAAAGCACACGATTATGAGATCTTCTCGTAAATGGCTAATCATTAAGTCCTACTAATATATCCCAAGACCAGACGATTCTCACTGCGGAAAGTATAAATTCATAATCATTTCTCAAGAAATGTGTTTACACCTCTTAGCTTTCTCTGACTTTTAGGATCCATAGTTTTTCTCTTCCAAGAATTTTCCCAAAATATAGAATCTAAACTTCTATTCTCTAGAATACTTCTTTGACGATATTAGCATGTTTCTTATTCTCCCTTGACTATGCTATATATGGTTTGTCGTTTGAATCTGATACATTAAACATATATATTATATAAAGATATATAAATTCTATATCTACATTAATTATATATATTATAATATACCAGAAAAGGGAAAATGGATCCACAGATGATTCGTCATTTACTCACTTCTCTTATATTATAATACATATATTTATACTTTATATATGTTTTGTACGTTATATATGTTTAATGATATATTATAATATATATATTATGTTTATTGTATTGAATTCAAAGAGCGAATCATTCATCGATCAACGAATGCTTTGTCAAAAATATCAGAGTATTCATTTGATCAACAAACGATTTACTAATTGGCGAATCGTTAGTTGATCGATGTCCTGATATGGAAGTTTAATTTGGGGGACGGGGATGCCATGTCAGTAAAATCACTCTTATCTTTGTTCCATGGGAGGGAGATGATAAGGAGAAATAAGTGGATTATGTTAGATAATATTGGAGATAAGTGCTAGTTATTCATATGTTTTGACGGGAGAGGCCTATTAAGGAGGAAAAAGATGAGATCTTAGCCCTCATTTAAGAATGGATATATATAGGATATTTTTCAAATGAGACGTGGTCCTTCCATCCATTGGGAAGGTCATCAATCTCAACCATTCATAATTGATCTTGTGGTCGGAATTAACAACATGTAAATTCTATTTATAAATTAAACAAAAACCTATTTTGATCTTTATACATTATTTAAATATAGAATGTAACCACCTCAATTATCTCTCCCATTAATGTCAACTTAATTGCTTATTCAAAATTCGAAATCCTAAATATTTTGACGTGATGAAGCATCATGTGGGGAAGAGGACGACGAGCACGACGGCAGAGCGCGATTCTTCAAAGATGTTTGTGACAGGGTTAGTAATGTTTTTAATGTTTGTGACCTTTTTGATGTTTTTAATGTTTTTGATATCCTAAATATCTTTGTTTATGGTGAATCATGGTGAATCGTGAACGAATAAAAAGTTGCTAGGGAATGATGCATGACCTCTTCCAATTAGTTCTAATTGTCATGTTTCTGTGTTTTTAGCATCACGCGCGACCTTATCGGCAAGGAAGTAGGCGATGGTACGTGTAGTTTCTAGGGAATGATGTTGCGGCTCTCCGGGAAGATCTTCATGTAAACAACGACGACAACACGTAGTCCCGATGGCGATGCGTGTACACGGTGCTGCAACCAGTCCAGATGAAGAATGATTCAAAGTTTGATATAATATTGATGTGTATTATAAAATATTAATGTGTATTATATATTTTTGATATGTATTATACATATTTGTTATATATTTTTACAAATCAATTGGTTGCGAATGAAAATTGAAATTTTTATATGTCTTGTGTATTTGGTGTGCATTACACTTTTTGGATGTGCATTATACATTTTAGATGTGTTGAGCCCGATGTGTGGGGCTGGAAAGGTCAGCGGTACCGAGAGGGTCCGGTGGGATCGGAGGGGCCGAGAGGGGCCGATGGCGGAGGAGCCGAGAGAGGCGCGGTGGCGGGCAGTGCTGGGGTTGGCGGTGGCGGCGAGAAGAGGGTGGGCGGCGGGTAGGCAGCGGGAGGTGGAGAGCCCTAGGGCTTGGGCTCTGATACCATGTTGGGAGAAAAACAGAGATTAATTATTCAGAGAAACTCTAGACTCTCTTATATAGGGAGAGACCTTAAAGTTAAAATACAAAGTAGTCCAGAGAAAATAGAGAAATAACGAACAGGTACATAGCATAATAATATCTATCTCTACAGGTATTACACAGATTTCTCAATCAAAATACCTATAAAAGAAGAATTGAAAGAATAGAAACATAAGCGATGGAGAATCGGTAGACACAAATTTGGTTTGTATATTCGCATCAATTAAGCATGAATGACTATGCCAATTTTTACAAAAAAAACTATATAAATATTATTATACAAAGAACCATACAATCGTTACAAAGAACCACACATTAATTACTAACATGAATTGTATTTTACAAAGAATCATGCAAAATTTACAAATAACGGATGACTTTTTGAATAAACAACATATTCTACAAAAACATACAGTCGTTACAAAAGGAATCTTGAATTCTACAAAAAATACGTGAGGATACAAATATATGCCCCAGATAACATCTCCCAGCACAAAAATAGATAGTTTTAAATATGATATTGCGAAAAATACAAAAAAATAAAACTAGCTAAATTTAGTATTTCGAAATACTAATTAGCATGCATAATTAATGCAAATGTTGATGATCAAAATGCTCTTTTGGGCAACAAAATTGATGGTGCCGTTGGATTTGAATCCGATGGCCTAGATCGTTGGCCTTCCTTAAGGATGGAAGGACCACGTCTCATTTGAAAGGCCCCCTATATATATATATACACACATATATATATATATCCCTTCTTCTTACTCAAACGAACAACCTCTTAGGGATGCAAACAGATATGGATATATCCCATTTGATTCATCACAATATTCATTTTATACATATTTTAAGGTACATATATGTATCTATTTTAAAAGGGATACAGATATGGAGATCACTTTGATATTCACAAATATTCATTTTGTATATGTATAATCATTTTTCATATATATATATATATATATATACACACACACACATAGTTGTAGATTTTTTGATGAAAGTTATAGATTTATTTTTAATCGTATATAATATAATTTATACATTGTTTAACTATATTTAGCATATTATTTATGATGTAAGCACATTTATTATATTTATATCATGTGTTTTCCATCCAATGCATGTGTTTAAGCCAATTGATAAAGTAGTTATATTATTACTTGTATGCAATCAACATCCTTTTACATTTGTATCTATTTTTTATATATATGGTAACATAGTTTTAATATCCATCAATATCAGTATTCGTGTTTTAAAACAAATAAAGATATAGTAACATGTATATCTGTATCGGTTTGTTTTGCATCCCTAGTTATGTTATGAGTCCCAACTGGTATGGTTAAAGGGTGGTTGTTGAGTCCGGGTCGCTCCATCTATGTCACATACTCATGGGTTAGATCGGTGATATGTGTGTTACATTTGAATGTACCACCCGTACAAAACACTCCCAACCATTTGAGTCCACTTGAACTAAAGAAAGGAGAGTCACAATGATGTTCTTTCTCTTACATCAACCCATCAAACAAGGACCATGCTAGCACGAAAAAGGATTGTGCTTTAAAAAGTCTATTTGCAAAAGAGGTTACAAATAACTTACAAAAAAGTACACCCTACTGCATTACCATAAAAACAAGTGTTAGATAATCCGAATACCTTTACATGCATGTTTGATCCATGTTAAAATATGTCTTACTTATAATGTACCATGGGTCGCACGTGAGCGATCATGTGTCCACTGAAAGGAAAAGAAGAAGAGAATACACTCCTACTCATTACATAGTCAGCCTTTTATGCTCACATCTTCTTGAACCTAACAACTAAAGAGATGGTTCTAATGGGTGGAAATACCACCCAAGTTTCTTTTTCTCCATATACTATTAATAAAGAAATTAAATATTTAATTTTAATTTTATGGATATTATTATCACATCAATCTCTCTCATTGATGGGCATAAAATCCCATGGCATTTCTTCCCCGCATCATTTTCTCTCCAAATCTTTATGCTAGAGAGGAAGAGACGGGGTGAGAGAGAGGGCCCTTACGTGGAAGTTTATCCTCGCATTAGATGCCAACTTAGGATTGGAGGAGAGTGTGGATATGTGACCACGAGGAGTGTCGGATGATAGGTTAACATATAGATATATTGATTGATTTAGACTAAACCTTTAAATACATGTGTTTGATTCATAGGGTTACACGCACTCATAATGATCTTATTTGGAAGAAAATCTCAAAATTTAGGCTTAAAATCTTTAGATAACATGTGTAGATGCTTATTCTATTTGAAATAGAGTTTCTGTTGTGTGATATTTACATCCATAACCCTGAGCAATTTCATAATTATCCCAGAAAGCCTCTGTAATCATGAATTACACTCAGGATCCTGAATAGTGCTCTGTTTTACACTCATAACATTCCGTTAGTTTAGTTCATTAACTCAACCATGTGAGTGAGTTAACCTAACCAATCTCAGATCTAATTGTTAGGATTAATCAAATAAAAAGAGAAGAGGGTTTTTTCTTATGGATGGAAGGGGGGGGCTTGCAGGCGATTGCGGGGGCTTACACGGAGGGGGTTTCAACGATTGGGTGGAGGCGGTGGAGGTTTGGTGTGTGTGTGTGTGGGGGGGGGGGGGGGGGGGGGGGAGGGCTTCGACCTAGGCTTGTAGGCGGAGGGTGGGGGTGGCTCGCACAGAGGGGGGGTTTCGACGATTGGGTGGAGGCGGTTTGGTGGGTCAGGGGGACCTAGGCTTGCATGCGGAGGGGGCAGGAGGTGGGGCTTGCATGTTGGGTTTGGAGGTGGTGGGTCGGTGGTGGATGCTGCCCAGGGAGGAGGTGGTCTGCGGAGGACATTGACGGGGGAGGAATTTCCCTAGCTGGAGGAGGTCAGCATGGGCTTGGCTGGTTGGAGGAGGAAGGGGGTGACCATTTGTAGATAATGTAAACTTAAAGGGTATAAAATGTAAAATACTTGATGCATACCATTATAGTTAACGGAAAATTGGATAGAAGTAAACAAGGGTTATGAGTGTAAGAGTTAAGCAATATTCAGAGTCCTGAGTGTAATTCGTGATTATAGAAGATTTATAGAGCAATTATGAAATTACTCAAGATTATGGGTGTAAATACCCCCTCTATTATATCTATTCGCACGACATATATTTTCCCAAGTGAGTTCTTAATCCAAAAATTGAGATCAAAGAATATACTGTCTGGTTTTTTTAAAAAATGGAAAATGAACTTTATGTCTTCTGTTATGACTTATATTGACGATGGAATTATTTTTGGAAGGTGTTCTTAAATCCTTGACGTTATTGATCAATTGGAAGTCATCATGTACATATTTGCATATCATTTAAAGGCTAGAGCAATTACTTGTTGAGCCTCATACCATGGAAAACTTTGTAGTATTAGGTATTAATGATAATGTTATTTGATAGACCCAATGGTGCCATATTAGTTGGATAATTGTTATTTTAAAAAAAGGGGGTATAGAAGATAGGTAATGGCATTCTTACGAACTAAATTCCACCAATTCTCAAGGTGAATAAAGCATAGTCCATGTTATGAAATTATGTCGTATGCTTAACTTGAGAGATCTATTTTAAATTAAAGGTAAAATATGTGGAATAAGAATTTCCTCGCTAAGATGCATGCATTTGCTCATTCACAGCTTATTTAAAACAATACAAAGATTTTTCATGTATAGACATATAAAAATCATATTAATTTCTTGTGCCATATAATATAATGCATTAAGCTCATATCTAATGTAATACCATGTGCAATGGCATATAACGTGAAAATCATAGCATCGTATTGTAGACATTTTTTATTCATAAATAACTTATCCATATAACTTATATATGTTGTCTAGTGTAGATGTGCAAATAATAATAATAATTATTATTATTAAAATAATCGAGGTATATGTTAGTAAAAGAAAAGTGGGGTATAATAATTCAAGAATGAATGTATTGCATTGTATATATGCTTGAAACAATATGTTCAAATGTACAAGCTAAAGAAATGTAAGGCATGGACAGATGATGAGTCACATGCTTAGATTCGCATGAATCTCATGAGCTTAAAGGGCAATGTCTTTCGGGACGTATATTTTCAAGGAATCACATAGACCAAAGTTAAATCCTTTACAATTGTAGCTACATTGCCATGTCATGTTATAGATCGCAAATGTCAACGAATGAAAACGTAACAAGATGACTACATGAATATCATGCAAGAAATGGTTTAAATACACATAAATCATTACAAGTGTGCAAGGAAAATGGTTTAACTAAAGATAAACTATTACAAGTTAAGAAAGAAATGGTTCATGAAAAACAAACTACCACATATCTTGTAAATTATTCTAGGGGATTAACATGCAAGAATGGTCTAAATGATATAAGAGAGAATATGCCATGAATTTCATGAAACATGCCCCCACATGATGAAAAACTATAGCTTTATTTTTTTATGTATATTGCTTATATATACTCATATTTATGAAAGAAATCAATTTGAAACTTGTTAGAGAATCTAACTAGGCATGCATGGGAACTACTAGACACGTAATGATAATTTTCATGATTACCCAAGTGTGTGTAATGTAATAGATTAAAATACCATTAGAATTCCTATGCATAGCCTCTGATACATACTGGACGTTAGGCTCATGAAAAGTTATATTGTTAATTTTCAGATGAAAATCGGGTTGATTGAGTATTTGGGTTCGTGTAGCGAGAAGTCATCGAGCCAATTAACGTGGTATGAATCATTACATGATCTTTGAAGGTTAAATGTATGCTCATTGGAACTAAGTATCATGTGTAACATCATTTATGTTTCCTTTGTAATCATATTCTCCATATTGTAATAATGGAACTATCAATTAGAATAGTTCTTATAGATCTTGTTGAGAACGATATCTTTTATCATTATCAGGAAATTTTGATAATGGTTCGATCGTGCAAATTAAAGTTGCATGTTTCCGTTGTTCACTGTGGCGTGTTCCTTTACAATGGTGGACTAAGTTACGACAAGCTTTGAAACTAAAGATGAGGATTGGTCCTCAAATCAAATATGTATACTTGGATCTTAGGTGAAACACTGATTGTACATTACCACTGCAATCAACACTTAAAAGCCATACCTATTATGTGTAAAATCCCCAAAGTCTTGAATTTTCTTTTGATGTGTGCAGATCAAATTTGGACTTTGTTGAGTTCCAGTATCAAGAGGTGTGATCAGCAAAGTTCATTCAAAAAAACACATCTAATATAAAAGTCAACATTTTGTCCAGTAAAAAATATTTTTCTATTCTTTAAAATAAGTAGTTGATAAAAGGCTCTCAAGTTTCAAGTATATGAAGTTAATAAATATGTGATTCATCTACTTTGTACTCAAATTTTTTGACCAAATTTAAAGAATAATGAAGACATGTTAATTGTATGTAGATAATACACAAAGTAAATCAACGAAAGAGAATAGAAGAAAAACAACATGCTTAATTGTATAGACATACCCAACCTAATAAAATATTTAAATAAATAGATAATTTTCATGATTTTCTACATCTCGTACAATTTCCGATTAACTTGATTTTAATTTAAATAATCTAATAAAACTAGTGAAAAATAATAGAACTAAGTAAAAATTACAAGTTACATAAATTCCAAATAATAACTCTATTTACTAAGATATCAAGCTTCCATATCTTATAACTTGGGTATTTGAGATGCAAGTGAACTTTATTCACCTTTAAAGTTGAGTATGATTCACAAAGTATTTATGTTTTTATGTAGGCACATCATTCCTCCTTGCACCTTGAATATATTTTTATATAATTTTAATGTTAGTGCACGTCACTATAAAATTATGAAAATCACAAAGTCCACTGAAATCAAAAACCTAAGATCATAAGTATTTTGTACTTGTAAATGGCACATCCCTATAAAAAATAAAAATAGAAATAAGTGATAATCATTGACAATAAAATATGAAACAAATTCGTAAAAATATAAACAAAATATAAACTGAGAACACCCTAATATAAGCATTTTATATATGTATTTGGGCTAAAAATCTACAACTCTTATAACTGATTGAATTGGATTTTGAGCCCTTATGCACAAATGAAAAGCTTACATTTGTTAACAATTTTCATTTTGATCATGTTAGAATATGATTTAGAGGGCATCTCTCCAAGATCCAATTACACGACGCATATTTGTCACATATTGCATAATAATGGGTTAGTGTTGTTGGGGCCATATAAAGAGCTCTACGTCCCTTGTAATCTCTTGAAAATATAATAAAATATTAAGCCCTTCATGGATCTTTTCACATGCTTTTATTCCCGCTCCTTAGAGAGTAGGGTACTGAGCAAAATTGTGTTTTCCCTTATTCTTTGATCGCCGTATTCTTTTTAGATATTTTCACATTGTTTAATAGCAAGGCATCCTCGTGATTGTGTTTCAAAGTTGTACTAATTCTTAGATTTTATTTCCATGATTTTTGATATCGAAATTCACCATTGGCATTAAGACCATAAAGGTATGTTATGCATGTTGTGTGGCTACAACAAACAATGTAGGGAGAAGAAGAGATGTCAATGGTGCATAACAACATGAGTGAGGTGCTTAGAGGTGAGAAAAGGACATAAGGCCACATCTTTAGGATGATTGCGTCGTGCCATTGCAACTATGGGTAGTGCATAGGAAGGCTCTATAGCAGCATCATGTAGATGAGATGAAAAAGAAAGGCGATGACATATCTAACCCTATAGTTTACTCCAAAACCATAGTCCATGGCTCAACCATCGAAGAAGTTGGGTTCTTGTAACTCAAGGCAAGGCAACAACTATAGCAAGAGGCATTCAAAGAAGGATGTAGAGAAGTAGCGACATTAAATAAGAGAGAGAAAAGGAGGAGCATGCTCAGAAGTAGAGAAACATAGCGATGTCTTAACTGGCAAGTCGTAATCAATGACAAGAGATGGTGTTGCCTTGATTAGTAACAAGAGTTTCCTGCATAAGGCATATTGTGTGCGATGCCATTGTATCTCGTGTTGGGTCCCTATCAAGAACCCGTAATTGCTACAGTAAAAGAGAGAGGGTCGATGTCCT
Organism: Ottelia alismoides; assembly: GCA_037367405.1. Lineage (NCBI taxonomy): Eukaryota > Viridiplantae > Streptophyta > Magnoliopsida > Alismatales > Hydrocharitaceae > Ottelia > Ottelia alismoides. The sequence goes on along the minus strand of JAZKJV010001120.1, from coordinate 405,216 downwards.
TCTATGTTTTGGCTCATTATTTATTTTACTATTGTTTTTTTCATGTGTGTTATGGTCCAATAGCCACTATGTTGAAGGAAAATGAAGAAAGAAATAACCATCATACTAGAGTTGCAACAAAAATGAAGTGGGAAAAGAATTGTAAGCACATGAAAATTGTGCGGTTTTTATTTATGAAAGCCAGACATAGAACCTATTTTCACATTTTAAAAAAGGAGGGCAACATGAGCCCTCTACTATTGAAAACATGGAGCAAAAAAAGAAAACATTTAAAGAAAAAAGATAGGAAAGTGAGAGGAAAATGGGGAGTGAAGATGCAAAAAAGAGAGATAAAGTGAAGTGCTCGGATACCATTTGAAGATATATAAAAGTAATACAAGACATCAGAGACCAATGAAAAGCATAATTTTATATGAAACCTTACTCCATACGAGCAGGAAGAAACATGAGAAGAGACATAAAGGGGTTAAATTCTTCATTATTTCATGATAGCTTACAAGGGCTTTGGATCTCTTTATATAGCCCCACGAATAATGCATAGTCCCATGGCTGACTATTTCCTCTAAATCGAACTATTAGTTTTTTATTTTCCTTGATTTTTCACCCTGTGAATTTTGGGTGGCAACATATGTTGTTAGCCCATTCCATCTTGCCCATTGAGTCCTCTTCTAGATCATGATGAATGTGGGAAACCCCATGTGTTCTCACTCCTACCTCGACCAATTACGGTCATTCCATGCCAAACCACCACTTCCTCTAAATTGCTCTCACTTTTCGACTACCTCTCAAACCCTCCAACTTCCTTGATTGAAATCTGCATCAATTAAACCAAGTCCTCGAAGGATTGGTTCCATATTCAAATTAACAGCTTCTCTCAGAATTCATGGCTTCAAATCTCAGCCTGATGATGACAACTTGTGTGAGTGATAAGTTTCAATGGGGAGTCCAGTGCAATGCATCTTAGCCTTGCAACACATCGCCTCTACGTCAAGCATCTGGCAGGCCATCCATCGAGGTAAAAATCGAGGACTTTGTACCCTAAAACCACCAACATTTCATCCACACATTATTTCGTGTAACTAATGCTCATTCAAGTGTTTATTCATTCGTGCTATTTTGAGTTAAATTCGATTTTTAGGATTAAACTATTAAACTCCACCCATTTACCTTATTTAAATTCTAGAAACTCGTATCATTATCCAAATATAAAAAAATAGTATTGATCATGTTTAACATTGATCTATCATGGAATATTTACCAAGAAAATTTAATTTATTTGCTACTTAAATGAATTGTTCAATGATTAAGGTTAATTTCATAAAAATATGTCTAGATTGCAAATTTTTTTAGTAGGTTTATTTCATAAATTTAAAATCTTAAATCTTGCATTTTTGATTTGTATATTCGTAAAAAAAGTTATTTTGCATCAAAAAATTCCAATAATTCAAAGTAAGTGCATTTTACATTATTATCACCTTGTTCAAAAGCTTTGAAAAATATTATGTGTAGCTCTTCAAATCTATTATAATAAAAAATGGTACATTTTCATAAAAATAAGAAAACTCTTAAAAAATACAAAAAATAGTACGTTTATGTAGATCTCAGGTACTTGATAACACGGATATTCCACAAGGGTCACCATGAATGATATAAACAAGTTGTCGCCAAGGCGACCGCTCGCAGAATACCGGTGTTAATCAACAATTAACCCACAATAAAAGAATGAATGAATTAAGCTCAAAAAATGTGAATTAATCTTTATTACTCTACTACAAAATGTATAGTGAATAAGCATGTAGAGGTCGAACCACAGAGAGCAATACAAAAATGCATAAGCCTAAGATGTGCATATACCACCGAGTCATCCTTATGTGAAGCCTATTTTCGTGGGATTTTTTTTAAATTTTTTTTATTATTTTTTTATATTTCTTTTTATATATATTTTACTTTTAGAATGCCATATATTAATAGATATATAAATATAAATATATATGTATATTGATATGCATCATTTTTTATATCATTTTCTCTTTTTTTACAGGATAATATATATATATAGGGGAGTGATAATATTTATAAAAATATAGAAAAATGGTCAAAATTCAGAAATAAAGCCTTTTTGGTATTTTCAATATTTTCTACTATTTTTGTGATTTTTGGGTATTTTTCAAAACATTTTTAGTATTTTTAAATAGCAAAATAAGAGAAAACAGGGAAATAGGGTCTGGCTGTAAGAAAAATAGGAATTAAAAATAGCAAACAGCCTCAAAATTTTCCCACACTAATTTTCAAATAAAGAGAATAAAATATAGAAGCAACAGGAATTGAGTTTGCATTTTTCTGAGTTTTCTTTGATTTTATATATTTTTTTAAGTTTTTGGATATTTTTGAGTTTTTAAGATTTTTCTTTTGAGATTTTTAGGGATTTTTGGAATGACACTAAAATAGGTCCAAATACATACTAGAGAATTTTTTTTGGATTTTTTCGAGGTCTTTTAATATTTTTTTGGAATTTTATAAGTTAGACAGTAATTAAAAGGCATGTTTTTGATTTTGAATAAATGCACAAATGTAATAAAATTAAAAAATAAAAATATAGCGTGCAAGGGTACACTAACAGGAGCTTATATCCATTTTTGCAAACTTTTTCAAGGAAATATGAAGCACAAAATATATGGACAAAGCATACAAAAATTTATGGCCTCGCAGGGGTATTTTTGCAATTAAAATATTTCTCAGGGGCCTCCATGCAAAAATTACAACAGAAATAAACATTTACTTTTATTTTCAGGGCCATTGAACAATTAATAAAACCCGGTAGGGTTTAAATGCAAAAATCACGCGCCTCACGTGGGTACTGCACGTGAGGCGTGGAGGGACTAATACGCAAATATAAAAACATCAGGGGTCCTTCTGCAATTTTAACAAATTATTTACAACAGGGATTTTTATTTATAGAATTAAAACCTAAATACAAAAAGTCGGGGGTTGTATCTGATATTTACCCCTAATAGGTGCGCGATCCGACGGTGGACCTTCTTCCACTTACCACGCGCCGCGCTCTCGTCGGCCGATGACGGTTCGCAGATGACGGCTGAGATTAGATCAGCCTCGCTGATCGGACGATTGATGCGGTGCTTCATCTGACGGCGTTGGTTCGATCTGGGCCGACTCCTTTGATCTAACGGCGTTGGAGGCGCCTGGACGAACAAGGAAGAAGCTCGCCCCCGGCGAGCTTCGATCGTGAAGCTTTGGCTCGCCTGTGAGTCTCCCGCGCATCTGGGTTGCTCAAAACGTAGCTGATGACGTTCCGCATCGACTGAGGGTCTCATCATGGCTCCTGGAGGTCTGAATGGCTCGGACGAGGTCGATGAGGGATCAGACCTCCAGGAACCTCTTCCTTGCTTGAATCGAGCCCAGATGGGCTTCTTTCCTCGTTGGACCTGCATAGGAAGAACCGGGGGAGGGAGAGCTACCTCCTCGACCCGGGGTTTGGAAGCTTTGCAGCGAAATGGAGTGAGGCGGAGGAGCTCCGACGAACAGCGGAGGTGGAGCTCCGATTCGCCAAGACCAGGGGTCCTGGGTTGAGCAAATGTGTGTGATCGATGGAGAAAACGATGGGGTATGAAATGGGATGAACGTGGCGGTTGGACACAGGCAGGATCACGGTGAAGAAGTCGCCGGAGCGGAGCTCCGGCGAACTTCGAAATTTTGATTTTAAGCTACAGGGATTAACTAAAGACTAATCTAACAACTAGAATCAAAAGCTAGCATTAGAACCTAACTAAAAAGCGATAAAAGAACAGCTTTTATACCTGGGGGCCACCAGGGCGCAGGACGGACGGCGGAGCTCCGCCGCGTCAAAATTGCCCTTCCTCCGGCCGATTCGAGGCGCTGGAGCACTCCCCCCTGTCACGAGGAACGTTCCAGGAACGAGATCAAGGCTTTTGGTTGGATTAAAATTGGCCAAATTTGAGGAAGGGGACGGAGCTTCTTATTTATAGACATTGGGATGGACCCTTATTGTCCGGCGATTATTGGTTGATCCAATGAATATCAAGCTAATATAAGATATCGGCGGGCCTTAGTGATCATCAGAGAGCAATTCTTGTGAAGGAAGCATCTTCGATTGATGGATGGTGTGTCCGGGAAAAATGGGAGAAGACGGGCGGAAAGACAGGATACGTCACATCGGGCGGCTGGGGGAGTAGTGGATCGAGCGGTCAACTGTTGAAGGCCTGTGATTGGTCCAAGTCGGCTGCTAGAAGACAAAATAGGACATTTTATTAGAAATTGATTTATTTAACCTAGTAAATGATTTTATTAGAATTTTCTTAAAAAATAAAAAATGTGTATTATTTCATGTATTATTTATTTACGATTTTTATTGAATTTTTTTGAAGTGTTTTATTTTAGTTTTATTTTAATAAAGTGTATATGTGTGTATTTACATGTATTTCGTATCTTTTAATTTTTTATTTGTTTATTTTATTTTATTATTTTATTGGCTTATTTTATAAATTTATAATTTATTTTTGTGAGTATAAAGGTATTTTTATTTAATTTTTATGAGTTTATTTTTATTTCTAGATAAATAGGTATATGTATGTGTAGGCATTCTTCTTGGTAATTTACCTATGTATTTTGTGTACTTAATTTATTTAATGTATTTTCTTGATTTTTATTTTGGATTTGCATTTTTAATAGGTTATATGTATTATTTACATTATTATAAAGATAAAAAAAGAAGAGAAAAATTAAAGAGCATTTTCCCCTTTTATTTATATACATTCTTGGTCATAGGTATTTTGCCTACTAACTTGCATAGGCTTATTTTAGTTTATTAATCCTTTTTAGTTTTAGTCTAATTTTAGTATACACATGTATTATATACATTATTCACAAATTCTAAAAATATAATTTGACAAGAATAATAGACAAGGAATATATTGAATATTTTAATTAGGCAGGCTGCCCAATGGGGGCCAAAAACCTAACTTTTGCAGATGGACTCCAAAAATTATGAAACCAATTTTATTAAATATTTCTTGGAAAGCTATATACAATTAAAGTGAGTTCAGGTGTTTTTGAGTTTTTTATTTGCAAGATATGGGTCTGTGAAGTTAAGATTCTGGCTTTTTATTCTGTGTATAAAATGTACACTGTGTATTATTTTTGTACAACTCAATTTTGTAATTTTATTTACATTATTATCTACAACTTTCATGTACAAGGTTTTTTTATTTGATAAATGAATAATTATATATAACATAGGTGTCAAAAATGCATGAATAAATGAGGTATTTATTGTACACTGGCCCTTATCTCCCCCTACTTTATTCCTTGTCGACCAATTCCATTCTGGACTTGGTCTCAGGGTTAGGGTCATAAAATATTTGCATTATTTTATTCCTTTTTCTTTTCTTCCCTTTATTCTATAATTTTGGCATTAAACACCTTATTTAATGTACAACTAATACAATGGATGATGAATGCTATTATGTACAATTTGCTGCTATTTACATGCATTTGCTGGGGTTTTTGAGGCCAAAATGATAGAATAAAGGAGATGAAATGGAGGTTCATCACCCCCCCTATACTTGCCTTTGCTAGTCCCTAGCAAACACTTATGCAATAAGTACAAAAAAGAATGAAGAAAAGAAAAAGGAAAATTAAAGAAGAATATAGTGAATAAGGGTGCTTTCAGTGCAATGCATGTCTTTACAAAATCAGAATTTGGAGCTCCTGCTAGACCTTGAGTGTAGATGTGTATGGAACCTAGTCGGGAACCAGCTCTAAAACACAACAACCTTCGAGAGTCACAGAACTTGGTTCAAATCACCTCAATAGCCAGGTCAGAACTAGCCTACGTCATACGCAAACCCTTATGACTATGAAGCTGACCTGTACAGTGTAAGTGATAGTGGCTCTTCCCAACTGAAATGACAAAGAGACTGACTTCTCCAGAGTGACAACCCAATGATTCCCCAATCCAGCCCTCTACCGTCGAGGAACGGGGGATTCCTTCTAAGTTCAAGTGGCATCCAGCTCAAGAGGAGGAGGTGGAGAAGAGAATGGACGGTAGCCAGTGTAGCTATCTATCCTGGGATGCAAGACCAGTGTAGTCAAGTCATCCAGCTGCAGGCTCACGTGGTATAACATTGGTGCTCAACCTTGCTTATTTTCTACACAACATATATACATTCTCCGGCAGGCACTTTATTTTATTTTCAAGCCTGTCCACTTTTTTGGAGAGATTTTTTTTCAACATACTATTTACAGCAGCATTTACATAAGGACTTTTTCCTCTTGAGCCAGAAAATTATCCCTCTTTTGAAGCTTTATTGCAACCCACACTCTCCTGTCATTCGACTTCATTGAAACTGGACCAGGTTGGGGTGCACTTCCCTCCCTAGACGAGGACGAATGTTTCCACTCGTGTGCATCTCAGACTGGCAAATCCAACCCCCTCACCACTCCGACTGAGTTGAGCCAAGTGAAAGGTGCAAGTGTCCAAGTTAGGTCACGACTGACAAGAGTCATACGTGTGTTTTGAAAAGTTCTAGTTAGTCCACTGAGGTGTCTTGAACCCAGCCCTGCTTTCTCAAAGAATTAAGTCTGAATAGACCTGAAGTACCTTCAACCTAGTTCCCATAAGGTTCCAGTGCAGTTAGGTGCAGTAAGGTCTAACCAAGCCCCAATTTGAGACTTTATTAGACTGATTCAATCATCAAGCTCACTCAAAAAGATTATGAATATATGCTTATGCTATGCACAACGAATGATGCAATTTTTCACAAAGAGTTTACAAGAATCAAAGAATGTTTTTACACAAAGAGATTTTTGCAAATAAAAACTTGACACATACAAAAAGGTACATACAATTATTTACACGGGCGTACCGCCCTATTTACAAAAGGTAAAGGCTTTACAGGTTTGATTAAATACTTTATTCAGGTTGTTCAGAAAGAATTGTATGTATCTTATTCACAATTATAAATATTTGTCATGATGTTTTTATTTTCTCATAACTAGTTTTGAAAATAATTTTTGCAAACTATAGTACACGATAATTTTTGCAATCATTTACACGCATTTGAAAATTATTTTTGGAAAGATTTTTCACCCTGTATATACATTTTTCACAATAGTTTTGACAAACATTTTTCAAAACATTTGCACATAGGTTTTTCAAATCCTTTATTTCACACAAAGAAAAGTTTTGCAATCCAAACAATTTTACACAAATTGAAAACATTTCACAGCAAATTTTTCAAACCGGTCACACTATTTTTCAAATCATACTGTATAGGTATCTAATCTGATTTATTAATCAGTATATACAAAAGAAGAAAAAAACTATGTTTGATGTACAATATGGTTTTGGTTCTTGAAAGTTTTATTTGATCTTTTTCCTTATTTTCGGATGAGAGATTTTCGTGCAGACTCCTCAGACTTATTCAAGAATCATTTTCACAAGAGTTTTGAAAACTATAGTCCAATCTAATTTGACAAACATGTTCACACATTTGAAAATGATTTTTGCAATAGGTTTTACACAGCATAGATAGGTTTTTCAAAACAATTTGACAATCCATTTTACAATCATTTGCACATTGATTTTCACACATTTTGATTTCACACGAAGAAAATAAATTTGTACACACAAAACTGATTTTTCAAAGGTTGAATATTTGTACACACTATTTTTCAAACAATTTTCACAAGGTTTTTCAAAGAAAACTTTTTGCACAGAACACTTTTTCTGATTTAATAACCAGTACAAGTACAAAGAGTCTGAGGAGCTCACAATCATCTTTCATTATTATAGAACTACTTATTGCTTTTTAGATTAAGTTGATGTTTTATTTTTCAGTATGAGTTATGGCTTATAGTATATACATGGTATATACGACACCCCTATACTTAGCTTGAGCTATGTCCTCATAGATCGAAAGGAAAAGCAAAGACATAACTCGTACTAAGTATAGGCAGGTCGAAAGAACATACGAATGGAAAATGAATGAATGAGAAGTTGACCGTCCCCCCTATACTTAGGATCAAGTAATCCTAAGTATAGCAGACTGTACTAAAAGCAAGGAGGGTCAAGGGTGGGAACACACAGATCGTACTCAGATTATCTCCCCCTATACTTAGGGTAAGATACTCCTAAGTATAAACAAGAAGAGGAGACAATGGAGAGGATCGGAATGAAATGAAAAACTCGGGGTGCACAACCCCCCATACTTAGGACAAAGTACGTCCTAAGTACAGAAAACTGTCTACAAGGGCGGCCCCTTTTAGATACAAAAAGAAGATAGAAAAGGAAAAGAAGAAAGGAAGAAAAGAAGAAAATCAGATAAACAGTGGTTGGAGTACATCGTCTGAATCATTTGATGCTGCAGCTGTTGTGGAGATGTCATCATGGTGCACTAGCTGAATAGAGTCTACAACGGCCAAGAATGCATCTGGTTTGAGATAAGGCTTCAATAGTTGACCGTTGACGATGAAGGGTTGTGCGTCAGGGGAAAATTCTGATATGGCAATACTTCCATTGTCACGCACTTCACAAACTCGAAATGGCCCTGTCCACTTACTCTTTAATTTGCCCGGAAATATCCGCAACTTTGCATCAAATAACCACACCTTTTGTCCAACGTCAAAGGTCTTTCGTCTGATGTGCCGGTCATGCCAGCGTTTTACTTTCTCCTTGTACATCAATGTGTTATCGTATGCATAGTCTCGGAATTCCAAGAGCCTGTTCAGATCATCTTTTCTCTTCTGACCACTTTTGCGCGAGTCCAAATTACAACTGTTGATTGCCCATAAAGACTTGTGAACTAATTCCACGGGCAGATGGCATGGTTTTCCATACACAAGACGATAGGGCGACATGCCCAAGGGAGACTTGTAGGCGGTTCGATAAGCCCATAGGACCGAGTCCAAGAGTTGGGACCAGTCTTTTCTGTTTGGCCTAACAAGCTTCTGCAGGATCGTCTTGATTTCTCTATTTGATAACACCGCCATGCCATTGGTCTGAGGATGGTAAGGAAACGTGACACGGTGATCGATGACGTACTCCTTCGTTAACTTCTTGACCTCTTTGTTAATGAAGTGGCTACCCCCGTCTGATATGAGAATTTTCGGTATCCCGAACCGCGAAATGATGTTCTTCTTCAGGAGCTGACAGACTGTTCAGCTGTCAGCGGCTCGAGCAGGGATAGCCTCAACCCAATGACTCACGTAATCGACGACGAGAAGGATGTGCTCAAAACCTTGACTGTTAGGGAAAGGTCCCATGAAGTCAATGCCCCATGCATCGAAAATGCCTGCTATCTGAATGATTTTCAGGGGCATTGAATCTTTAGCAGTAAGTGTACCTTTCATTCGCTGACAGTCAGTACATCGCTTGACAAATTCAGCTGCATCCTTGAATAAAGTGGGCCACCAAAAGCCACACTGAAGTACTTTGGTTGCTGTCCGATCTCCAGAGTGATGTCCACCAGATTCGAGCGAGTGACAATGCTCGAGGACACTAGACTGCTCCTCCTGAGGAATGTACCTGCGCCAAATGCAATCCGCTCCTTCCCTGAATAGAAGAGGATCCTCCCATTGGTAGAATCGGATGGTCGACATGAATTTGTTCTTCTGATTTTTCGTCCACTCCGCTGGTGTTCCCCCAGAGGCGAGGTAGTTGACTATATCTGCATACCAAGGAAGGGAATCTACTGCTAAGATGGCTTCGTCAGGGAAGGTCTCTGTGATAGGTGTATTGATCAGAGGAGGCTCATGCTGCTCTATTTTGGAGAGATGGTCTGATACCACATTCTGAACTCCAGGCTTGTCCTTGATTTCCAAATCGAATTCCTGGAGGAGAAGGATCCAACGAATCAGTCTTGGCTTGGCATCCTTCTTCTGCTGTAGGTACCGGATAGCAGAGTGGTCAGTAAAAATTGTGACTTTTGATCCCAACAAATAGGATCTGAACTTCTCGAGGGCGAAAACTACAGCCAGCAACTCTTTCTCTGTCACCGTGTAATTTCTTTGTGCTTCATCTAATGTTCTGCTGGCATAGTGAATGGCATAGGGTGCTTTGTCTCTCCTTTCCCCAAGAACAGCCCCGACTGCAAAATTTGACGCATCGGTCATTATCTCAAAGGGAAGAGACCAGTCCGGCGGCTGTAACATTGGAGCCTGAGTGATAAGCTCCTTCAGCTGGTTGAAAGCAAGGAGAACCGGCTGGTCAACAGTGAACTCAGTCTCCTTGCACAAAAGTTCTGTCAGAGGTCGGGCAATGCGGCTGAAATCCTTGATGAATCGCCTGTAGAATCCCACATGCCCCAGGAATGACCTCACATTCTTCACTGACTGAGGTGGCTGGAGGTTTGAAATGACATCCACCTTTGCCGGGTCGACTTCCATGCCGCGTTTGGAAACGACGTGACCCAGCACAATGCCTTCAGTGACCATAAAATGGCTCTTTTCCCATGAAAGCACCAAATTGACTTCTCGGTACTTCTGAAGTACTCTGTCTAGGTGCTCAAGACAAGAATCAAAACTATCACCATAGACATAGAAGTCGTCCATGAACACCTCAAGAAAACTGCCTACCATCTCGACGAAGACTGCTAGCATGCATCTTTGGAAGGTTGCAGGTGCGTTGCATAATCCAAAGGGAATTCTCTTGAAGGCGTAGGTGCGAACGGGCAAGTGAAGGTAGTCTTCTCTTGGTCTTCAGGAGCGATCGCCACTTGGTTGTACCCGGAGTACCCATCCAAAAAGCAGAAGAACTCCTTGCCTGCTAATCTTTCCAGAACTTGATCAATGAAGGGTAAGGGAAAGTGGTCCTTCTTAGTTGCTGCATTGAGACAGCGGTAGTCAACACAACCCGCCAGGATGTTGGTACCCGAGTTGAAATCTCCTCTCCTTTTTCATTTATGTCCACGGTAAGCCCTGACTTCTTGGGAACTACATGCAATGGGATTACCCATTTTGAGTCGGAGATGGGATAAATGAAGCCTGCATCACACCATTTTGTGATTTCTTTCAAGACGACGTCCCGAAGGTTAGGGTTCAGCCTTCTTTGAAATTCGTGGGATGGCTTGGCATCTTCTTCCAAATAGATGTGGTGTGAACACAAGGTTGGGTTTATCCCTCGGAGATCTGATACGCTCCAACCAAGTGCCTTGCGGTTCTTTTCTAGAACCTCGAGAAGCCGAGATTCCTGATCCGAATTCAGCCTGCTACTGATGATGATCGGATACATCTGTTCTTCACCCGCAAGGAAAGCATACTTCAGGCCTGCAGGAAGTGGCTTGAGTTCTGGTTTTGACCTGTCCATCTCGTCGGTCAGTTGAGAGACTATGCTGGTGGTGGGATGTACTTCTCTGAAGCTGCTACCATCCTCATCATCTTGTTTAGATCCCAGTGATGTGCCGAACAGTCCTGCGCTAAGCTGATCGTGTTCGGTCTGGAGTGACTGCTCAAGTAGATGCGCCTGCATCTGAGAATCTGTCTCCCAAGAATCGTCGGAGCATAAGGTGACTGTGCTTTCCAAGTCCTCCTCAAGAGTGAGGATTTCTCGGGTCCATGGATCGTCCAATGATACGACTGAGTCTATGATCTCTGCAATAAAATCACAGTCTGCCTCGGACGCTGCCTGGCTCTCATCAGTTGTGACATTCGACTCTCTGTTCATGTTTATCGTGATCTGCTGGGTGTTCGAGCTGAAAGTAATCTTGCTAGACCCGTAATCAACCACGATGCCTGAAGTACGAAGGAATGGTCTGCCAAGGTTGATAGGGGTCTGGAGCAGGGGTGCAGGCGAGTCCATATCAAGGACTACAAAGTCAGCTGGGAATTTCATTTCCTGCACTTTAACTACCACGTCTTCCAAAAGACCTCGGGGGTCGCTTGACGGATCGGTCAGCAAACTGAAGGATCATGCGTGTCTGCTTGAGCGGACCCAGCCTGAATTCTTGCATTATGGATGAGGGTAGAAGGTTGATGGAAGATCCGTTGTCAAGGAGAGTGCGCTCGAAGACCTGATCAAAAATCTCACAACTGATCAGAGGTGCTCCTGTGTCTTGTTTCTTCTGTGGGAGGTTGCTGATAGCTGCAACAGTGGCCATGGATAGCACGTGTTTCTCCACATCTTTGCGTCTGTTCTCAAGTGCTGGGCGACGCTTGTTGGTACATGCCTCCTTTAGCCCTTTCTTCACAGCTGGCATGTACTCCACGGCCTTCAATAAGGGTATCTCAACAGTCAGCTTGTCTAATATGTCCACAACTCCTGGATCAGACAATACCTTTTTTCGTTTTGCAATTTTTTTTGGATTTTTCCATTGCATGAGGAAAAGGAATATGTACATCTCGAGCAGGAGAAATAGAGTTCTTATTTACATCAAAATCATCGCCCATAGAATGTTGTACATCCGTACTACAAAAAGGAGTACAAACTGTATCCTGATGTGCTGGTGCTCCAGGGCGATAAAAAAGGGTAGCGTCTGCTCCGTCGGCTGGCGAGTGATCGGCTGCTGCTGGCGGCTCCTCCAAGGCTGGCGCGGCTTTGCTTCGGCTGCAAGCTTCTTTTTGTTGTTTTTGATTTTGCTAATTTTTTTGTATTGTCGGCTGAGGTTGCTGCAAATGCACGACGGCTGGACTGGCTTCTCCTTCTTCTTCCTCCTCACCCGCCCCTGTAGCTGGCACGACTGATGCGGAAGATGACGATCCACCTGTTTATTTATTCACCCCAATCTTCGTAGCAGGCGGAGGCAAGGCCCTACCGCTCCTGAGAGTAACGGCATTAGAATACACAGTAATATCATTTTCTGACACGGACAAGACATTACTTTCTACCCGCTCTTTCTTCTTTAAATTATTGGGGTTGGCTTCGACCTGAGCAGGAATGGCAGTTCGGGTGGCGGTCAGGTCATCAAGCTGCTTGGTCATCTCCGCTAGCCCTTTGACAAGCTGGGTTAGGCAATCCATGGTGGGGTTCGTAGGGGATACTTCAGTCGGTTCAGCGTGCAGACCACGCTGCTGTTGCATAGATGGGTGTGGATGCTGTTGTTGTTGGTTCTGAGGTGGTGCGGGAAGTTGAAGTTGTTGGTATGAGGGATGAGGATACTGTTGATATTATTGAGGCGGGGCAGCCGCATACTGGTGAAACGGCTGTGGATGACGGTACTGTGGCTGCTGCTGGTGTGGAAAATTCTGTCTCCACTGGTTGGCATACTGGGGAGGCTGATGGTACTGCTGATGAGGCTGAGAGGACTGCGCAAAGAGACCACCCTGAGGTTGGTGGTATTGCCGGTTGGCAAATGACTGACCCTGGGGTTGTTCCGTAGGACGGGTCGGCTGTGCTTCGTGACTCCATACCCCGTTCACTTCCTGGACCAGGGGTGGTGGTGGGAATACTGAATCAGATCCTGATATAAACTCTGGTTGATACACAACCATCTGCTGCTGCGGCTAGCTCTGATCAGGTGCCTGCACGTAGTACACGTGCTGGACTGCCGATGGTTGCTGGCTCGGCTGAGGCTGATGTAGCGATGGTTGCTCGTCTTTCCTCTCAGCTGGAGCTTCGAGTGGTGCTGCCGACTGAACAGAACTGATGGTACCTACCAGCAGTTCTAACTGCTTGGTGATGTGATCCAGCTTGTCTAAATTATGAGTCCTCTTTTCGACCACAACGAGTTTTTTTGAGATCCTGTGATCTTTTCTCAATAATATCAACCTTCGAGAGATGGCCCTCAATGATGCTGAGGTTGGAGCTCTCATCTCTCTCTGCCTCGCGGGACGCTGCCATGTGTACTTGTTTCTGGAGGATTTGGGGCTGCTTCTGGTATGCCTTTGATGAAGAGAGGGCGGCCTCTCCTTCGGCCATTTCTTCAAATATTTTCCAGACTACGTCTTCATCCTTATTGAAGTGTGAGCCCCCACATACTGCGTCTACAAGCCTTTGGCTTTCAATGTTCAGTCCCCCAAAGAAATGCTGGACCAAAATGGTCTTCGGAATATCATGATGGGGACACTTCTCCTGCAGGTCAGTGAATCTCTCCCATGCTTCATGTATCGACTCATGGGGTCCATGGGAGAAATTGCTGATTCGGGCTCGCATCTGGTTGAGCCGACCTAGAGGGTAATATTTGTGCAGAAAGGCGGACTTCAGCTCCTCCCAGGTCGTCACAACCTTCCCCAGATGATTGACCCAATAGAGGGTCTTGTCCTGTAGGCTGAAGGGGAAAGCCATCATCTTGACAATGTCCAGAGGGACATTGGGATAGTGGGTAGTACGGCAAATGCGGGAGAATTGCTGCAGGTGAATGCACGACTCCTCGTTGGTGTTTCCATGGAATGCAGGGAGAAGAGCAATGAATTGGGGCTTAAGCTCAAAGTGAGCATGTACCGGTGGAATGAGGATCCACTCAGTCATCTGGCTGTCTCCCGGATTGTATGTTTCCTTAAGTGTTGGCTTTAGTTGTGGTGGAAATTCTAGATCATCATCTGCACCACCACCTCCACCTCCACCTCTTCCTCTGCCTCCTCTGCCTCTGCCTCCTCCTCCATCATCTCGGTTCATCATATCATTCAACATGTCCTGGAAGGCTGTCTGTGTGAGGGCCTGCTCGGTCAGCTGCTGCTGGATGGCCTGGATAGAGGCCAGTAACTGTGCATTGACTTGATTCTGATCTGGCACCTGTCCCTCTGGTTGGGGTGGCTGCTGACCCTTACCCTTTCCTCCTGGAGCCATGTCAGGGTCTGAGTCGGACGAGATGAACTCCGAAGTAGTCTCCAGGGCTCGCACTGTCTTTTATCTGCATAATGAGATAGTCCTGATCAGACTACTTGCAATTATTGTTCAGTTGCCGTGATGAAGCTGGAATTCAGGTCAACCCCAGCATGTTGTGAATGGAAAAGATGTAGACTGCAATCGACTTCCATTCACAACGGCGTAAGTGGGACAAAAGTGATCCCAATTTATTGGGTGGCCAAGAGAAGGGTAGAAAACAAGGAGTCTAGAGATCGATCCGCAAAGTCCGGATCGGGTTCTCGGGAATCGCCTCGAACTTATTGGCGGAGTTGAGTCCATGGAATCGATGTGGGTGTCGGCATGGTCCCGACGGAAACCATCCATGGATCAACTTCGCGAAATACAAGAGAAGATCGGATGTTGGACGAAAGATACGATGGTCAACGAGGAATAAAAGGAATGTAAAATAGTAGAGAGGCTCGGTTGAGCGGGGTGGTCAAAGGGAGAAACAAAATGTGCGCAAAGGCGAGTGACTTGATCTTTGAACCTTAATCTAGATCCATACAAACACAATACAAAATCGGGTTCACCAACTCACGCCATGTGAAGCCGTGAAGGTTCGGCTACTTATTATCTTTTCAGTTTTAGAGTTGTTGTTTCAGGCATATCTTATAACAAGTCCTTAGCACGCTACCCTATAGGAGAGAGTACTGCCGGAAGGGTATCCCGTACTTGTCCTCCTCCTGTGTAACCTGTAGTCTGTACTTTTTGGAGTCCTTGTAACCCTTCCTGGATCCCTACTCAGCCAAAGAAATAGAGAGAGGAAGCCGATAGGCGAAACCACTACTTCGGTCCTCGCTCGCAACGGAATCACCCGTGAACGTACAAGAACCTACTCGGACGCAGGACGATGAGACAGACACCCCCGTGAAGGCGTGGCCTATGCTCGATACTTCGGACAGGATCGATGCTCTACACAACAGAGAGTCATCATTGGTGACCAAGCCCTACTCGCCTACGTACGATAGAAGCGCCATTACTTCGGAAATCCAGGCGATACACAAGGTAGTTGCAGACTGGGTTTTTGGCTCTAATCCTTAGGGGGTCGCACTCGCTCAAGGGAGTAGGGTTTTGGTCCCCCTCCAAGGTACCTGAAAACAATGAGGGCTTTATGAACCCGGTACAATGATAGTCCATTACAGATTTTAATTAAGGTCAAAGTTTATTTAGCAGTCCCCTGGTTTTAATTTTTGGGTTTTCACTTTTTTTTGAGTCTGTTTCATATCAGCGCCTAACGTTTTTGTAGATTTTCATTTAAGTCCTAGGTGCTCAAAAACAGAGGGAGATAGCGGAAAAGCCGTGCAAGTTGGTTCTATGATGGAAATCTCACCATTGAACCGAATGATGCATGTTGAGTTAGAAGACTTACAGTGCATCCCAGCTCTCTCCATGTGGTATGCAAAACAGAATTTTTAAACCTATCTACATGGCGGTGTGCATTCGACAAAATCGCTCTAAACATTAGCTGTTATTAACGTGAAGAACCACAAGCTGGTCACTTATCTTTAACCTAAGGGTCCGGTCTTGGCTTACCCCTCCTCTTCTCGACACACTCGAGTTCAGGAGTAGCGCTTGATGGGGTTCGCTCACGGCACATGGGTTAAGAGATAAATGACCTAACTGTTTAAGTTTGACTAGATCCATACGAAGTAGACTATAGGAACATGCATTCTTATTAATGTTTGGACCTAGCTACCGTAATCAAGCAACCTATATCTAGGGGCTCCAAGCACACAAAACAAAGTAAAATAAAGGCGGAAAGCACAAAACAACAGAAAACAAAGAAAAGAAGGCGGTAGAAACACGGAAAACCGCGATGAGGCCCCCAGGTGAACAACACCCGGGCACTGGACCTTATTGTGAAGAGTAGAGTCATGTTAAATATTACATGTCAAAATTCTCTCTCTCTCTCTCACCATAAATTACAAAAATAATCCTAAGTGTTCTAAACCTATCTAATCCTCAACTCTTTGCTTCCTTGATGCTCTCTCCAAGTGGTCATGAGGTGAAGACCACCCTCCTCCAAGCTCGGCTGCCTTGGCCTCATAAGAAGCCATCCTCGCGTGGCGGGCCCTCGCATCAAAGTCACAAAAAGATTGCATTAGTAGAGGTTTAATCAATCAAAATGGAGCAGATAAGAAATTAATCACAATTAATAAATCAATCAATAAAGCATGGTGATAGAATAGCTGCTCACAAAATCAATAATGAATAAAAAATGTACACAAGAAATGACAAAATAAATTAGGCTATGCTCATTGCTCCCCAGGCAACGGCGCCATCTGATAACACGGATATTCCACAAGGGTCACCATGAATGATATAAACAAGTTGTCGCCGAGGCGACCGCTCGCCAGAATACCGGTGTTAATCAGCAATTAACCCACAATAAAAGAATGAATGAATTAAGCCCAAAAATGTCAATTAATCTTTATTACTCTACCACAAAATGTATAGTGAACAAGCATGTAGAGGTCGAACCACAGAGAGCAATACAAAAATGCATAAGCCTAAGATGTGCATATACCACCGAGTCATCCTTATGTGAAGCCTATTTTCGTAGGTTTTTTTTAATTTTTTTATTATTTTTAATATTGCTTTTTTTATATATTTTACTTTTAGAATGTCATATATTAATAGATATATATATATATGTATATGTATATAGATATGCATCATTTTTTATATTATTTTCTCTTTTTTATAGGATAATATATATAGGGGAGTGATAATATTTATAAAAATATACAAAAATGGTCAAAAATTCAGAAATAAATCCTTTTTGGTATTTTTCAAGATTTTCTACTGTTTTTGTGATTTTTGAGCATTTTTCAAAACATTTTTAGTATTTTTAAATAGCAAAATAAGAGAAAACAGGGAAATAGGGTCTGGCTGTAAGAAAAATAGGAATTAAAAATCGCAAACAGCCTCAAAATTTTCCCACACTAATTTTCAAATAAAGAGAATAAAATATAGAAGCAACAGGAACTAAGTTTGCATTTTTTCTTAGTTTTCTTTGATTTTATATTTTTTTAAATTTTTGGGTATTTTTGAGTTTTTAAGGTTTTTCTTTTGAGATTTTTAGGGATTTTTGGACTGACACTAAAATAGGTCCAAATACATACTAGGAATTTTTTTTGGATTTTTTCGAGGTCTTTTAATATTTTTTTGGAATTTTGTAAGTTAGACAGTAATTAAAAGGCATGTTTTTGATTTTGAATAAATGCACAAATGTAACAAAATTAAAAAATAAAAATATAGCGTGCAAGAGTACACTAACAGGAGCTTATATCCATTTTCGCAAAATGTTTCAAGGAAATATGAAGCATAAATAAATGGACAAAGCATACAAAAATTTATGGCCTGGCAGGGGTATTTTTGCAATTAAAATATTTCTCAGGGGCCTCCATGCAAAAATTACAACTGAAATAAACATTTACATTTATTTTCAAGGCCATTGAACAATTAATAAAACCCAGCAGGGTTTAAATGCAAAAATCACGCGCCTCACGTGGGTACTGCACGTGAGGCGTGGAGGTACTAATACGCAAATATAAAAACATCAGGGGTCCTTCTGCAATTTTTACAAATTATTTACAACGGGGATTTTTTATTTATAGAATTAAAAACCTAAATACAAAAAGGCGGGGGGTTGTATCTGATATTTACCCCTAATAGGCGCGCGATCCGACGGTGGAACTTCTTCCACTTGCCACGCGTCGCGCTCTCGTCGGCCGATGACGGTTCGCAGTTGACGGCTGAGATTAGATCAGCCTCGCTGATCGGACGATTGATGCGGTGCTTCATCTGACGGTGCTGGTTCGATCTGGGCCGACTCCTTTGATCTAACGGCGTTGGAGGTGCCTGGACGAACAAGGAAGAAGCTCGCCCCCGGCGAGCTTCGATTGTGAAGCTTTGGCTCGCTCGGGAGTCTCCCGCGCATCTTGGTTGCTCAAAACGTAGCTGATGACGTTCCGCGTCGACTGAGGGTCTCATCATGGCTCCAGGAGGTCTGAATGGCTCGGACGAGGTCGATGAGGGAGCAGACCTCCAGGAACCTCTTCCTGGCTTGAATCGAGCCCAGATGGGCTTCTTTCCTCGTTGGACCTGCATAGGAAGAACCGGGGGAGGGAGAGCTACCTCCTCGACCCAGGGTTTTGAAGCTTTGCAGCGAAATGGAGTGAGGCGGAGGAGCTCCGACGAACGGCGGAGGTGGACCTCCAATTCGCCAAGACCAGGGGTCCTGGGTTGAGCAAATGTGTGCGATCGATGGAGAAAACGATGGGGTATGAAATGGGATGAACGTGGCGGTCGGACACAGGCAGGATCACGGTGAAGAAGCTCCGGCGAACTTCGAATTTTTGATTTTAAGCTACAGGGATTAACTAAAGACTAATCTAACAATTAGAATCAAAAGCTAGCATTAAAACCTAACTAAAAAGCGATAAAAGAGCAGCTCTTATACCTGGGGGCCACCAGGGCGCAGGACGGACGCCAAAGCTCCGCCGCGTCAAAATTGCCCTTCCTCCGGCCGATTCGAGGCGCTGGAGCACCCCCCCTGTCACGAGGAAACGTTCCAGGAATGAGATCAAGGCTTTTGGTTGGATTAAAATTGGCCAAATTTGAGGAAGGGGACGAAGCTTCTTATTTATAGACATTGGGATGGACCCTTATTGTCCGGCAATTATTGGTTGATCCAATGAATATCAAGCTAATCTAAGATATCAGCGAGCCTTAGTGATCATCAGAGATCAATTCTTGTGAAGGAAGTATCTTCGATTGATGATGGTGTGTCCGGGAAAAATGGGAGAAGACGGGCGGAAAGACAGGCTACGTCACATCGGGCGGCTGGGGGAGCAGTTGACCGAGCGGTCAACTGTTGACGGCCTGTGATTGGTCCAAGTCGGCTGCTAGAAGACAAAATAGGACATTTTATTAGAAATTGATTTATTTAACCTAGTAAATGATTTTATTAGAATTTTCTTAAAAAATAAAAAATGTGTATTTTTTCATGTAGTATTTATTTACGATTTTTATTGAATTTTTTTGAAGTGTTTTATTATAGTTTTATTTTAATAAAGTGTATATGTGTGTATTTACATGTATTTCGTATCTTTTAATTTTTTATTTGTTTATTTTATTTTATATTTTATTGGCTTATTTTATAAATTTATAATTTATTTTTGTGAGTATAAAGGTATTTTTATTTAATTTTTATGAGTTTATTTTTATTTTTAGATAAATAGGTATATGTATGTGTAGGTATTCTTCTTGGTAATTTACCTATGTATTTTGTGTACTTAATTTATTTAATGTATTTTCTTGATTTTTTTTGGATTTGCATTTTTAATAGGTTATATGTATTATTTACATTATTATAAAGATAAAAAAAGAAGAGAAAAATTAAAGAGTGTTTTCCCCTTTTATTTATATACATTCTTGGTCATAGGTATTTTGCCTACTAACTTGCATAGGCTTATTTTAGTTTATTAATCCTTTTTAGTTTTAGTCTAATTTTAGTATAAACATGCATTATATACATTATTCACAAAATTTTAAAAATATAAATTGACAAGAATAATAGACAAGGAATATATTGAATATTTTAATTAGGCAGGCTGCCCAATGGGGGCCAAAAATCTAACTTTTGCAGATGGACTCCAAAAATTATGAAACTAATTTTATTAAATAGTTCTTGGAAAGCTATATACAATTAAAGTGAGTTTGGGTGTTTTTGAGTTTTTATTTGCAAGATATGGGTCTGTGAAGTTGAGATTCTGGCTTTTTATTCTGTGTATAAAATGTACACTGTGTATTATTTTTGTACAAACTCAATTTTGTAATTTTATTTACATTATTATCTACAACTTTCATGTACAAGGTTTCTTTATTTGATAAATGAAGAATTATATATAACATAGGTGTCAAAATGCATAAATAAATGCATGAATAAATGAGGTATTTATTGTACACTGGCCCTTATCTCCCCCTACTTTATTCCTTGTCGACCAATTCCATTCTGGACTTGGTCTCGGGGTTAGGGTCACAAAATATTTGCAATATTTTATTCCTTTTTCTTTTCTTCCCTTTATTCTATAACTTTGGCATTAAACACCTTATTTAATGTACAATTAAATACAATGGATGATGAATGCTATTATGTACAATTTGCTGCTATTTACATGCATTTGCTGGGGTTTTTGAGGCCAAAATGATAGAATAAAGGTAATGAAATGGAGGTTCATCAATACTTTATGTAGGAAAAGTCTTATCATTTAAAATAACATCATTCGATATTTTTTGATATCTAGGAATCAAATTTTTTCACAACATATCAATTTTTCAAATAAGTCATTTTTATTGATTACATTTAATCATTTTAAAAATATTCAAAATCTCTTGAAATAGTTTTTATTGTTCTAAGGTCAAAATTTTTTTGCCTATTTTTATGTGATTGTTTGACACGTGTTTTGGCTTTTTCATTGCATTCGTACATATATATAAGTTAGTTTGCAAAATACCTCTTTGTATTTTCCTTTCTTTTATATTAAAAAGACCCAAAAATATGGATTCCTTGTATGCTTGCTCGTGTGTTTTACTCCTAGTAGAAATTTCCTCCTAGTGACCTACATTCGGGTTTACCCTAGCAAAACAAACATCACACATACATAACCCCTATTTTTTTATGCGGGTGTTGATTTATGATTTTCTACCAATACTAACAACTCAACTTAATTAATAGGGGTGGGATAGTACTTTTCACCTGCCCTATCAATTACTATCCGTTCTTTGCATTCCCCACCTCAATCTTTTGTAAGATTACTAAGCCTTCTCAAATTAGTTTTACGATGAAGCTTAAAGCCAACACCTTGAGATGAATCTTTCGTTCCTGAAGAGTGATGAAAGGGTTACAAATAAAAATAAAAATCAAGAAAAATCATCAAGAATGAGAAAGATAAGGCTCTCTCAAATTGATGCATTAGAAATGTGTTCCATTGAATCTCTTATTGATTTTTTAAGTCTGAAAAATCATCTTAAGTTTCGAAGGGCGTATAGCGAAAGACTCAATAATATGAAAAATGAAAAATATGAAATTTGTAGATAATAAAAAACTATGAAAATTCATCAATTAATAAAAAAGTTTTTTGCCTTTTAATTTCGTTAGGTGAAAAGCTCACATTTAAGTAAAAAATACATATAGACGTCAACATTTTCAATTGTAATGTCTTATTTTATATTTTGGTATTTATTTTGATATCTAAACATTACTATAATATACAATTTTTAATAAAATAAAATCGAAGTAACATTAAGAAAACTTTAGAATAAACATAGTAAAAAACATTGAATATAATACTTTACATAATTAGGGTTTCACCTTAGTCTCAAACTTTGTATATTACTAGTTTTCTTATATTTTGTCTATATGTTATTAATGCAGTTAAAAGGTATAAAAGGAATAACTTCAAGATGACTTGATATGACATTCATATAGGATTTTATTGATTGAGGTTATAAAGATTACTTAGGATTTATATACCAATCAACCTATTTCTTCTAATTTTGGTCCTTTTATTTTATCCGTGTGTGTATATATATATATATTAAATGCATGATATTACAAATTTTATGTCTTCATACTATATGATATTTTTATATTGTACTTTTTAGCATATTTTACATGGATCTTTAAGTCTATTTATGCATATTAACAATCATATTCATCATATTTTATTGCATTCATCCCCTACTACAAAACAACCAATCATACCTCGACCTTTTATCACCTCGAGAACGCAGATGCTTCCCTTGATGTTGTCGTCACTATCTTTGATCCATTTGCCTCAGTCCAGGGTATGACATTAATATGTCAAAATGTTCTTCAATTCACCTTTACATTTGTCATGCACCATTGACAACCTAGCAAGAAGGGATCACTCAGCAACATGTTTATCTCTGGTAATTGATAAATTTCTGATTTATTATCTTAAATTACATTAATTATCTCTCCTACTTAAACAAAACTAATTACTTAACCACTAATTAATATTAATTAATAATTCATTCCTTGAAAATAATAAACATTAATCATTAACTCTTAATAATTTGTCTTTGTGTTGTAAAATATACTAATTATTATTGTGCTATTATTTTATACATTTTCTAATCATTAAAATCCCTATAAAAATTGACACAATAGTTTTAATAATAAAATATTATTTATTTATTATTCAAAATACAAAAAAACACATATAAATAAATTAATATGAGTAATTTTAATACTTTAAAATTACTTAAAAGATATTACCATGCTTATATGACATGTTCTTTCTTTGAGTTCTACATGAAAGTTGCAGATCTCATCGAGATCTACAATTTTCAAGTTCAATACCTTTTCTAAGTCCTCCTCTAATTATTTTTTTATTGTTTTAATATTTTTTTACTTTCTTATTATCCCATTGGTGATGCATGGCGCCTTCAACTTTAGCCACATGGCCCACCACTTTACTTCACTACACCTTCATTTGGGACCATATGATCTTCAGATTAGACGACCATGATTCACTCCAACCTGCCTCGCTCCTAGTCGCTTGATCTCGTGATAAAGTGATCCATGTTCTTCTATGCACCTCAACAAAAAATCGTTGGATTGCATGATTTAACGTTAGATGTGCGTCTTCAACCTCCATCCCTCTCCCTCTAAGCATTGCGAAGCAAGGTAACCTCCTAGCTTCTCCATATTTTTCCTAACATCTCCAACCTTCGTACCGACCAAGTAACACCCCTAACTTATATCCCTAAACACCACCTTCCATGCTAACCTCTTAACTTCCCTAATCCTAAATTCCATCACTAGTTCCTGGTGGTTGAAACCGCCATGCAAATCGCTTGCAACTTCCACGACTCCTCCACAAAAAAACACAACTCCGCCTTCCATAATCGCGATCCATCATTCATGAGAGTGCCCTCCTAGCCTAAACATCCTTCGGTTTTAGTGATTGCGAGATTTTGAGAGTGATGAGGGATGTTTTCCCAGGTGAGGTCCAAGGTGAAAATCACCTCGCTGCATCATTGATGAAGCCACATTTCATCATCTTTATTCTATCATTTTGGCATCAAAAACCCTAGCAAATGCGTGTAAATACCCTTAAATCCAGCATTTTAGTATTCATGCATGTGCATCCAAATAGTGTATAAAATACTGTAATTAAAGACAAAATTATAGAATAAATGAAAGAAAAGAAAAAGAATAAAATATTGTAAATATTTTATGACCCAAACCCCGAGACCTAGGCATCTTGATGAATAGGTCGACAAGGAATAAAGCCAGGGGGAGATAAGGGTCAAAATACCTTTATATTTATTCATTCTTTATTCATTTTGGGACCTATTTTTGGTTTCACTTTTTATACCTCAAATAAAGAAACTTTGAACATGAATGTTGTAGATAATTTAATAAATAAAAATACAAAATTGATTTCACTGAAAAATAATGTACAGATAAAAAGTTATGGTCTGAATTAAAATTCCAAAACTCCAACTTCCCAAACCTGTATCTTGCAAATAAAAACTCGAAATGTACCAAACTCACCTTTAATTGTATATAGCATAAAATAATCTATTTAATGGAGGTGGTTTCGTATTTTTCAGAATTACGGTTTGAAAGTTGAGTTTTGGACCACAGATTAAAATATTCAATTTATTATTTATTCATTATTTTTGTATTCTTATATTTTTATAATTTTGTAAATATTATTTATAATACATATGTACAGTAAAATCATAATAAACACCTAATTAAAACACAAAATAAAATACATGTACATACCATACATAGGCATAATACCTGTATACATACCTACATAATTCACACTTTTATTTTATTAAGTGTATAAAACTCTTCAGGAGAATAAAATAAAAATATATTTAAGTATATAAAAATATTATATAAATTCATAAAATAATAAACAAAAATAAATAAATTAAATACATAAAATAAAAATAAAATACTTAGATATATAGACATAGATACCTATAAGGATATAAATAGTAACTTGTAATTATACAGCCCATAAAATAAAGGGATTTTTACCCGGCAGACCCTATAATCTTTTGCAATTACCGCTACGACCTTTGAAACATCGTAATTCCTCCCTCGACCCTTAAACTTGCTCCTCTTACCCTACAAACCCTACCGTTAAATTGACACATCTAAAGTTAACTTCCTTGGTTAAAAACAAGTTAATCTAACCAATCCTCGATCAGACGGCTAGAATTAAGCAAGAAGAAAAAAATTATTCCCTCCTGTTACAGCTTTCCCTCCTACGAGTCTCAACCTGACGCGACGTTCTACCTGGGGCTTCGCAGGGGCAGGGAGAGGGCTTCACAGGGGCGGGGGGCAGCACGCGGGGAGATGTTCCCATGGGGAGGTGGAGGAGCGGGGAGCTCGCAGGCGGGTGTTTCGCAGGGAAGGTGATGGGCGAGGGGTGCAGGGGAGGTGGAGAGGTCGGGGGAGCTCTTGCGGGGGGAGGGGGCGGGCGGGGGGCGAGGTAGGCGGCGATGGGGAGGTGGAGGGGCGGGGGTGTTGGAGACGATGGGGAGGTGGAGAGGCGCGGGGAGCTCGGGTGCGGGTGTTCCGCAGGGGAGGTGGAGGGGCGGGGGGGTGCAGGGGAGGTGGAGGGGCTGGGGGAGCTCGCGGCAGGGCCGGGGGTGCGGGGGGCGTTGTAGGCGGCGATGGGGAGGTGGAGGGGCGGGGGTGCTGGAGACGATGGGGAGGTGGAGAGGCGCGGGGAGCTCGGGTGCGGGTGTTCCGCAAAGGAGGTGGAGGGGCGGGGGGTGCAGGGGAGGTGGAGGGGCCGGGGGAGCTCGCGGCAGGGCCGGGGGTGCGGGGGGCGTTGTAGGCGGCGATGGGGAGGTGGAGGGGCGGGGGTGCTGGGGATGATGGGGAGGTGGAGGGCGGGGGGAGGGGGGGAGCTCGCGGGCGGGTGTTCCGCAGGGGAGGTGGAGGGGCCGGGGGAGCTCGCGGCAGGGCCATGGGGGTGCGGGGGGCGTTGTAGGCGGCGATTGGGGGGGGGGGGTTTGCCGCAGGGCCGGCGGAGCTCCCAGGGGGTGCGGGCGGGCGGGGTCGGCAAAGGCGGTGAGCTAGGGTACGAGGGTGCGGGCGGTGAGCTAGGATCGGTGGAGCGCCGGCCGCCTGGGGGGAGGGGGTGCTTCGAGCAGGGAGTCGGTGGAGCGCCGACCGCCGGGGGAGAGGGGGGGTGCTTCGAGCAGGGGAGGCTAAGCAAGGATAGGGAGTGGCATCTTTGGTAAATTTGATAAATAAAATGGGTATCATATAAAAGAAGATAACAGAATCCGGTTAATTTTAACGGCTCAATGGATGGGAGTTAACCACAAGGTCTGTAGGGTAAAGGTTAACAAGTTTACGGGGGTGAGGGAGGAATTACGATGTTTCAAAGGTCGTAGCGGTAATTGCAAAAGATTACAAGGTCTGCCGGGTAAAAATCCCAAAAATAAATAAAAATCACCATAAAATAATTTATAAAATAATAAATTTTTTATTCAATAACCAAAAAATAATAAATTGATTTGCTATTTTTAATTGATTTTAGGAATGTTTTTTCCCAGGGATTTTCCAGGTTGGTCCACGTGGACCAACCAGATGGAAGTTGACCCGCTGGTCAACTCCCTGGTCTTCTCCTGCAACCCGTCAAAGCTGCGTTTTTATCCATTTTCTCCCATTTTTCTAGGCCGCATCTTTCATTATTTGGCCTTGTGTCCTTCTTGACTTTTTCTCCCTATATATCCACCATACACGCCCAGGCATCATATTGAACATTGGGTTACTGATGTGCCTTATTTTCGTCGTCCTTTGGGTTGTGTTGACCATCTCTCTGACCAAGGTCTGCACAGTGTCAGATCTGAGTTTTTTTGGTGTTTTCTCCTAATTTTGGAGGTCACGCCTTTCACTATTTCATGTCGTGTTATTCACGACTTTTCTTCCTCGTGGCATGAGCATACACGCCCATAGCTTGGATAGGTCTTTGGAGCAACGATTCGCTCGGTCCATCTCGATCTTGACGCCCACTCGACCACTTGTTCAAAAGACCCCCTTCCTCCATTTTTCGAATTTGAACTCCTTTTTGCCCCTTCTCCCTCCCTTCTTTCATGTGTTGAGGTTAGAGGGAGGATGTCACCTTCGAGGTCGTTTTCTTCTTGTTTTTCCTTACTTATTGAGTAGTTGTAACCCCTAGCTTCTGTTTCATGCATTTTTCTTCGCATAAAATCGCATCAGTGGCTTAGTTCCCATCCTCAAACACCTAGCCGGCGTTCAACGAACTCCGGCCAATTTCATCATTCCACGCCACCATCCACCCCTTTTTGTTGGCCCTGGAACCCCCTACTGTTGTTTTGCGCTCTATTTGTAGGTCCAGGTGCCGAAGGACCCCATCGGGGGTATTTTTGCCAACATCAACACCTCCTGGAACCACCCTCCTTCGCAAACGACGCGGCGGCGCTTCGGCTTCTCCTTCGCCATTTTGAGGTCGCCATCCAATTGAGGAGGCTCCTAGGAGGCTTGTGGTGCCATCAGAGGGGATGATGCTGCTCTGAGCACCGAGATTCTGCCGCTCCAAAGTCAATCGGGCCGTGTTCTACGGCCGTTCTTCCTCCGTGCTCCAGGACCGTTCGATCTCCCTTGTTCTTGAAGAGCTACAGTAACCGTCGGATGCACCCTTAGCTTTGGGTATTTTGCTAATACACCCTGAGAAATTTTGTATTTACTTATAAATGTCAAAACTTTCATCTGTATTTTAAAATTTTGTAAAATTTGCAAGTTGTCCCCTGGATTTCTGTCTAATTACATATATGCCCTTGCAAGTAGTGTAGTTTCTTGTTGTTGTCTATATTTATTGCATACGTCTATAAAATTCCAAAAATCACCAAAAATCGTCATAAGCTCCTGTTGCATTTTAGATTCACGTCATATTTTTATTTTTCATTTTTATTACTTTTTAATATTTATAAAAATTCAAAATATGTATTTTAGCTATTGTTTGCATTAGAAAATACTAAAAAAATATTAAAACACCTTGAAAAATTACAAAAAATTACCTACTGCGTATTTTAGTATATTATAGTGTCAATCCAAAAATCACTAAAAATTTCAAAACAAAAACCTTAAAAATTAGTAAATACCTAAAAACTTCACAAAAATCTAAAAAATCATAGAAAACTAGAAAAAAATATAAAATCAGATTCTGTAATTTCTCTATTTTATTCTCTTTTATTTAAAATTAATTTGGGAAAATTTTGATACTGTTTGGTATTTTTCATTCCCATTTTAGTTTCGGTCAGCATTGCTAGTCACTGTTTTCTTGTATTTTATCTTTTAAAAAAATACCAAAAAGATTCTGAAAAATTCCCAAAAATCACAAAAACAGTAGAAAACTATAAAAAAGCCAAAAAGATTTTATTTCTGGATTTTTGACTATTTTTGCCTATTTTTACAAATACCTTGATCTTCTCTCTCTTACATTATATATATATCCCTATATTGAAAAAGAAAATATAAAAGTATAAAATATAAAAAGAAAATATAAAATCAGTAAAAAGAAAATCAAAATACAAAATTAATAAAAAATAAAAAGAAAATAAAAAATATAAAATTAAAACCCACAAAAACATTTACCTTGCATAGTGTAGACATTGATCACAATCACATCACATTTTGCACTTAGCTTGATCTATCCTGCCTTGCTCCCTGTGTTCGAACTCTCGGCATACTTGCTTCTATACATCTTTTGTGCAGAGTTAAAAATAAATTTTAACTTCACATTTTCCTGTCATTGTTTGATATATTTAGTGTGGGTTAATTGTTGATTAATTACGGTTTCTTGTGGGTCGCCACAACGACATAGTGGTCCCGCCTTGTGTGGACTATTTAGACCCCGTGATTTTCGTGTTAATCAAATGGCACCGTTGCCGGGGAGCAATAGCGTATAGAGCATTCTTTTGTGATTAATTGTGGATATTTGCCTATCTTTTTATACATTTATTGAGCTCTATTGTTGATTGGCCTAATCACCCTTTTTGTTGAATTTTGTGCGAGGTACCGCCTAGCGAGGGGCACCCACGTGAAGGCTTGCTTAGCACCAAAGAAACTTGGAGGCTTGAGAAGATCATCATCTTTGTAGAATTTTTGTAGTTTAAAAATTTTGTAATTCAAAGTGAGAGAGAGACTTCATTTGTAATAACTTGGACTCTCCAGGACACTCGGGCCTAATTTCCAAGTGTTTGTTCACTTGGGGGCTCACCACTGCTTTTCATCGGTTTTCATCGCCTTTTCTTACTTTGTTTTCCGATTTTGTTTTCTTTACCTTGTGTGATTGAGCCCCTAGTTTTAGGATTGCTTGCGATAGATTAAGGCAAAACACTTAATATTTTGCATGTACCTATAGCCGCGTTTGGACTTAGTCAAATTTTAAGCAGTCGTTTCATCATCTTCAAGCCTCCGCGCCGCAATCCCACCCCATCAAGCGCTACTCCTAAACTCGATGTGTCGAGAAGAGGAGGGGTGAGTCTAGACCGGACTTCTTGGATTGAGGATCGGTGACCGACTTGTGGTTCTTCACGATAATAGCAACTTCTGAAACTTAGGGTGATTTCATCGGCTTGCATTTGCATATAGTTAGGTTTCAATTCTGCTGAGCTTCCTTGCATGTAGAGTGCTGGAGGCAAGGTGAGCATTTACGCTTTAAGCATTCATCATTGTTTGCCGTTTGCATTGCTTTTCCAACTCTCCCTCTGATTTTGCCAACCTAGGAGCTTAAAGGAATTGAATCCCCGTTAAGATCATGCATTTTTATTAAAAATCCAAAAAAGTGATAATCAATAAAATTGGGACTATTAATATTACTTGACCCTAAAAATCGACCAAAAAGAAAAATTTGTATTGGGGGTGAGTAATCCCCTCGTTGTCTTCGCTTTTACTTGCTTGCGCGCACACTAAGGATTAGTGCCCAAATCCCATTGAACCCCTAAGTGTTTGTGCAACTTCTTGACTTCTCACCTAACTCAAAAAAAAGACAAGATAAACAGACCGACTTTTCGGTCTCTATCGAGTTGAGTAGGTGAATTGAGGGTTTGGTTGTTTCATTTTTGCATGTGATTGTTTTGTGTGCATACTCGATCATCTTTGCGCATTTGCGCCTTTCTTCTCACTTCTCTTGACTTGACCTTCGTGTTCTCCCGATCATTTTTCTCTTGTTTCGAGATGGATCTCTGGAGCGATTTTTATCCGGATTTTGCGGAGTCCTCGTACCCTCCAGCCGGTCCACCTCCCTTTTATCAGGAGGATCTTCCTCCTACTTTTTCTGACTTTTGTACATATCCGCCTCAGCCATAGTATCCGACCTCGTACTTCTACCTACCTCCCCCTCCACCTGTTTATTATCCACCTCCACTTTCACATCCACCCGAGTCTGACATGTTGGAGTCATCTCCCTTGATCTATATGAGCGATATATTGAACCAAATGATAGAGCGTCTTGATTTGATGAATGATGATATGGCTATCTTGAGGAGAAGACAGATTGACGCTACATTCGTCGCGGATACGGAATTCCTTATGGGTGATCATGGGAGCTTGCAATCGCCAAAAACACAAAAAAATGAGAAAAATTTAAAAACACAAAAAGAGTTCGAGAGACCTTTGGTTGATTCAGACAGGGAGAAGAGTGTCAATTTACCAGATCATACATCCACACATCCATTCACATCCTGTCCCACCTTTGACCCCGAGGATGCCGCTGTACAGACTGCTCTTGGCATGCCTCGTGTAGATGCTGATTCCAACTTCCTCCCTTGTATGGAGGAGGTCCAAACATTCAAAAAAATGTTATCCGAACCCGAAGTGGTGGCCACCATTCATGATATCATCCAGGCCCCACTTCCGCAGGCCATGACCCAATTATCTGCTCCTCTTCCCAAGAAGAGAAAGCGGAGGAGCAGATCTGAGTGTCATATCTTGACCATGGCCACTGCCCACGCCATCACACACCGTCCTATTCCCAAGAAGAAGAACACAGCTACACCATTCATCACATGCACCATCTCTGACCATACTTGTGGACACACTCTCCTAGACGACGGTGCATCTATTATCATACTACCCTTCTCGCTGGTACAGTCTCTTCGCTTAGGGCCTCTTAAGAAAACCAGGATGATCGTACAATTTGCTGATGGATTTATCAAGAGGCCGAAGGGTATCCTTGAAAACGTCGTCATATCTATTCAGGGCATGAACCATCATGTTGACTTTGTCGTGTTGCTCATGGAGACCTCCACAGGGGAGCCATCTCCAATCATCTTGGGACGACCATTTCTCGCCTCTACGAGGGTCGTTATTGACTATGGATTAGGAGAGATTCGCTTCCGTCCTGTTGACGAGAGCGAAGTGTTGATCACCACACCCACAGTTGACCAGAGACCTGCATCTGATGCACCTTCACCGATTATAACTGACTCTGAGGCCTGTGATCGATCTGAGGATATTAGAGATGCTTGCTTAGCGACCGCTGATGAGATCCGACGAATCCCCCGAAAGGGGAGGAAATCGGAAAGCATGGACCTTGAGTTTCCTCCTGCTGGTGTGTGGCGATGTGTTGATGAAATCCAAAGCATTTACGTGATTGATCCTATTGAGCGGCGGGAAGATAACAAGACTAGACAGGACGGACCTGGTTTGACTACTTCCACTGATAAATCCATTCCTGGTCACTCAAAGGGATGATGATTGAGGTCGGATATGATGCGAATATTAAAAAATTTTGGCCTCTTGATGAAAAAGATGATTCAGGTGAAACTCTTGAGGACGAACAGACTTCAGATATTTCCACAGATGACTTCGTTCCTTTTGATTTTGACCTGGATGAGACCTCGCAAGACGACTCCGATTATACTTCTTTCGAGGATGATGAGTTTGTCCCATTCCACTTCGATATCTGCGAGACTTCCAAGGCCAGACCTGACCACATTTTTTCAACTCACACGTCTACGCCTTCACACCATAAGACCACCAAGGGAGAACCTAGCCATACTGCTTCCATTGATCAGTTCGTCCCTTTCCGTTTTGACTCCACTGAGGGCCTTCACTCTGTCGACCATGATCGGCTTCCGTCCACTGTGGACCCCGATGTCGACTTGCACCACACCAGATCTATTCCTCAGCGGTCCCGCAAGAAGGTTTGCTTTCCACCTTCTTATGATCATCCATTTATGTTTTATATTCTCCCCCGTGACTCTCTGTCTCTCTTCCGTATTGCTCGTCCACCCATTCTCGTGTTTGCCTTGCTTAGGACGTACTTTGTCCTAAGTATAGGGGGGTGGACGAGCCGAGTGTTCATTCATCGTTTCGTGTCATCACTCCTGTTGTCGCCTATACTTAGGGCTTCTTTTACCCTAAGTATAGGGGGAGTGACGGGTATTTCCTCACGATCTCTCATTTTTTCTTCTTTTCTTCTTTTCCTTTTCTACTTTCTGTATCTATCAAAAAGGTACCGCCTTGTAGACAGTTTTCTACACTTAGGACGTACTTTGTCCTAAGTATAGGGGGTGTGCACCCCGAGTTTCTATTCTTTGCTATCCTCTCCATTGTCTCCTCTTCTTGTCTATATTTAGGGATATCTTACCCTAAGTATAGGGGGAGACAATCTGTGTACGATCTGTTCATTCCCACCCTTGACCCTCCCTGCGTTGTGTATAGTCTGCTATACTTAGGATTATTTGATCCTAAGTATAGGGGGGACGGTCAACTTCTCATTAGTTCAGTTATTTATTCTTTAGACTTTTTTATGCTTAGTACGAGTTATGTCTTCTCTTTTTTCTCCGATCTATGAGGACATAGCTCAAGCTAAGTATAGGGGGTCGTATATATTACGTATATACTTTAGCCATAACTCGTACTTTCGTATTTTCCTAATAATATGGCCTAAAAACCATAATAAAACGGTGTTTCATTCCTCAAATTCTTTGTGTATTTAATGGTTAATAAATCAGGTGAAAATGTTTTTGCAAAATGTTTGAAAATAGTTTGAAAATCTTTGTGAAAAATCTTTTGAAAACTATTTTGAAAATATTTTGTTACATGTTTTCAACATGTGTAAAATATGTGGGTTGTAAAAATTTATTTTCTTTGTGTAAAATAAAAATGTTTGAAAAATGATTTGCAAATGGTTTAAAAAATGGTTGCAAAATATTTGAAAAATCTATCTATATTGTTTTGAAAACCTTTGCAAAAACGATTTTCAAATGTATGTACATGTTTGTAAAATGTTTGTAAAAATTAGTTTGGACTATAGTTTTCAAAATTGTTTGGAAAACTTGTGTCAAATAAGTTTGAGGAATACATACATCTACCAAAAATCCACTATATATACCTATAAAATTGATCACTTACCCTGTAAATTCTTAAAATCCATTTCTTGTATAAATATAAGAAGCACTCCCGTGTAAATATTTTTAACCCAGCTTTTTAGCCAAAACTTTTTGCCTTTAAAAATTCCAAAAACATTTGCAAAATTAAAAATCCAAAAACATTTGAAAAAACTTTTTCAAAAATCTAAAAAAATGCATATGTATCATCTTTTCAAAAATCCATAAAAAGTTTAAAATCTTTGAAAATTGCATCACAAAAAGATTTTCTGCATTTGCATGGCATTCGCATTTTTGTCGGATTGAGTTTGATAGTTGAGCGAGTCTAAGTAAAATCCGAAGATTGGAGCTTGATTGGACCTTAAATCTACCTAACTAACAGGAACCTTATAGGAACCGGGATTGAGGTACTTCAGGTCTAGTTGACTTAATTCTTTGAGGATCACGGGACTTGGTTCAATGGATTCTTGACTGCCTAAGTAGAGTGTTTCGGAGCACACGCACGACTCTTGTTGATAATGACATGACTTGGACACTTGCACCTTTCACATGGCTCAACTCAGTTGGAGTGGTGAGGGGGTTGGATTTGTCGGTATGGGACGCACACAGGTGGAAACATTTGTCCTCCTCTAGGGAGGGAAGTGCGCCCCAACCCGTCCAGTAAAGATGAGTTTCGAGGATAGGAGATCGTGGGTTGCAATAAAGCTTCAAAAGAGGGATAGTCTACTGGCTCAAGAGGAAAAACTCCCTATGTAAATGCTGCTGTATATAGTATTCAAAAAAATGCAAAAAGCAAAAACTCCAAAAAAATGGACAGGCCTGTACAAAAATAAAATTGCCTGCCGGAGTGTACATATGTTGTAAAGTCAAATAAGCAAGCTTGAGCTTCAAAGTCAAATCATGTGAGCCTACAGCTGGATGAATTGACTACACTGGTCTTGTATCCTAGGATAGGTAACTACACTGGCTACCGTCCATTCTTCTCTTCACCCCCTCCTCTTGAGCTGGTTGCCACTTGAACTTAGAAGGGAATACCTTGCTCCTTGAGGGATGAGTTGTTGGATTGGGGAATCATTGGGTTGTCATATTAGAGAAGTCAGTCTCTTTGTCATTTCAGTTGAGGAGAGCCACCATCACTTACACTGTACGAGTCAGATTCATAGTCGTAAGAGTTTGCGTATGAGTTGAAGTATTTCTGACCTGGCTATTGAGGAGACCTGAACAGAGTTTTGGGATTCTCAGGGACTGTTGGATTTCAAATCCAGTTCTCATTAAGGTTCCGCACGCACCAAAATTTCAAAGGTCCGACTTACGATCCAAACTTTGATTTTGTGAAGGCAAGTTTGATAATTAAACTTCATCCATTTTTCTTCTTTCTCTTTTCTTTCTTTCTCCTTTTGCACTTATTGCATAAGTGTTTGCTAGGGACTAGCAAAGGTAAAGTATAGGGGGATGATGAAGCCACATTCCATCATCTTTATTCTATCATTTTGGCATCAAAAACCCTAGCAAATGCGTGTAAATACCCTTAAATCCAGCATTTTAGCATTCATGCATGTGCATCCAAATAGTGTATAAAATATTGTAATTAAATCCAAAATTATAGAATAAATGAAAGAAAAGAAAACGAATAAAATATAGTAAATATTTTATGACCCAAACCCCGAGACCTAGGCATCTTGATGAATAGGTCGACAAGGAATAAAGTAGGGGGAGATAAGGGTCAAAATACCTTTATATTTATTCATTCTTTATTCATTTTGGGACCTATTTTTGGTTCCACTTTTTATACCTTAAATAAAGAAACTTTGAACATGAAAGTTGTAGATAATTTAATAAATAAAAATACAAAATTGATTTCACTAAAAAATAATGTACAGATAAAAAGTTATGGTCTGAATAAAATTCCAAAACTCCAACTTCCCAGACCTGTATCTTGCAAATAAAAACTCGAAATGTACCAAACTCACTTTAATTGTATATAGCATAAAATAATCTATTTAATGGAGGTGGTTTCGTATTTTTTGGAGCTACGGTTTGAAAGTTGAGTTTTGGACCACAGATTAAAATACTCAATTTATTATTTATTCATTATTTTTGTATTCTTATATTTTTATAATTTTGTAAATATTATTTATACATACCTGCATAATTCACACTTTTATTTTAATAAGTGTATAAAACTCTTCAGAAAAATAAAATAAAAATATATTTAAGTATATAAAAATATTCTATAAATTTATAAAATAATAAACAAAAATAAATAAAATAAATACGTAGAATAAAAATAAAATACTTAGATATATAGACATAGATACCTATAAGGGATATAAATAGTAACTTGTAATTATACACCCCATAAAAATAAATAAAAATCACCATAAAATAATTTATAAAATAATAATTTTTTTATTCAATAACCAAAAAATAATAAATTGATTTGCTATTTTTAATTGATTTTAGCAATGTTTTTTCCCAGGGATTTTCCTGGTTGGTCCACGTGGACCAACCATGTGGAAGTTGACCCGCTGGTCAACTCCCTGGTCTGCTCCTGCAGCCCGTCAAAGCTGCGTTTTTAGCCATTTTCTCCCATTTTTCTAGGCCGCATCTTTCATTATTTGGCCTTGTGTCCTTCTTGACTTTTTCTCCCTATATATCCACCATACATGCCCCGACATCATATTGAACATTGGGTTACTGATGTGCCCTATTTTCTTCGTCCTTTGGGCCGTGTTGACCATCTCTTTGACCAAGGTCTGCACAGTGTTAGATCTGAGTTTTTTTGGCGTTTTCTCCTCATTTTGGAGGACACGCCTTTCACTATTTCATGTCGCGTTCTTCACGACTTTTCTTCCTCGTGGCATGAGCATACACGCCCATAGCTTGGATAGGTCTTTGGAGCCACGATTCGCTCGGTCCACCTCGATCTTCACGCCCACTCGACCACTTGTTCAAAAGACCCCCTTCCTCCATTTTTCGAATTTGAACTCCTTTTTGCCCCTTCTCCCTCCCTTCTTTCATGTGTTGAGGTTAGAGGGAGGTGACAACAACCTCACCTCGCCGTTAGGAGGAGAGGAGGAGCGGCGCGGAGGCGTCTCCACCCATCTCCGGCCAAGCTTGGCCGTGAGGTACCCCATCTCAGGCAACCCGCCTTCGAGGTCGTTTTCTTCTTGTTTTTCCTTACTTATTGAGTAGCTGTAACCCCTAGCTTCTGTTTCATGCATTTTTCTTCGCATAAAATCGCATCAGTGGCTTAGTTCCCATCCTCAAACACCTAGCTGACGTTCAACGAACTCCGGCCAATTTCATCATTCCACGCCACCATCCACCCCTTTTTGATGGCCCTGGAACCCCCTACTGTTTCTTTGCGCTCTATTTGCAGGTCCAGGTGCCGAAGGACCCCATCGGGGGTTGTTTTTGCCAACACCAACACCTCCCTACTTCTCCAAAAGCCCCTTTTGTCGGATGTCAGCCTTCACAAATGATCATCTGCCACGTGTCAATGGCGAGTTGATGAATTATGTGTAAGAAATTATATACATGCAACTACCATATATGGTAGTTGCCAACTTTAATTTTATTTCTTATTTTTGTGGCTCATGATTAATGATGAAAGGATGCATCATTGGGAGGTTGCTTTTGGTGGTTACCTTAATGGATAGGTAACCATCATGTTTTATAAATATGTATTGGGGTCCCCTCTCCCTCAACTAATGAATGCAAGAGGATCCATTACTCAAGCATATTAGGCAATAGTTGAGAAGGAGAAGGAAATCCCAATTTCATCGCTTCACTTCCGCTGCGATGGATTCCGGTAATTTGTAAGTATCTTAGATTTTCTTGAGTAAGTTTATAGATCTATCAGGTTATCAGATTTATCAATTGATATCAGAGCCATCATTTTTTTATGATATTTTTTCCAACTTCTAAGTATCATCCTGTTTTCAACTTCAACGTTGATTTTGGACACAGGTTTCCAATCCCTTTATGAGATTCTTTTGTTGGAATTATAATTACAGATTTTTAGGGCTTCATTTAATCAAAGTTATTATGATAGTCCATATGTTGACTACACTTGTTTTTTTAGCATGCATTATGTGTATTTAAAAACACATGTAAAAGATTTGTTAAAGAAAAGGGGCAACCCCATTACTGTACTTGTTCCGTTGGTAGTTTTAATTTAAAAAAAACAAAGTACATAATGTGATTGGTTATATTAAATCCGTGTGAACAACATTCTTGGTTTATACACTTGTCCATATACCCCATTTAGTGACGGTTAATAACCTTCTTGGAAATATGGATTAGATCTATTTTTTTAGATCCGTGGATTAGATTGTTGGCTTCCATATTGTGCAATCAGGTTGGCCGTTTTTTTAAAAGGCAACATCTAGTTCTTTATTTGCAAAAGTGTGATGGAATTTTTAATCCACACACATACGGAAAGGCAAACTTCGAAGAAATTTTTTTAACTTGCATGTGCACATAAAATTGGACGTGTATATTAACTTGCATGTTTTTTTTACATCTTTACAGTTTTTTTGTGATCATTTGCTCTCTTCATCAAATGGCTTCCGAGAGGCCATGGCAAAAAAGGATCATGGCAGACTTGAGATTAATCACATACTAAATCAAAAATTAAGTATTATGGCCGTACAAATTGGAGTTAATGGTACACTTTTTCTCAAGTAGTTTTCAAAATAATTAAAACAGGCGTGCTGTTTGTGTTGTCCCGGAGCCAAAGATTTTTTTAATGTTCCTGGATGGGGCTTTTATGACATAAAGAAACTTGTTTTTTTAATATAAAAACTATGTGCTCAAACCTCACATGAATTGTCCATTCGTGCTTGATTAGTTTTTTTTAAATTAAAAAAAAACAAGTTCTAGAGTAAAGATAGTGGTGTAGATCAATTAGTTTAATTGGATCTACTTAATTGCTAGAAATTGTTTGATTAACTCCCTACGTCATTCGAGTACATACGTATAATTGAATCGGGAGGAGTAGCCACAGCATCTAATCGATTCATATTATGCATATTGATTATTGACAATGGGTAATTATTGGTTAGTTATCTTAGAGTAGCCATAGCATCTAGGATAACAATGTCAATAATTACATTAAGTGGTATAGTTCAATTATTTGAATTAATGACATCAAATTACATCTACATGATGGAAATAACTTGATTAACTCCATTTAAAGTTATTCGGATAAGTGTGTATAATTGAATCGGGAGGAGTAGCCACAGCATCTGATCGGTTCGTATTGTACATATCATTTCTTGTAATGAGAAATTATTGGTTAGTTATCCAAGAGTAGCCACAGCATCTAGGATAACAATGCCAATACTTACATTAAGTGACGGAGTTAATTGGACATTTTTTTGGAATGAGAAAAATAAATTATTTTGTTAGTTATTCTAATGCCCACAGGTACGGAATTTCTAATGAATATTGGAAAATTTATTTGTCTCATTTATTAAGAAAAAACAATTGTATATTATAATTCTTTAGCCACAGCAAGTCTTGTAATGATAGTACATTGATTTCTCAAAATATTAAATAAGTTAATATTTTAGATAAGGTTTTATGCTTGAGTTATTGCTTATTATGGTTGTCTTGTTATGAAATTATTGCAGATAGTTCAGCTTTCATGTCTACTCAATTCAATGTCCTAAATTCTGTTTCGATTCTTGAATGTCATGTATGTCATGAATCTAATTTCATTGATGTTCCTATTAATACTTGGTGGATTGATTCTGGTACTTCAATCCATATTTCCAACTCCATCCAAGGCTTTCTAAAAATAAGGATGCCACCTAAAAATGAGTAAAGCGTATATGTGGGAAATCATATGACTTCACATGTTGAAGCGATTGGGACGCAACGGCTCATTTTGGAAACTGGCCATGTACTTGATTTGGAAAATATTTTTTTTGTGCCCAAGTTCTCTAGAAATTTAATTTTAATATCTAGACTTTGTACTCTTGGATACAAATTTTCATTTGAAAATACATCTTTCCAAATGTTTAAGAATGTCAAGTTGATTGGTACATGTGGCTTAGTGGACTATTTATATAAATTACACTTAGATCCACATTTTCAAAATAATCTCCTTGTTTGCAATATAGTTGGTAAAAAGCGAAAACGTTATAATGATCGGGCATCAATGCTTTGGCATAAAAGATTAGGTCACATCTCCATTAAAAGGATCAAGAAATTAGTAAATGATGGAGTAATTGATACTTTAGATTTTACTGATTCTAGTGTTTGTGTGGAATGTATTAAGGGAAAACATACCAACAAACATGCTAAAGGATCAAGGAGAAGTACTAATCTTTTAGAAATTATACATACTGACATATGTGGTCCGTTTCCTGTGGAATGTTTTAGTGGTCAAAAATATTTCATCACATTCATAGATGATTTCTCACGTTACATGTATCTTTATCTTTTATTTGAAAAAAATCAGAAGCTATAAATACTTTTAAGGATTATCAAATAAAAGTAGAGAGAGAATTAGAAAAGAAAATAAAAATTGTGAGATCAGAATTAGGTGGTGAGTATTATGGTAGGTATGTTGGAGGAGAACAAAAACTTGGATCATTTGCACGATTTTTTAAGGATGAAGGCATTGAACATCAATTTTCAATGCCCGGTGAACCGGATCAAAACGGTGTCGCCGAAAGACGGAATCGTACGTTATTGGATATGGTTTGAAGTATGATGAGTAACTCCTCATTACCTTTGTCCTTTTGGAGTGAAGCTCTAAAGACAACCGTGTATATATTAAATAGAGTTCCATCAAAAGCAGTTCCATCCACTCCATTTGAGCTTTGGAAGGGATGGAAACCAAGATTGGAACACATACACATTTGGGGTTGTCAAGCTGAGATTAGAATCTATAACCTGCATGAGAAAAAAATAGATATGAAGACTACAAGCGGATACTTCATTGATTATCCGGAAGGCTCTAAAGGTTATAGATTCTATTGTCCAAATAGGGAATCGAGTATTGTAGAATCAAGGAATGCTATATTTTTGGAAAATAGCGAGAAAAGTGGGAGCAGGATGGTAATTAAAAACATCATACTTGATGAATTACCGGATCTTGTTATACCACTAGAAAGGGAGGAGCAAAATATTCAACATGATATCATGGGTAAGACACAACATCAAGATATTGTTGTCCCTCAAGTCCAAGATATTCCTTTGGTTGAACCAATGGTGAATCCTCCACTACCTGAAAATCAAGTTGAAATAGCACCAACTGTTCAACAAGGTGTTGTTACAACTAGATCTGGTCGGGTAATAAAATCTACAATCTCATCAGATTTCATAACATACTTACAAGAATGTGATTACGATACATGAATTTTAGAGGACCCAATATCATTTTCACATGCCATGAGTGGAATTAATTCTACTAAATGGTATAATGCCATGAGGGAGGAGATGGATTCTATGAGTGCAAATCAAGT
Source organism: Ottelia alismoides (assembly GCA_037367405.1). Classification (NCBI taxonomy): domain Eukaryota; kingdom Viridiplantae; phylum Streptophyta; class Magnoliopsida; order Alismatales; family Hydrocharitaceae; genus Ottelia; species Ottelia alismoides. The sequence goes on along the minus strand of JAZKJV010001120.1, from coordinate 364,488 downwards.
ATGGGACTTGGTAGAGCCACCCAAAGGAGCGAAATCCATTGGTTGCAAATGGGTCTTTAAAACTAAGAAAGACTCATCAGGTAACATTGAGAGATATAAGGCCAGACTTGTGGCTAAAGGTTTCACTCAAAAAGAGGGCATAGATTACCATCAGACTTTCGCTCCAGTATCACGAAAGGACTTACTGCGAATTATCATGGCATTGGTAGCTCATTATGATTTAGAGTTACACCAAATGGATGTGAAAACGGCTTTTCTTAATGGAGACTTGGATGAACATGTTTACATGCGACAACCTGAGGGTTTTATTTTAGATAATAACAAGCATTTGGTTTGTAAATTAAGGAAGTCTATATATGGACTAAAACAAGCATCTCGTCAATGGTACATTAAGTTCAACAATGCAATAACTTCATTTGGTTTTGTTGAGAACATTGTTGATAATTGTATATATTTTAAGACGAGTGGGAGTAAATATGCTTTTCTAGTTCTTTATGTAGACGATATTTTACTTGCTTGTAATGACCTTGGGATGTTACGAGATACAAAGATATTCCTTTCTAATAATTTTGAAATGAAAGATATGGGCGATGTTAAATATGTCATTGACATAGAAATTCATAGAGACAGATCTCATAGAGTACTTGGATTGTCTCAAAAGGCCTATATTGAGAAATTATTAGAGAGATTTGGAATGAAATATTGTTCTCCTACTCCAGCACCTATGTTAAAAGGAGATAAAATTTTTTCATTCAAATGTCTCCAAAATAATTTAGAAAAGGAACAGATGAAGGACATTCCATAACATCTATCATTGGGAGTCTAATGTATGCCCAAACATGCACTAGACCAGATATATGTTTTGCAGTTGGAATGTTGGGTAGACATCAAAGCAATCCAGGCATGGACCATTGGATAGCGGCAAAGGTCTTGCGATATTTGCAAGGAACTAAGGATTTTATGCTAATCTACCGGCATTCAGATTCCTTAGAAGTTGTTGGCTATTCGGATTCGGATTATACAGGAAGTAAGGAGGATAGAAAATCTACCTCTGGATACATTTTTCTGCTTGTTGGAGGTGCTATTTCATGGAGGAGTGTGAAACAATCACTTGTCACATCAAGTATCATGGAAGCCGAATTCGTAGCATGCCACGAGGCTACTACACAAGCACTTTGGCTAAAGAATTTCATTGCGGGTCTTAAGATAGCGGATTCAATCTCAAGACCATTAAAGATTCATTGTGATAATTCTGTAGCCGTATTTTTCGCCAACAACAACAAGTATACGCGTGCCGGAATGAGAATTGACATTAAATATCTTGTTGTTAAAGAGAAAGTTAGAGATCATTTAGTATTGATTGAACATATATGTACTAAGTACATGATTGCGGATCCTATGACAAAGGGTTTGCCGCCTAGTATATTCATCAATCATGTAACTGAAATGGGCCTATCTAGTACCTTGTAATAATATCAATACATCCATGTGTGTACACCTTAAGTTTTGGTATAATGATCTCGTTGTTTATTGTCTGTTATATTTCAGTTGCATGTAATTAATGAACAAACATAAAGAAAGGACCCGTGTTAATATCTGGATATTAACACATAAATATTTGTCATGATAAATAAACTATTAGTATTGTAATACTTGGAAGGATATATCTGCTTGAAAGGTATCTACCGCCAAGATTCATATTAATAGAGTTTAACTTGACAAATGTAAAGCAACAAATTTTCTACATGAGCCAAGTGGGAGAATGTAAGAAATTATATACATGCAACTACCATATATGGTAGTTGCCAACTTTAATTTTATTTCTTATTTTTGTGGCTCATAATTAATGATGAAAGGATGCATCATTGGGAGGTTGCTTTTGGTGGTTACCTTAATGGATAGGTAACCATCATGTTTTATAAATATGTATTGGGGTCCCTTCTCCCTCAACTAATGAATGCAAGAGGATCCATTACTCAAGCATATTAGGCAATAGTTGAGAAGGAGAAGGAAATCCCAATTTCATCGCTTCACTTCCGCTGCGATGGATTCCGGTAATTTTTAAGTATCTTAGATTTTCTTGATTAAGTTTATAGATCTATAGGTTATCAGATCTATCATTATGAAGAAGATAGATTATAAATAAGTGGAAGCTAGTTACTTGTTAACAACCTCTGCACAGTCCTCACCTCTGCGAACGAGAGGACTACAGCGAGGGACCCAAATATAAATACATGTCATCCATAAATTTATTTTTCCTCCATCATTAATTAGTTCTACCATTTTCACTTTATGAATCAAATGTAATGTCAGAGGAGAACGTGGGAGTATTTAAAGCTTACTAAGGAACTGCGCACTGTAAATGTTTTTATAGTAAACAGGAAGAGGTAAAGCGCACTAAGCTGTAGTGCAGAAGTCCGATTATTACATTTCTTTTGTTTGACGTTTGCTAAAAATAATCGAAAGAAGTGGCTTTCCTCGTAAACAAATGCTTCTTGAATCCATCCATCCATCCATTCCACTTAAGCAAACTCCACCATCATCTATCACTAAAAAAACAAAGGAGATGTCCAAGTAAACCAAAACAACCGTCTGTTGTTTCACGAGATAACATTTCCAAATAAAGAAAAAGGCACAGACCCCTTCATTATCGGATCAACTAACTAACTAACCGGATCCCTTCATCCCCAGCGAATAACCCAAAGCGCCACCATCCTTATCCCCCTCCCCACTTGCCCCCTCATCCCCATCATTTCATTCTCCCCAATGGCAGCACTCTCCTACTCTCTCCCCCTCCTGTTCTTCGCATTTGCCCTCCTCCCTTCCGCCGCCAATGGGAGGAAGATGGTGGAGTACCACCAACTCAAAAGGAGCGATTTCTCCATAAGATCCACCAACTGGGGAGCCACCATCTTGTCCGTCGTTCTTCCTGACGCCAAAGGTATAGATCTGTTCGGATCCGACTGTGTTTATCCCTTTGCTGCTGTTTTTAGTTGTGGATTCGGGATGGAATCAAATGCAATGTGTGGGGCAATTGGAAAAAAATATAATATGTGATTTTATATGGTAGAGAGCTTGTCCTTAATTTCTGGATTTTATTGCTAAGAAGCGATTAAGTGTCGGGTTGATTTTTGTTTCTGCAGGTAAATTGGACGATGTTGTTCTCGGGTATGATACCACTCACACCATTGCTTCGTACATCGTAAGTTCTCTTCATTAAATATATATATATACAATTTATTGCCAATTTGTATGGTTTACATATCGGTGAAATTCGCCTCCAGATCAGCTGTAAATCGACATTCGGTGAATTTGATGCGTTCATATCGTTCTACTTTTTTACAGAGATGTGCGTAGAAAAAAAAGAGCGACATGGATTCAATGCGTACTTCACTGGTCACCTGCATCACTTTGATAATTTATTACATACCATTTCTACATTAGTTTATGTTTCATCCGCGAGTGAAGACATGGATCAGTATTCGAGGAATATTAGCTGTCCTTTTGTCCATTTCTTCGGCAAATAAATAATTTATATTGCCATTTGTTTAATCTAATCGACAACAATGTCGAAGCATATATTAAAGATGCGAAAGTATATTTTTTAAGAGGCATATAATCACAGAATAGCTTCGAATTCAGATGATCGCTCGGCAGTTATTATCTAGATTATATATAACCTTATCAAAATTATAACGGTGTGTATCTACTAAATTATTTTGATATTAATATTACAGTAGAAATGACTGATCTCGATAACATGTCAAAAAATAATAAAAATAACAATGCAGATGTGGAGGATGTAGATAAGGAGTCATTGTTGGAATGAAGAAAGTAACCAAATTTTATGTAACTATTTAATTAAATTGTTATAGCGTTATATATAAATGTATATAAATAGATATACTTCAGTTACATATTATAGGAGTCAAACGTAATTATTGGAGACAGCTAACAATCTACACTCTCAACTTATAACTTTGACCATGATTTATATGTGACAACGATTTTAGTAAAGATGAAGATATTTTTATAATTTCAAATCGATCATATATCTCTAATTGGTTCATCACAATGGCATCGAAATTGTTTCAATATTAAATAAAAAAATGAGCATTGTTGATGGAGAGGGGTTGGGGATCTCGGAATAAGTGGATGATGGAATCATCGGATTTTGTTTTTTTTTGGAAATTTGTAAAAAGACACTTTCCAAAGGTCGCACAACCACTTTCACTAGTTGGTCCCAAGATCGACAATGGTTGATGGAGGGTGACGAATACATGAGTTTTCTACAGCTACTTTCTTTTGCCCACTTGTTATCAGTTTGCATCTCTGTGGAATCACTTATCTCTATTCAAAAGCAATGAATTGCTGAAATCTCTTTTACGTCTGCGTACAAATTAACTGGACAAGCGAAAATCTTGTGAAAATTGAGTTTTCTTAAATTAATTACAGAATGACACGACGTATTTTGGAGCATTGGTGGGGCGAGTTGCAAACAGAATCGCCGGTGCGCGGTTCACATTGGACGGGATGACGTACAAGCTCTATCCCAACGACGGCAACAACACTCTTCATGGCAAGCTTCCCTCTCTCCTCCTCTCTTGATCCCAATGTTTAAAAACACACATACTTATGGTGCGTCTGGTTTGAGAATAAGCTGGAATAAGATATGATTCCTGTTTGAGTGGAAGGTTAGGAATAAGGTGGAACAAAGACACTGTAAAGTAGAATGAAAATAGAAATAAGAGTAGAATAAAGGGGAATACTTGCAGAGAAAGGAGAGCGGGGAAGTTGAATAGCGTTCTAATTATTGATATTATTTGCAAAAGGAACACATCCTTAAGGGCCTGTTTGGTTGCAGGGTTGGGCAGGGTTGGCCCAACCCTGGTTACTATTCACAAGGGTACTTCCTCCTCACAGATTACTATTCACCCAGCCCAACCCAACCCAACCCAATTCTGCCCAACCCTGCAACCAAACAGGCCCTAAGAAATATTCAAAATTATGATTTTGCACTGCTTGACAGGCGGGCACAGAGGTTTTAGTCGTGTCCTCTGGACCGTGAAGGAAGTGAAAGGGGGCGACTACCCGTCCATCACGTATTACTACAGAAGCTTTGATGGGGAGCAAGGTGCCTACACCGTACACTACATTAATTTCTACTTGAGTAAAAATGTATACTTTTCGAAATTTGTACGTGATTGTCATGTCTATACATACATGCAGGATTCCCAGGTGATCTAGACGTATACGTCACGTACAAGATCATCGGTGACTACCAACTCCACGTCCAGATGGAAGCCTACCCCGTCAACAAGGCCACCCCCGTCAACCTCGCGCAACATTCCTACTGGAACCTGGCCGGTCACTCCGCTCCGACCATCCTGCCCTCCACGGTCCAAATCTTCGCCTCTCACATCACCCCTGTGGACTCTTCCCTCATCCCCACCGGTGTGATCTCCCCCGTTCAAGGAACCCCCTTTGACTTCACTACCCCGCACACCGTAGGAAGCCGCATTGAAGCCACGTCTGGCTATGACATCAATTATGTGCTGGACTCCCCTGTGGGCAAGGACGGGCTGAGGAAGGCAGCGGTGGTCAGCGATGCGAGGAGCGGGAGGGTGATGGAGTTGTGGACGGACCAGGTCGGTGTGCAATTCTACACGGGCAACTTCTTAAACCAGGAGGCTGGAAAGGACGGGGTCGTCTACGGCAAGCACGCCGGGTTGTGCTTGGAGACACAGGGCTTCCCTAACTCGGTGAATGAAATCGCGTTTCCGGGCCAATTCGTGCGGCCGGGGGAGGTGTACCGGCACAACATGATCTATAACTTCTCCTTTCAATAGATTGGAATAGATGCTCCACGAGTAGCGGGTTTATATGAATTGGTTATGTAGCTAGTCTATCTATTTCTCATGGACTCCTTTTATTTCCATTACACCTCTCAAAATATAAAAGTATTCAACGATCATCGTTCATTCTTATCCATTGCTGCAAGTGCTTAATAGAGGTTTATAGTTTCTTACCTTTTAGATTTGTACCATTTGCAACAATGACAATCTAAACATGTCTAGTTTGCTTGTTGGGCTCGTACTCAATTCAATCCGATGACAACAAATTATAATGATTAGGTTTGTTTTGTCAAATATTATTATTCTCGATATTTTTTATTAAATCATTATTACAATAATCGCAATGAAATAAATATGTATGAGTTATTCTGTGATAATACTATTTATATATTGATACTCAAGATATATATTGGAATTTTAAATTTTGGAATTTTGGAATAAATAATATATTCATTAAGTACCAGTGAATCATATATAAACTTTTATTCGTCCACTTTTTAAAGCATTTTTTCACCACAATAAAATTTACTTATGGTCACAAATATTTTTACTATCCATTGACATATTTTTGTTATTAAATTTATAACAACAAAAATTATTCGCTATTAAATAATTTTCGTTTTTTAATTCACAATGAATGTTGTATTCATTACCCAGTGCTTGCAATGGTTTAGGATCGATCCTCAAAGGGGATATAGTGACATTTTAAATTGGTTTGATAAAGGTTTTCATTTAAAATTACCCAGCATCCTTTCATTCCCTGTCCTCATTTGACATAGACTAAATTTACCATGAATATCTCAATTCAACACCTTAGATGCCGCTGCAAGAAATTTCGCTTAAGTTGGCATTCTAAAGCTATGAACGTCGTACTCGGCCAACAAGATCAACATTATTGTTAACATCGGTTAACAAGCACTTAGTTCGATGCTTGATTTCTTAATGTTGGTATATGGTATTATATATCGACACTTCTTTGATAAAGATTGGTCTTGATAGGAGAGAGATTTTTTTAAGTCAAGTCATCTCCCTCTCCTAAAAAACCTTACAATGGCTCCTTCTTTCGAAGGCAACGGTGGAGATCAGTGCCTGTCAATCCCAAGACATCCATTTTCTCACTGACGATGGATGATCAAAGCAAAATGTGTCATCGAAGCGAGTGGTTTGAGGTTTGGAAGGGAGATTTCGATCCTGTCAAAGGATCGCATACATCATGTTTTTTTCTTGAGTGTTCTCATGCGTGTACTCATGGGTATATGCGTACACAAGCTTTATGCACATGCACACGTCTGGCTCATAGGTGCTGAGTTTGGTATATAGGCAAAGGGTTCTGGTTTACTCATGTACTAATGGGTGGACATGTACATGTACTCATACACACTTTTGTATACCGGTACAATAGTAGCCAGAAGTTCCCAAATTGTCATTTGCTAGCGTACAAATACATGATTAATTCTACTGGTATACCAGTGACTTGGGCACAATTTTTTTTCTATTTGCGTAGCTAACTTGATGTGTTTCAATAGAGCATTCATTCAGCTTAGTTCTCTTATGTATTCCCCGTCCGAAATACACCCTCTAATGCTTCTCCACTCGCCTTTGTGCACCTCCAAACACGTGCAATTGGGGGATGATTTTTACGTGCTTTAAAACACACATGCAAAGATGGGGATAATTCAGCAAATAACATAATAACCACCATTTCATTCATAACCAATGTTCTATGTGTATTGAAGCACATAAGAAGGATGAAAAGCCACGTGGAGCCAACAACAAGAAGTAGGGGGAGGAAGTGTTTACCTCCAAAGATGGGAGTCTCCTCCCGCATGGAAACGATGTTTCTGGCACTATCTATATGTTATGCACAATTGCATGTGACATCCTTGAGCTTCGTTACATGTTGACGCCATCGAATTATCCATAAGAGAGCTTTTTCTGGTAATGTGATGTTGCTCCCACGAGAATTCCAACGTGCAACATCGAAGTTCCAAAGAGGCGGAAAAGGGAAATGCCTTATTTAAGTAGTTTACCGTTATATTTATAGAGTTAGGGGCTCAAATTGGATCCGGATCCTATTACCGATCTATTTGCATAAAACAACTTGTATTCTAGACTCGAATTTCAATGTTATTGGGATCGCATGAAAAATCTCGACGAGTTCTATGCAATAGACTGGTAATTTGTCTCACATTGATTGCTCTTCATATTATTAGGTTATCATAAAAATATTAAAGGAAATCTACTCCTTGACACTTAGGTTTTTTATTGCTTAAGCAGATTCAAAACCTGTATTGAGGCAAACAAATTTTAAAGAGAATGAAACCTAAGTTTGTGCTTACATATCCTAGATATATGATCTTAGGGTAAATGTATAAAATATAGGGCATAATCATCTAATGGGGGATGCATAAGTACTTATAGTATATATTTTTATCATACTTCTTGTTCTAATGCATAGAGAGAGAGACCATAATGCAAAATATGCATAAATGAGGCTGAAATGGATGAATGAATGTTGGTACTTGCATAATTTGTGCAATGTAGCAAGATCAAAGATTCATTGGAACTTCATTATCCAATCTTGCTAACCTCGAGTAAGAAAAATTGAAAAGCAAAAAAGGAATAAAAATAAAGAGTGTTTGCGGTATACACAACCACAGAGTCCTAAGATTCTAGATCAATTATTCACTAGGATATGAACATCACTAGAATCGTCCCATGGATAAATTATTTGTTGAAACACCGATTAGGCTCAAGTTTTCACTTCAACAAACCTTAAGTTCCACAAAATCTAATTGATTTCAAAAGTCAGTCAATTTTGCTCAACATGATTAATAAGTATTTGCTTTGACCTTGATCATATAAGAATAATGTGAGTAAAGGTTTACCTTTTTCGAATTGAGGAAGCAAGATGACTGAAAAATCAACCAGTCAAGATGTTTCAAAAGATAAGCAACTGTCTATGATGATCGGTTGAAATTTGAAGAAAATTTTACATTTTTTTATTTATTTATTTATACTTCCAAACTAACGTTTATAGCAATAAGTACGAGAGTGACGAACTCAAGAAGGCAAACTGTGGAAACTAAGGTAAATTGGTAGAGTATCTAAGGTGTGGTGTTTTTTTATTTTTATTTATTTATATGAAATTTTTAATTTTTTATTGTATTTTATGAATTTTATAATTTTTGTTATTTCATACCTATAAGTAAAGAAATATAGTATTATGTTTTATGTTTTTTATTTGATTTTCATTTTGAGATTTTTTGTAAGTTAAATTTTATTTCCCATTTTTATGAGAATTTAGATGGTTTTTAGAATTTCTCTATGTCTCCTTTAGTTCTAGGTCAGAAGTATGAACCCAGCTTCGCGTGGGTGCACAGACGCTTTGGCTACATCACCTCCATCGATCCGTGATACCTCACAACAAAGTCAACAAAGAGAGATTAGACAACTCAACAATAATATCAAGTAGATAAGAAAATAAATAGAGAAAAGAATATAGACAAATAAATAACAATCAATCAAAAAACAATCTATGCCCAGTTGCTCCCTGGCAACGATGTCATTTGATAAACAGGGAATTTTGAGGGACGTACGGTTTCACAAGATGAAACCGTAGTCGATGTGTCGACTGCTCAATAAACACTAATTAATCAGCAATTAACCCACAATCGATGATCAAGTAACAAAAAGTAAATGTGGAGTTAAAATTTATTATAACTCTACAATAGTTATGTATATTGTGCAAGTATGTAGAGGTCGAACACATGGAGCAGAATGGATAGAACAGTTGGGATGCCCTTAGTGGATCCCTTTCTACAAAAAGAAACACATGGCAAGTGCCCCTTCATCTCTCACAAAAAATAGAAAAAATGGGCAAGTGCCATCTCTTAGAAGAAAACAAAAAATAATGTCATGAAAAAATACAACTCTACTTAGATAACCCGCTCTGCTCCTCTAAAAGCGGTCAGGAGAAAAATAATCTGGTCTCTACACTTAGTCAGCTTCCAGAAAAGGTGGCTAATCCTGTAGGCCGTGCAAAATAGGTTAGATAAACAGATAAAAAATAAACAAAAACTCCAAAGAAAACAGACTTAGAAACTAACTCCAGAAATTGAGACAAAGAACTCCAGATAAAGCTGATAAAAATCAAGAAAAGAAAATCAAAAAATTAAAAAATCAAAAGAAGAAAAAGTCACACAAAACACTCAAAGAAAATAAGAAAAAAGAAAAAAATCTAGAAAAACCAGAAGAAAAAGAAACACATGAAAACCATGAAAAACTGATGAAAAATCGAGAAAACATGACAAAGAAGAAAATAGAGAAATAAAATAAAAATATCACAAGAAATAGAACTCAAAAAATCTCAAGCGCGGCTATGCTTCCCTGGCAACGATGCCATTTTAATAATCACCCCTAACAAAGCAACAAAAAAGGTTGAAGTAGAAACCAGTAATGATTGAGACGATTAATCAAACAAAAATCAACAAACTCAGAATTGAAGTTTGTTCCACTATTTATTTATTCAGGTGATGAATATGTGATTCAGTACTCTAAAAGTTGAAAATAGAGCTTTGTTGTCAAGTAATTAGCTGCATATTTCTACTTTTATTTCATAATTAGCATTTATGCATGTGTAAATAATATCTGCATTTTAGCATTCATATTTGCATTAAATAAGGAGCCAAATTCACTTATAAATATTTACCTGTATATTAGCTAAAATTACCTATTTGTATGTATTTTATATTAACTCCAAATATAATAAAATCAACTTTATAGTGCATATATTACTAACACTAATAAAGGAAAAATATCAAAAAAGTACTACCATGTAAAATTAAACCAGTAAAACCCAAATCCAAGTTTGAAACTATGAACCAAAAAAATATGCATATCTCTCCCATATAGTGTCTGATTTAGGTTTACTCACTTTTAGAGTAATTATATTCAAAGACGTTCAAAATAAGATCAATTTAAAAATCGAATTGTATGTAAAACTTGGATTTTGGGCCCCTATTGTATATTGTACATATTGACCTTTTTACCCTTGTATTTTATCCTTTTATTTTCTTAATTATTAAAAATAAAAAAATATATTAAATTGCAAATATTCCTTTCATATTTTATCTATTTTATTTTGATGTTTCTCTTATTTAAAAAATAACAAAAAATTACAAAAGATAAAAATATGGTATTTTATACATATAAGATAGCACCCAAGAATACTTTTTGTACAGATGACTTCCTTTGATTTTTGGTCCTTCACAAAAGCTGTAGATCTCGTCGAGACGAGCAACTTTCGTGTTGGCTACTTTTTGTTGACCTCGTTGGTATTTCTTTTGATTTTTCTTTTAACTTAAATTTGGATTTTTCTGGGAGCGACACGTGGCTGCTCCTGGAGCCACCACGTGTCACTCATTTTATAATTTTTAATTGTTTTATTTTATTATAATTATTTTAATTAATTTATTTTAATTAATTGATAATTAATTTAATTAATATTTAAAAATAAGCCGCCACGTGGCTGCTCTTGGGCACACCATGTGGTGCCTTCTCAATTCCTCTCCTCTCACCTTTCTTTCTCTCTCCCCCCTTACGTAACCCGTGCACGTCTGCCATTCTCGCCTCCTACCTTACGCCTTGCGACGTACGCTCCTCAACTCCCATCCTCCACACACCTACTCCACCACTTCCCGCACCTCTCGCCGGTTAAACCGCAACTACCACCCTTTCCCTCCGCTCGACTCTGTACGCAACAGCCGCACCCACGTCTCCCTCTTCCTCCTTTCTCGTACGCCAATCATCCATAAAAGGATCCCACACCCTCCATTGTTCGATCATCCACCATCTTCGAGAGCAAGGAGGATGAGCTCTAGCCACCCTCTTCGCTGACAGCTTGGAGGAATCTGTTTAGCGATGACTCCCCTTTGCAGGCGAGATCTAGGAGGTCACCACCTCTTGTCGCTGCCGCATCTCTTCTACAACCGAGCTCTGAAGGTGTGCTCCTTCATCGAGCAAAGACCAAGAACTGATCAAGTTCTTCCCCCAAGCACCTTGATCCACCACCTGGTAAAGATTCTCCCTTTATTTTTCTCTGCATTCTTCCTCGCCTTCTTCTTTTGCCATACTTTCTCTCTCTTCTCCACACCTTCATCCACTCATCAAATCACAGAACTAATTGCATTTTAATGAATAATCCACTCATGGAGTGTTTAATGGTGATTTTTAATGAATTTTTCAGAGTGGTTTCATAAATCAACTAGTTGAAAATTTACTCCAGCAAAACAAATAGCATAAATACCCGTGTTCACAAGGGAACTTCCCCTGTATCGTCTCTCCCACCTTCTTGGAGAACTCCCTTTCTCCATCTCTCTTCTTCTCTTTCCATGGTCCAACTTGTTTCCTCTGCAACCTCTTTTCTCTACTCAAACTCGAGCCCGTGCATCCACCGTCGTCTCTCACCTTGCACCCTCACTCCCAAATCGCTTCATCTCCGCTCTCGCTTCGACAAGCGCCACCGCCAGCTACACGCCCTCCTCCCCGCTCTACCAGTATGCAACCGTGCTCGTTGACACCTTCAACAACAACATTGCATTCATCCATCCGCGACAACCACAAGCTACCTGCAACCACTAGTGGCTATAGCCATTGCCGCCTGCGCACCATCGCTCCAAGCCTCCACACCTCCCGCGCGGACCACTGCCAGCACCCGTAGCTCCAGCCGCTCGTCAACGACCCATCAGCACACCCTCCTCCGCGCTCCGAGCACCATCACCCACTAAAGACCCCATGCGTATGTTGTCGGGGACTTTAGCAGTCTCGTGGCGAGCCAAAGGCGTCGGAGCCCTACTTCCGAAGACCCCCGCGCATGCCTCCTTTGTTCAACACGTGCGTGGCCCCTGGATCCTCGTCGGTCTGCCCTCACGATACCAACTTCACGCGTATTCGTCCACGACAACGACCTCTCCACGCTCATGCGACTCCAAGATCAAGGAGCCCCCGATCCCAGTGTCGTCATTGGCATTTCATGGGCCTTAGGCAAAAGTGAAAATGAGGGCCCTTATAAAAATATTTTTAAAAATATAAAATTTCTTATAAAAAGTTTCTTTAAATTTTACAAAGAACTATGTTTCTTTAATCGATAAGCATCAAACAATAAGTCATGAATTAAATATTATAAAAAAATGATTTCTACGAGCTTTTTAGAAGGCAAAATCATTAATAATAACATCCACGTCAATGTTTTCTATTAAATCTTTTTCAATAGATAATGTTGCAAGATCATTCAATCTTTCTTGCGACATCGATGATCTTAAATAGATTTTTATCAATTTTAGTTTTGAAAAACTTCTTTCGACCGATGCCACTGTCACAGGCAAAGTTAAAAAAATTCTATATGCAATGAAAACATTTGGAGCTTATGGAATATGGTTTCCTCACTGTTAAAGTAGAATCAAAATGTTTAAAATTCATTAAAGTATTTAAAACTCCAATCCCTAATTTGGGAATTCGTGTAAAAATCAATCCATTTCTTGTATTTTACCCGAAACCTTATAAGTTTTGGGCAATTCACATCAGTTTAATTGATGCTTAAATGATCGATACTCAAGAAATATCTATTCAAAATTTGTTTGTTCCAAGAATAAAAAGTAAATTTAGTAAATAGGTTAATATTATATACACTTCACATATAAAAAGTATATAAAAAAATACTTGTAATGGATATGATGATAATAAATTGGAACTATATATCCGGAATAAACTATTAAAATGCTACTAATCTTTTTAAATATTATATATTTAGAAATATATAAATATCAATCGAGACCAGTGAGTATTATAATAATGTGATGATTCTCTTCTCCTGCAGCCTACAACTGTAAGCATACCAATACCACCGTAACTCACCTGAAGTCAGTCAGGGGGATCGGCCGAACACCGATTTGGAGTCCGATTGTCTGACACCGACTGCAATGGAAGGTGGATTGGTCGTCTGATTAAGGACTCGATGTCGGATCAAAACTTGGTGCCATTTGGAATTGGATTACGGGAGATAAGATATTTCCAAATTCTAGATATGGCACAGTCGGCACCCGATGTTGAGAGCGAGAGAGAGGGGGAGAGAGATACGAGATTTAAGGAATTAAATTAGTTACCGTTTGAGATTTGGATGGATCGTGGGAAGATGAAACACCTGAGTGGATCGTGGTAAGATGAAACACCCTTCTATTTTGAGAAGTGACGGGGGAAGGTTGGGTTGCACATGGATTTAAGAGGTATATTCTATTTATTGACATAAAGAAAATGGGCCCCCAAAGTTAAGGGGCCCAGGGCCGCTGCACTCCATAACGAGCCTCAGGGCCGGCCCTGCCCGATCCCGGGCACTTACTCACAGTTCCAGCACCGCCACTGCCCCTGGAGCCGTGCCCTCACTCGTGCGCCTACAAGCCGCATGCCCGTGCACAGCCTCGTGCGTCTCCAGTCTCCCAGCAACGCGAACTTGCATGCCCACAACACCTCCGTGCGTCACCCCTCGTTCTCCAGCAAGAGCAGAAGCTCCTGTATCTAGCCCCTCCATTTTATTTCCTCCTCACGTGCACAACACATGAGGTTGGGGTAAATTTCAAGAAATCTCCCTTCCTTTCTTCACATCCACAGGAAAGCCCTCTCCAACAAAGCCATGTAAGGCACATGCTCTCTTGGCCAACATTACATCAGAACCCCTCCAACTTCCAAGATATTGTGCGTATGTCCCCGCCTACCTTATTCGCGTACGAGGCACGTGTCTTCCTAGCATAATTGCTTAAACGCCCCCGAAGTCTAGGTAACTGCTTCAAAGTCCCTGTCAGCATTTTTTTATTATATAAATTTTATTTCTGTAATTACATATACACCCATGTGTTTTCTTATCAATTTGAACATTCATTTAGCATCATTTTATTATTCTAAAAATTACATATTGTAGAAGAACCCATGTTTTATCATTAGGAAAAATCGTTATATTTTTGTGAACCTTGGTTTATTTAATAGAATTAATTTCGTAAAATATTGCATATTTTACCCAATACTTATTCGGAAATTGAGTTTAAATTAATCATTGGTTCGAAAATTACAAAAAATTCAAAGTAGGTAGAGTTTGAGTAGTTATATTCGTGCCCAAAAATCATCACATTTGCATGCACATAGAGGTCTAAATAAATTAATTAGTGTTTCATTTAATCGATTTTTAATAAGTCGAAAATTAATTATTTTTGAGGTCTAGTAATTTTCCTGGATTCATCTCATTAGAAGTATTTAGGATATTTTTTATTTCTGAAAATAATTTAATTTACTATTTATTATGATTAATTTTGTAAAATCAGCCTGCATTCATATTTAATTCGTAGTTAATTCACATTGAGTCGAAAAATTCCAAAAAATGCAGTAGCTTAATTTCATCACATATCACATTCAGGCTAAGTTTCATAATTTTTGGACTTGAATTGATTGAAAATTACATTTGTGGTCCTTAAACCAATCCAGAATTGCATTGCATTTTTAATTGCATAAAAAATCATAAAAAATATTCTCCAGAAAACCTAGCATCTAGATCGACTTCAAATTAATCAAAGGAGAAAGTTGCCTCCCTGAGTTCGACCTTGGGCTTGCTCAAGTAAAAAAATGGTGCTTGTGTTTAATTAAGAAATTAATTAAAGTATTTTTTGATAAATTCGATTTTGTCCAACTGTAACGAACACATTAAATTTAATCGTTAATCAGGTTGAATTAAGAGGGTGAATTTTGGGTTTGTCACCAGGAAAGTGTTCCTGGATCGAACAAAGTAGGAAGAAAATCTCTCTCATGAAAATTCAAGTGAAGAATTATTTTTATAATATTTTTATCTCTCTCTATTTTTCTTCTTTTAATGCGAGAAACCTCATTTTGGTTTAAAAATTTCCAATTTTTATGTGGATTTAATTTTTCCAATTTTTATTTGATTTTCAAAGGGATATTTTTCAATCAATTTATCTATAATATAGTAGGTGAGAAAATGGAATAATAGTGCTACTATATAGTAGAGAAATCAACTCGAGCAACGGGCACAAAAAATACACAAAAAAGAAAACAAGATGGATCAAAAATTCGAGAAAATAAAAAATCGATGAAAACTTGACAAAATTGAAAGAAATTGAATTAACTAAAACTTAGGTTAGTTCTAAGTCTACCTCGAGATAACCAACTCAAAAATAGTCTCAAAGTATCCACAAAGTATAAGGAATAATGTGTAGAAGAATATACAATGAAAAGATAAAGCTTTTCTTTCAAATAGGTCCCTGCTCAGAGACCTATTTGTAAGAAAAGTTATGGAGCTTTATATTTAGGTCCCCATGTTGGGACCTAAATGTAAATAACATAACATTTAGAGGTGACTCCAAATTTTGGAAATTAGCAAGGGCTTTAGTGATATTTCTCCACTGTTTCATAAAGAGTGGATGTGATTAGATGGAGGGTTATGATCTCGCTCACGAGTTGCGAGGATGTACAATGAGTGTTCTTCCCCAATCTAGTGTGGGTGGCAGTGATTTCGATCTCCAATCAATCTCCAGTGATGGCTAGGCTGCTGTAGGGCCAGGAGGATGTCGCCTACTGATGGCACGAAAATCCCGAGCGACTAAGGTAGAAGGTACAGAAAAATAGGTCGTTGCGACCTCAGCCACTCAGAATGTGTCAATCAAGAAAAATGAACCACTAAATAAATCAAAGATCAATCAAAACACTCAAATAGCGGTCCTGCTATGAGATTTACCTGGTATAGCACCCAGGGTCGAACACAAGGACACGGATTGGCTAAAAAGCCTACGAAGTAGTCGAAGAATCAGAGAAAAAGGGAAAACATTTTTAGTGGTTTTTAATTGTTTTTAATTTTTTTTGGATTTTTAATATGTGAAGAAAATGAGAAAGACTAAAAGCAATCACACTTCAACAATAATTTAATGCATCAGAAACCAAGCAAAAATTCAGATAAAAATATTTTTGTGTTTTTTATGTTTTTTTTATGTTTTTTATGTTTTTGGTGAATTTTTGGGATTTTTCTGATGTGTATTTTATTTTCTAAAAATCAAACAGTAAGAAAACCAAGGGGTACTGTTCAGCCAAGCCTAAAGTCCCTAGATAAAATATCTAAGGACCTCAAAAGGGCCTGGAGGTAATTTTCCTGTTAAATAGAGAAAACAAGGAAAATTTGAGTACCAAAATTATTGTTTTTGGGTCTTTAATGTATTTATTATGATTTTTATGAGTTTTTAGGTGTTTTTGAATTTTTAGGGTTTTTAAGCAATGAAAAATAGCCAAAATTGGCTAGAAAATCAAAGGACACAACATAAACAGTACCTAATTTTTATAGAATTTTTAGGGGTGTTTTTATATTTTTTTGTGATTTTTAAAACTGAACAGTGCCAAAAATAGATTTTTTGAATTGTTAAAAATAGCAAATAAACTCAAAAATGTCCTCAAAAATTCTCGAAAATCCTACACCATGGCAGGAACCATGGGTCAAATTTTCATCGAATTTGGAGGTGATTTGATATTTTATTCAAAAATGACAAGAGGGCACTGTGCACAGGGACCAAAGTGCAAATACCCGAAGTTCTGGGGGTCCTGGTGCAAAATACCCAGCAAGTCACGCGCGTGGCGCGTGTCTGGGGCACTCAGGGACCTATATGTAAGAAAAACAAGTCCGAGGACCTTTTAGTAACTCGTACCAAAAAGTCCAGGGGCTGTTATGCAAATATCCCACTAAAAGACGCACATGTGCAAATAAAACACTCACAGGGGCATAAATGCAATTACTGAAAATATTTCATTCATTTATGAACAACCAGAACTACAGGGCTAATGTTGCAAATATACCAAACAAAGCACGTGGCGAAGCACGTGACAGACACTCACAGGGGCATAAATGCAAATAAACTAGAGTACCAGGTTCCAAGTGCAAATATCCCAACGTAAATAAAAGACACACAATATTTACAGGACTAAATCTAAAAACATAAACTAAGAGGGGGCCTACGGTAAATTACCCCTTTATTACGTCGACGGCTGGATGATGGACGCGTGGCTGATCTGACGGTCTTGGACGCTGGCGTCTCTCTCTCCTTTCGCACGTGGGCCGATCGACGTCTCAGAGGGGGCCACGTGGAAGATCTGACGGGTGCTGGTAAATGGCGCCTCCCTCTCTGCTCTAACGGTCCCGATCAACCCTCGAAATGATCGGACGGTGTCTGCTCCTCGATGGATGGATGGTCTCGATGGAAACTGGAGCACTGAGGGTAATCGGACGGTGGTCGAGGACCCTCGAAGAACAGGTGGCCGGCGAGTTTCGCTGGCCTCGTGCGCGTTCTGTGGTCCTCCTCAGCTGCCTCTGAAGATCGGAGAAGGTTGGCGATGAAGCTCTGCAGCTGTTGGTGGCCTCCGATGGCCCAACCGAGCCCTGGAGGGGGTCCGGCGAGGTCGGCGGAGGGAAGCTTCTGGCCTGGATGTGGGGAAGCCTCAGATGGCCTCCTCTGGACCTGCAAGATAGCTCAAAAGCTTCGCGGGTCGAGGGCAAAATGCCTCGACCCGGTTAGGTGGTGTGGAGGTGGTCGGTGCGTCGGGATGAGCAAGCTCCGGCGAAGCGACGGACGGTGGAGCTCGAAGCCCAGCTCCTGTGCGAGCTGGGTTGAAATGGGTGTATGGAGAAGGTGCGCGGAGGGATGGCGAAGGTGACTGTGGGTTCCGATGATCGAAAGAGTATGCGAGATAGCCGAAATCGACGGAACGCGACGGAGCTACGATTTGGGGCTAACTAGAAATTAGACGAAATGGGAAAGCTAGAAGGTTACCTGGGTGGCGAAGTAGACTAGGCTGAAGCTGAGGTAGCTCCCGGTCGTGGCCTCGAAGGTCGTCAAGTCCTGAGGCTCGGGCTCCTGCACTGGGCGGAGCACGGCGGCGCAATGTCGCCGGATCAGTGGTCCGGCCACCCCCTCCTCGCTGCGACACGGGCAATCGAGAGCTGTCACCTCAAGGGATGCAGTGGAGGTCACGGGATGAAGGGTGGAGAGCCAAAGATGGCGGAATCGAGCGGCGGAGCTCAGAATATATATGAGTGCAGACCCGACTAGGGCTGATCGGGTAGGGTCACGGTGGCGCGCTGATCCCGATGTCGATGCCCGGCGAGGATGTCGGATGTGGGAGGTGTCAAACGGAGCCGGGGTTTAGGTGTTAGGCAATCGGGTCGAGCGGATATAAATCCGAGAAGAAAGTCCGGCGCTCGAATCCGCGAAGAATGGTTCTGGGGGGGGGGGGGGTCAGTTGACCGGGCGGTCAACATCCCCAGGGCCCAATGAAATCAGGCCACGTGGCAAGATCTTGAGGTGACAAATACACCTAGCTAGGGGCCGAATCAGCAAAAACTTTCAACATGAAATATTTTTCTTTTATTTTTTTCTATTTTTTGGTGATTTTTAATTAATTTTTGGAAATAAAATAGGGTATTTCCATAGTATAGCTATACATAGGCATTTGTACAGTGTGGGGTTTTTTTAATTTTTGATTTTTAATTAGTTATTTTTATACATTTTTATCCCTCTTTTATATTTTATTTATTTATAGAATAAAATGAGGAATAAAAGGATATTTTTATTTTATTTTTATTATTTATATACATAGGTGAAATAAATAGTTATGTACAACTATATACATGGCATATGTACAATATATTTTTGTAATTTTAGCTTTTGATATTTTTATTTGATTTTTTTGTTTTGTTTTGTTTCTTTTTATTTATTTTATTTACAACATAAAATATTTACAAAAAGTTTTGAAAATAAATAAATTTATTTACAAGGTTACATACATGTAGAAGCATGGTCTATATACATGGTGGAAAATATTTTTGGTCTTTTTGATTTTCAAATTTTTATTTTGTTTTTATCTTTTCCAAATATGTACAAATATTTACAAGAATATTTTTGGTTGAGGAAAATATAATTTTATTTATTTACATAAATATTTACACATGAGCTCCTATCTCCCTCTACTGTGGCTTTTATGCGGTCAGGCCCATGCTGAGCCCTCCCTTGGGTTAGGTTGCTCAATATTTATTCTAAATATTCCCCTCTTTTTCTTTTTAATCTTTATTCTTTTATTTTTGCACACAAACATGCTAATTATAGGTTTTTACACAATGCATGCTTTTGGTAATTATTGATATTTACATATATCTACATGTATTTGCAAAGGTTTTTGTAGCTAAAATATAAGAATAAAGAGTGATGAATGGGTATTCATCACCCCCCTATACTTAACTTTGCTAGTCCTTTAGCAAACACTTATTTGAAAAAGAAGTGAAAAAGAAAGAAAGAAAAAGAAAAAGAGGATGTACATGGATCAAGGTTGAATTATTAAACTTTTCCTTCATTAAATTGAAATATGGAGCTCGATTAGATCTTTGGATTATTAATGTGTCGGAACCTTATTTGGACTTAAGCTTAAAACTCAACAGCCTCTAAGTTCCACCAATCTATGGACAAGACTCCTCAATAAACCAGATCAGAACAAGTCTACATACACAAACTCTAATGACCATGAGTCTTTCCATGCAGTGTAAGTGATATCTGGCTCCCCACCTCAGAAGTAACAAAGAAACAACCTCCCTCAACCTGGTAACTCTAATGCCTCGGTCTAGCAACTCTTTCCTCGAGAAGCGGGGTATTCCCTTCTAAGTTCAAGTGCAACCGGCTCAAGAAGAGGGGGAAGAAGTATAGAGTTTTGGAAGCTTAGCCAGTGAAGCTAAGTCTCCCGCTGCAAGCTTCATGAGATGTAACATGGATACCATAAGCTTTGCTTTATTTGACTATGTACACTCCGGTGGGGTTATTAAATTTTCAATCCGACCCACCACTTTTTTGGAGTTCTTTTTGCATTTTTGCATTTTTTTTCAAGGACTTCTGTACAGCATATCTACATGGTGCAGCATATATACAAGAAATTTTCTCTTGAGCCAGTAGACTATCCCTCTTTTGAAGCTTTATTGCAACCCACAGCTTCTGTCTTTAGCCTTCATCACCACTAGACCAAGTTGAGGCGCACTTCCTTCACTAGAAGAAGAAGAGAGGTTCTGCCTAGAAGTACTACCCTCATATGCTACCCCAAGCCAAAGGAAACTGCCTCCTCACCACCTCATCCGTGGAGAGCCATGTATAAAGTGCAGGTGCAAGTCAAGCCATTGTCTCTCAGAGTCATGCGTGTGTTGTTAAGTGTTCTACTTAAGCTCATCAAGATGACATATGCTCATAGCCTAGTGGACTCAAAGAATTAAGTCCTTATGGACCTGAAAAGCCTTAACCCTAAGTCCTATAAGGTTCCTCTTAAAGTTAGGTGGATTAAGATCTTATTCAAGCTCCATTTCTCAATTTAATTCCGGCTTAGTTTAAATGTCAACTCTCATCCAGGAAAAACTATGTACATATATGTACACAAGATGCTATTTACAAATATTTTACAATCATGCAAAATTTTTGAAAAATGTTTTGAAATCATGAATGGATGATAATGATGCATGAAGTGCAAGTTTTGCAAAAAGATATTTACAAGCCTTTACACAAGATTTTTGCAAACTTTTGATTTTCAAAACATTTTGGAAAAATTTTGTACTATTTACATAATTTTGATACAAAAATATTCACACAAGCTTTACACAAAAGATTTTTGAAATCATTTTTACAAAAATACTTTGTACACTAGCTATGTATGTGCAAATAAAAGAAGTTTATGTACATAAAAAAATTTTAATTTTTGTGATTTTTAGCCATTTTATTTATTAACACACTCATACAAAGTACGAGTTATGGCTAAAGTATATATGAAATATATACACCCCCCCTATACTTAGCTCGAACGATGTCCTCAGAGTGATCAAGAGCGATGAAGAAGACATAACTCGTGCTTAGTAAAAGGGAAGTGAAAAGAATGGCTAAGTACAGGAACGAATAAATGAATAGAATGAGAGGAACTCGGTGGTTTCCCCCTATACTTAGGATTAACTAATCCTAAGTATAGCAGGCCGTACATGAAGGGAAATCCGAGTGAAGAAGATACAGAATCTGCCCCCCTATACTTAGGGTAAAATATCCCTAAGTATAGGCAGCAAAACAAGAGCAGAACGAATGAAAAGAATACCCGCAGGTCCTACATCCCCCCTATACTTAGGGTAAAGTACACCCTAAGTATAGCATAATCATAAGATGAGAGAAGGGATGTGGGACTAAAGAATAGAATGATATGGACAACTGGATCTATACAAGGCGGAGGAACAGTGAAAATCAAGCGTGAGATGCAAAAGATGTGAGTCAAGAGACCACATCTCACGCAAAATGAATAGGGGCAACAATAACGTCCCGCAGCTCATGATCTAGAAATGGCTTGAGCCGCTGGCCGTTCACTCGAAAGGTGCTCTCAGAAGACAACTCGGATATATCAATACTACCATTGTCGTGCACCTTTCTGACGAGAAAAGGTCCCTTCCATTTGCTCTGTAGCTTCCCTGGAAATAATCGTAGCCTTGCATCAAACAACCATACTCTCTGTCCAATCTCAAAATGCTTGTGGCTGATATGAGAATCATGCCACTCCTTGACTTTCTCCTTATAATGTAGGCTGCTTGAGAAAGCTGCATCTCTAAGCTCCTCCAGGGCAGCTAACTCTGCCCTCCTCTGGTCTCCCATACCATCTGGATCCATAAGAATATCTGTAACTGCCCAAAGTGACTTGTGCCTCAGCTCAACAGGTAAATGGCACGGCTTGCCATAAACGAGGCGAAAGGGAGATGTGCCCAATGGAGTCTTGAAAGACGTCCTATATGCCCACAAGACCGAGTCCAAAAGCTGTGACCAATTCTTTCGGTCAGGGCGGACGACTTTCTGCAAAATATTCTTGATCTCCCTATTCGACACCTCAGCTAGACCATTCGTCTGTGGATGGTAAGGTGTGGCAACACGATGATCTATGCTGAACTCGCTAGCAAGGGCCTTTACCTGGTCGTTGATGAAATGAGATCCCCCATCAGAAATCAGAACTCGTGGAACCCCGAACCGCGTGATGATATGTTTCCTCAAAAATCTGCAAACTGTCCTCGCATCAGCGGCTCGGGCGGGGATAGCCTCAACCCAACGACTAACATAATCAACGGCCAACAGAATGTACTCAAATCCCTGACTCTTAGGGAATGGACCCATGAAATCGATGCCCCATGCGTCAAAAACCTCACAGAAGTGAATGGGCTGCATCGGCATCATATCACGCTGTCCACAAGTGCCCATCCTCTGACAGTCAGTACACCTCTTCACGAACTCATCAGAGTCCTTGAAGAGGGTAGGCCACCACAAGCCGGATTGGAGCACTTTCTGTGTCGTTCTCCTCCCAGAATGATGTCCTCCTGCCTCAAGCTTGTGGCAGTAAGTGAGGACGCTATGGTGTTCCTCCTGAGGAATACACCGACGCCAGACGCTATCCCCTCCTTCGTGGTAAAGGATGGGATCCTCCCAGTGGTAGGACTTGGCCCTCGCAAGGAAGGTCTCAAGCCTCTGCCTGGGCCAATCTTGTGGGACTTTCCCTGCAACGAGAAAGTTCACAATATCGGCATACCACGGGAGTGAGGCGATGGCAAGGATCGCCTCATCTGGGAAGGTATCTCGAATAGGATCAATCTGCTCAGAATCCTCAGGCTGCTCTAATCGGGAAAGATGATCCGCCACCACATTCTTGACTCCAGGCTTATCCTTGATCTCAATGTCGAACTCCTGGAGTAGAAGGATCCATCTAGTCAGTCTGGCCTTGGCATCCTTCTTTGCCATGAGGTACCTGATGGCGGTGTGATCTGTAAACAAAGTCACTCTAGATCCAATGATATACGATCTGAACTTATCTAGGGCAAACACTACGGCTAGCATCTCCTTCTCTGTGACCGTATAATTCCGCTGGGCGGAATCCAATGTGCGGCTAGCATAGTGTATGGCAAACGGAACTCCATCCCTTCTCTGTCCCAGCACTGCCCCTACGGCAAAATCGGAGGCATCCGTCATGATCTCGAATGGGAGAGACCAATCAGGCGGCTGGAGAACAGGAGCCTCAATAACATGCTGCTGGAGAGTCGCAAAGGACGAGAGACACTTGTCATCGACAAGAAACTCGGTGTCTTTCGTCAAGAGGTCAGTCAACGGTCGGGCAATCTTGCTGAAATCCTGAATAAATCTCCTATAAAATCCAACATGCCCCAGGAATGACCGTAGCTGCCTCAAATTGGACGGCGGTATGAGTTTTCTAATGACATCAACCTTGGCCGGATCAACCTCCATGCCCCTGTTGGAGATGATGTGGCCAAGCACCGTCCCTTGAGTCACCATGAAGTGACTCTTCTCCCATGATAGAACCAAATGAAACTCGATACATCGCTGGAGTACCCGGTCTAGGCAGTCAAGACAAGAATCGAATCCGTCGCCGTAGACCGAGAAATCGTCCATGAAGACCTCCAAACACTCCCCTACCATGTCCGAAAAGATCGACAGCATGCACCTCTGAAAAGTCGCAGGGGCATTGCATAGCCCAAATGGCATGCGTCGAAAAGCATATGTGCCGAAGGGACAGGTAAAGGTGGTCTTCTCCTGATCCTCAGGAGCGATGGCCACTTGGTTGTAACCCGAGTACCCATCCAGGAAGCAATAATGGCTCTTCCCTGCCAGTCTCTCAATGATCTGGTCAATAAAAGGCAGGGGGAAATGGTCCTTCTTGGTGGCTTGGTTGAGTCTCCTGTAGTCAACACAAACCCTCCAAGAGGTGGGTACTCGTGTAGCGATCTCCTCTCCCGACTCACTGATCACAGTCGTGATGCCCGTCTTCTTGGGCACCACATGCAAGGGGCTGACCCACTTGGAGTCGAAAATGGGATAAATAAAATCTGCACTCCACCATTTTGATATTTCCTTCATCACGACCTCTCTCAGGTTGGGGTTCAGTCACCGCTGGAACTCACGCGACGGCTTCGCCCCCTCCTCAAGATAGATATGGTGGGAGCACACTGCTGGACTAATCCCATGGAGATCCGCTACGCTCCATCCGATCGCCTTGCGGTTCTTTTCAAGAACCCCCATCAGACGGGATTCTTGCTCTCCAGTCAACTCGGCGGAGATGATGACTGGGTACATCTCTGGATCGCCCGCAAGGAATCGATACTTCAGCGAAGTAGGGAGCGGCTTCCGTTCTGGAATGCTGGGTGCTGGCAAATCTGGCTGTGGAAGGAACTGAGTGAAAGCTGCTAAGTCTGCCAAATCTGCCTGGGAAAGTGAAAGCGTACTCTCGCAAACTGGATCGGGAGAAGGCTGCTCAACTGCACTGTCTCTGCTCGGCTCTGCATCTACCTCCTCCTCATCTGTAGGCTCAGGTGAACTCAGGTCTGGCATCTGATCATAGCAATCGGCCCAATCGGACTCTGAATCCGAGGGATCTGTATCAACCGCGGTGGCATCAGTACCACCAGAACACAAGGTGGCCTCAGCACCACCATCACTGAACATCGTGTCGCGATCAAGGACCGGCTCTGCTGCCTCTATGGTATCCTGAACCAGGGCTGTGCTCTCCAGACTCTCCTCTGCTATCATCTCGGCATCAGCTGTATCTGAATATGAGAGGATGGTCTGTGCTGCAGGATTTGCCCAAGCTGCCTCATCGTCTGTGATCACAAAATCACAGTCCTGGTGGATGTCTGGCTCTGTGTCTGTCAGCTGCTCTGAATCTGTACTCGCATCTGAGCGGGTTCTCTCTCTAGCTCTGTAGTTCTCGACCGTATCTATTTGTATACTCTCGCCCGCGATGCGAAAGTACACCTTCCCGCTATCATGATCAGTCACCGCCTTGGCTGTGGCCAAGAACGGACGACCAAGGATGATGGGGGTATCGGCCACTGACTCAGGGATCTCCATGTCCAACACTACGAAGTCCACGGGGAATTTCAGGCCCTGAATCGTGACGATAACGTCTCGTAATAACCCCTTCGGCCTCTTGACAGATCGATCAGTGAACTGAAGGACTGTCCTGCTCTGTCGAAGAGTGCCCAACTCGAAGCGGTCGAGAAGGGCTGCCGGAAGAAGGTTGATCGACGATCTGCTATCTAATAGAGTACGGTCGAACCTCTGCTCACTAATCTGGCATCTGACATACGGGGCCCCTGAATCTGGCCTCTTGGCTGGCAGGCGGTTCTGGATCGCAAAACACGTGGCTTTCGTCAGCACATGGATCTCTGAAGTGTGGTTCCTCCTCCTCCTCCTGACTGTAGTCCTATCTCTCAAAGAACGCTGGAGAAGGGGGATGTGCTGCAAAGCCTCCTGGAGGGTCAGCTGGATGTGGAATCGATCGATCATGCTCTGGCTGAACTCCTCAAGCTCTCTCTTTTTTGGGTCATCTTTTTTCTTCCCCTTCCCCATCTGAAGGGCTCTAGGGAAGGGGATCACAGGGTCCTTCTCAGATGAAGGACTAGGAAAAGGTATAGACGGTTCAAGGACCGGATCCACACATACATCATATACCACAGTGGGACCAGAAGAAAGTAAACCTTTTCCTTTATTCATAACAGAGTTCTGAGATACAGGAATGCGAGGAAAGACAACATCTCTATCTGTACAAACACCGGTGGCCTCAGTACCACCACGGGCTGGCTCTGCTGCTGGTGCTGGTAGTAGACGTCTCGCGGCATCAGTACCGCGGGCTGGCTCGGCTCTACTGGTGGCGTCAGTACCACCTCCTCGAACTGGTGAAGCGGCGGCCTCAGTACCGCCGGTGGAATCAGCATCCTTGGTGGCATCAGTGCCACCATCATCATCTGGAGCGGCCTCAGTACCGCTCTCCTCCTCCTTATGTGGCGCCTCTGACGTATCCTCGTGGCGAAGCTCAGATGAGGCGCCGCCGCCTGCTGGTGTCCTACCGCTCCTAAGTGTGACAAAATCAGCATCAAATAGATCCGAAGATGTATCATCAAATGGGTCACTAGGAGTGGCTAACTCAGTGTGTACTACCTGCTCAGATTTCCTCTTGAGATTGTTCGGATTCGGCTCGATCTGGGCTGGTATGGCGGCCTTCCCTCTCACCAAGTCCCGCATCTCCTGGCGGAACTCGTCCATCTTCCGTCTAAATGTGGCCCGCTGGTCCGTGAGGAGGCGGGCGATGTCATCCAAAGCGGGGCTCTCGTGGGAGCCCGACGGGTAGCCTCTCTGTGGGTGAGGCTGCTGGATCTGCTGCTGATGGTGCTGGTAAGAGGGATATGAGGACGGGTGCTGTTGCTGAATCGGGTGAGCCTGCTGCTCACGCCTCCACGACTGTCCCTGCTGCTGATAGGGACGAGGACCGTAGGATGATGGCTGGTGCTGCTGGGGTGCTGGGTGCTGCGGCTGCGACTGGTGCTGGTCTCTCTGCTGGGGGTACTGCCCTCCCTGTCCTGACGGCTGCTGCTAGGGCTGGGCACTGATGAATACCCATTCATCACTCTTTATTCTTATATTTTAGCTACAAAAACCTTTGCAAATACATGTAGATATTTGTAAATAGAAATAATTACCAAAATCATGCATTTTGTAAAAAGTAATAATTAGCATGTTTTTGTGCACAAATATAAGAATAAAGAGACAAAAGAAAAAGAGAGAAAATATTTGGAATAAATATTGAGCGACCTAATCCCAAGGGAGGGCCCAGCCTGGACCTGACCGCATAAAAGCCAAAGTAGAGGGAGATAAGGGCTCATTTTGTAAATATTTATGTAAATAAAATAAAAATATTTTCCTCACAAAAAGAGACTCAAAAAGAAGTTAAAAAAAGCAGAAAAGATCAAAAATACCCTTCCTTCACCATGTACATGAACCACACCTAGGTATATATTTAACCTTGTAAATAAATTAACTTATTTTCCAAACTTTTTGTAAATAGTCTATGTTACATATTGTAAATAAATAAAATATAAAATAGGTATAAAAATACATAAAAATAACAAATAAAAAAATTCAAAAATTTAAAATCTAAATAGTGTACATATACCAATATATATAGCTACCCTATTTTTATTTCCAAAAATTAATTAAAAATCACCAAAAAATAGAAAAAAATAAAAGAAAAATATTTCA
This sequence comes from Ottelia alismoides, assembly GCA_037367405.1. NCBI lineage: Eukaryota > Viridiplantae > Streptophyta > Magnoliopsida > Alismatales > Hydrocharitaceae > Ottelia > Ottelia alismoides. The sequence goes on along the minus strand of JAZKJV010001120.1, from coordinate 336,449 downwards.
TGTTTTAAGTTTTTCTTAATTCGGCCATTTTCTACCTTAAAATAAATAAACAAAAAAATTAATAAATGGCAGCTCCTGATTGGTCCACGGGGGATTATTGACCCCGGTCAACTCCCCCGCGGACTCTTTCCTTTTTAAGAAGACGCGCGCCGCCCCGCCTTCGCCATTTTCTCCACGCGCCTCCAGCCTGTCGCCCACGCAAACCCCGCGCCCGGATCCTTCGCCGATCATCCGACATCCTCGCCAGATCCTTCGCCGTGAGATCCACGCATTCCATAGCCGTCGCCTCCCAACCCTAATCGAGCCTGCAGCTATATATAGAACCACCTCCGCCGCCTCCACGCCCCATCTTTGGCTCTTCCCCTTCTTCCCAGTGAACTCCAGAGGCACCGCGAGAGTGACAGCAAGCGATCGCCCCTGTTGCAGCGAGGCGAGGAGGCGAAACCACTGATCCGGCGTTCTTCGCCGTCGTTGCTCCGCCACCAGCGTGAGCACCGAGCCTCGGGCCGAGACGACCCTTGAGGCTACGACCAGGAGCTAGCTAAGCTCCAGCACAGTCTTCCACTCCACCCAGGTAGCTTTCTAGCCTTTCCATTTAGCGTAATTTCTTGTTTCCCCCAAATCTTAGTTTCGCCGAGTTCCTGTGATTCCGGCCATATCGCTTATCTTCTCGATCATCGGAACCTACGCTCACCATCGCCATCCCTCCGCGCACATTCTCCGCACCTCCGTTCAACCCAGCTCGCACAGGAGCTGGGATTCGAGCTCCTCCGTCCATCGCCTCGCCGGAGCTCGCCCATCTCGCCTCCCCGATCACCTTCACCACGCCTAACAGGGTCGAGGCACTTTGCCCTCGACCCGCGAGTTTGCTGGGATACTTTGCAGGTCCATCCAAGCCCATCTGAGGGCTTGGACCACTTGGTCCAGCTGCTCCGCCTCCGCCGACCTCGCCGGACCTCTCCGAGGATCGGTTGGGTCATCGGAGGCCTCCATTAGACGCGGAGGGCCCACAGCTTCCTTCTCCAATCTTCAGCGAGCGCCCAGGAGGGGACCAGCGCCGTCACGAGTCCGGCGAAGCTCGCCGGAGCCCTGTTCGTCCACCATCCTTCTCCGCCGTCCGATTGACCCCCGAGCTCCAGATTCCATCACGATCATCCATCTGAGGAGCAGCTTCAACCGTCGGATCCATTCGAGGGTCGATCTCCACCGCCGATCCAGCGAAGCTCAGCCACTTCCTCCGTCCACCGTTCGATCTGCAACGTGGCGGCACCTGGACCGTTGGATCATAGTCGAGGACCCAGCCCTGGGCGCCACCCCTTTTCAGCCGTTCAATCTGCAACGTGGCGTCCATCCATCGGCTCGACTTAATAAAGGGGTAAATTACCTTAGGCCCCCTCGTAGTTTTTGCTTTATGTTTCAGTCCTGTAAATATTTAGAGTACTTTATTTACATTGGGATATTTGCACACTGGACCTCATCTTTTCGATTATTTGCATTTATGCCCCTGTTTGTGTGAGCCACGTGCGTCGTCACGTGTGTATTTGGTGTAATTGCAAATCTAGCCCTGTAGTTCTGGATGTTCGTGAATGAATAGAAACTTTTTGATAATTGCATTTATGCCCCTGTGAGCATTGTATTTGCGCATGTGCGTCTTTTGAGTGGGTTATTTGCAACATAGCCCTTGGACTTTTTGGTACGAGTTACCAGAAGGTCCTCGGACTTGTTTTTCTTACACATAGGTCCCTGAGTGCCTCAAGCACGCGCCTCGCGCGTGATTTCTTGGGTATTTTGCACCAGGACCCCCAAAACTTTGGGTATTTGCACTTAAGTCCCTGTGCACAGTGCCCCCTTGTTAATTTTGAATAAAATATCAAATCACCTCCAAATTCGACGAAAATTTGACACATGGCTCCTGCCGTGTTGTAGGATTTTTGAGAATTTTGGAGGACATTTTTGAGTTTATTTGTTAATTTTAAAAATTCAAAAACATCTATTTTTGGCACTGTTTCACTTGAAAAATCACAAAAAAATATAAAAACCCTCTAAAAATTCTATAAAAATTAGGGGTTGTTTCTGTTGTGTTTCTTGATTTTCTAGCCAATTTTGGCTATTTTTCATTGCTTAAAAACCCTAAAAATTCAAAAACACCTAAAAACTCATAAAAATCATATTAAATAATCTAAAAACCCAAAAACAATAATTTTGGTGCTCAAATTTTCCTTGTTTTCTCTAGTATACAAGAAAATTACCTCCAGGCCCTATTGAGATCCTTAAATATTTTATTTTTGGATTTCGGGCCTGGCTGGACAGTACCTTGCCTTTTTCGCACTGTTTGATTTTTAGCAATTAGAATAAATATCAGAAAAATCTCAAAAATTTACCAAAAACATAAAAAAATATAAAACACATAAAAATATTTTTGTCTGAATTTTTGCTTGATTTTTGATGCTTTAAATAAATAGTTGAAGTTAATTGTCTGTGTGCTTTTCCTGTTTTCTTTATATTCCAAAAATCCTAAAAAAATTTGTAAAAACAAATAAAAACCACTAAAAAGTATTCTCTCGGATTTCTGACTACATCGTAGGCCCCTTGGCCAACTCGTGCTCCTTGTGTTCGACCCTGGTCGCTATACCAGGTTAATCCTCTAGTAGGACCGCTCTCTTTTGTGCTTGATTGATTTTATGTGTTTCGAGTGGTTCATTCATTTTTCTTGATTGACTTAGCCTGATCGCTTGGGTCGCAACGACCCTATTTTTGTACCTTATACCCGAGTGGTCAGGCGTGTCATCAGAATGGCGCCGTTGTCGGGGAGCACGGCTTTGTAGTCATTTTTTTTCCATATTGTCTCTCTATATTGTCATTGTTTTCTGACACTCTCTCTTTGATTTTTGTGCGAGGTACTGCGTGGACAACTTGGAGTTTATTTCTGAGGACCCGCATGGGAAGAAGAGCAGGGAGAGGAAGAAGAAGAATTTTATTTTGAGAGAGAACAATATTGTTTGTAATAATTTAGAACTTGGACATTTGTGGACACTTGTAACTTAGCGGGTCTGTTTCGCCGAGTACCGGTGTGCTCGGGGGACCCATTTGGATTTTCGCGGCTTTTTCTGCGGTTTTGATAGCTAGCTGCCTTTTCCGGTGTTTACGCGGTTTTTCTCGAGCCCCTAGATTTAGGAATTTCTCTTGCTTGTGCCGTAATTAGTAGGGTCCCCACACTTAATTGCTTGCCTGATCCTATAGGACGTTAATTGGACCTACTAAAATCATTAATAAAAATAGCCGATTCATTTTCTTCCGTGTCCTACGTGCCGTAGCCCGTCCCACAAAGCGCTTCTCCTACCCCCGATTTGTCGGGCAGAGGAGGGACGGGCCAAGACCGGACTCTTTGGCTTGGAGGACCGTGATCGGTTAGACGGTTCTTGCGATAGAAATTTTCTCATCTAGGACTCGGTTTTTCCTCGCTGAACCATTTAGGTAGTTTAATTCTGTCTTTAAATTCTGCGCGGATCACTTGCATGTAGAGTGCTGGAGACAAGGTACGCATTTCTTTCTCTGCATGCATCATTGATTTCTTCGCGCATCGGCTTTTTCGTCTTCTCCCTCTGTTTTTGGCTTAATCATCAGGAGAATCGGAAAATTCGTTAGGCCGCTTGTATTTACTTTGAAAAAAAAATTAAAAAGAAAAACAAAAAAAAAGTGGGACTGGATAACACTATTGACCCTAAAAGACACTCACATTAAAAATTTGTCTTGGGGAGAGCAACCCCCTCTTTGTATGGTTTGGATGCGCGAGAGAGTGACCCGCACCCTAGGTAGAGCCCTCCGGTGCTATTTCTAGTTGACTACCGACTCTTCCGTGCGGGCCAGTCGGTTGGAGTAGCATCGGGTATCCTAACAGGTCACGTAAGCGCTCTGATATTTTGTGTGTTCACCCAATAAAATTGACAAGATAAATTGACCGAGCTTTCACGGTCTTCAGATTGTGTTGCGTTGGTGAACCGGGGGTTTGCTTTGCGATCATATTTTCTCCAGATCCCATCCGCCCAACTCGCCAGATCAAGATGATGGGTAGACGATCTCTTAGGCAGCCTCTGGCTGCACCGCTTTCAGGCGCGTCTACTTCACCATCTAGGTTGACCCGTGAGAGTCGAGACCAGCTCTCCGGGCCCGAGTACGATTCCACCCTGTTCTCCCTCGATCCCCTTTCTTTTACTACTGAGAGACATGAGCCCGAGGAAAGACGAATTGATTTGATAGAACCTGAGTTGGGCTCATCTGATTTTGCAGACGTCACTATGGCCGGAGCCGGCAGTTCAGACCCAGACTCCCGACAACCCGAACATTTTGTACTAGACCAGGGAGCGATCAACTCCACCCTGATCGCATCATTAGAGACAGTACAGAAGCAGCTACGCGATCAGGGAGCTTTCATGATTGAGATGAGAAGGGAGTTGGAGCGACTCAGAGAAGAGAGAGATCAGAGCGAGCCTGAGGACATTCCTGATGCTGATGCAGAGGCAGCAGCCGCAGCGGCAGCCGCCGCCGCAGCGGGACCACCGAGACCGATGCGGGAGTTACACAACCCCGGATCTACACTGATGCACCATTGGGTGGTGGTACCTGCTATCGTGGGGGATTTCAAGTTCCCTCCGAACACCCTGCAGATGCTTCCTCATTTTCACGGACTTGCCACTGAGGAGCCCCACCTCCATCTCCAGGAGTTTTTGATGATCTGCAGCACTGTCCACGACCGTCATGTGGACCAGGATACGATTCGGATGATGGCCTTCCCTTTTTCACTGGCAGATAGAGCAGCCGCCTGGCTGAAGCATTTAGGGAAGTTTGTTTACACCTGGGAGCAGCTCCGCACCGAGTACTTGAACAAGTACTATCCACTCGGGCGGACGAATGCAGCGAGGGCCCTGATCAACAACTTCTCCATGCTCCCTAACGAGCAGTTTCACGAGGCATGGGAGAGGTTCAGAGAGCTTCTGGATAGATGCCCACACCACGACATTTCTAAGCCGAACCTAGTTCAGAGCTTCTTTAGTGGGATGACGCCAGAGCTTCAGGGTCTGGTGAATGCTTCTTGCGGCGGGTCCTACTTTTCCAAGGACCACAACCAAGTCTGGGCCATCTACGAGGAGATGGCCGAAAATTACATGGTGATGTCCCAGACTCGGTTGTACACACAGAGATCTCAGCAGCCGCCAGGACCCGTGCAGTACCAGCGGATAGCACGGGTTGATGCAGGTCCATCCAGTTCGTCCACAGTTGCAGCCGCACAGGCAGAGTCAGCCGCTGCGGACATGGGGATTATCAGCGAGAAGTTGGACCGCATGGAAATAATAGAGAAGAAGCAGTGCCAGGGCATAACTCAGATGGAGCAGATGGCACAAACTCTGAGCGACATGAAGACCCATCTCTTGTGTCTTCAGGAGGCACAGACGGCTTCTCAGCCCCGTCTTCAGTCGCGAGGCGATTCCGGCGGCAGCCGCAGTTCGTCCCAGCGCTCCAGCTCCTTGCAGCAGCCTAGACAAGTTCACCTTGTACAGGCGGAGCCGTACCAGCAGCAGCAGCCCTCTTACCAGTCACCACCATCTCCAGACTTACAGATGGTGGTATATCAGCCGGATCAGCCTCTGGAAGTACTCCCACCAGCCCCTTACAATGAGGAACCGTTGATGGATGTCAACGGGATTTGGTATGACCGTCCTCAACCTGGAATCCGACGAGACCATCCCGGATTCAGGTGGGGGAATGGGGGTAACCAGTCCCAACAGCAGCCAGCCGGTCAGGGAGGGCAGTACTCCCAGCAGAGAGATCACCAGCAGCCCCCAGCATACCAGTCACACCAGCCATCATCCTTCGTACCTCGTCCCTACCAGCAGCAGGGACAGACTTGGAGACGTGAGCAGCAGGCTCACCAGCAGCAGCATCCTTCCTCTTACCCCTCTCAGCCGCAGCAGCACCAGGTCCAGCAGCCTCATTACCAGAGAGGCAACCCGTCGGGCTCCCATGAGAGCCCCGCCTTGGATGATCTAGCCCGCATTTTCACAGAGCAGCAGGCTACATTTAGACGGGAGATGGACGAGTTCCGCCAGGAGATGCGGGACCTGATGAGAGGGAAGGCCGCCATCCCTGCATAGATCGAGCCTAATCCGAATAGCTTGAAGAGGAAGTCTGAGCAGGTAGTTCACACTGAGCCTACCATTCCTAGTGACTCATTTGATGATATGTCGTCGGATCTATTTGATGCTGATTTTGTTACACTTAGGAGCGGTAGAAGACCAGCAGGCGGCGCCTCATCTGAGCGACAACGCGAGGATCCATCTAGAGTGCCAGTTGAGGAAGAGGAGAGCAGTACTGAAGCTGCACATGATGATGACGGTGGTACTGATGCCACCCGAGATGCTGATTCCACCGGCGGTACTGAGGCCGCCGCTTCACCATATCGAGGAGGTGGTACTAAGGCCACCAATATTCATTCTGATAAAGATGTTGTCTTTCCTCGTATGGATGTATCTCAGGACTCTATTTTGAATAAAGGAAAAGGTTTAGTTTCTTCTGATCCCACTGTGGTGTATGATGTATGTGAGGATCCGGTCATCGAACCGTCTAGGCCTATTCCTAGTCCTTCATCTGAGAAGGACCCTGTGATCCCCTTTCCTAGAGCCCTTGAGTTGGGGAAGGGGAAGAAAAGAGAAAAAGATCCAAAAAAGAGAGAGCAGGAGGAGTTCAGCCAGAGCATGATAGACCAATTTCACATCCAGCTGACCCTCCATGAGGCTTTGCAGCACATCCCTCTTCTTCAGCGATCCTTGAAAGACAGGACCACAGTCAGGAGGAAGAAGAGGAACAACACCGCAGAGATTCATGTGTTGACAAAAGCCACGTGTTACGCGATCCAGAACCATCTGCCGACCAAGAGGCCAGATTTAGGAGCCCCGTATGTCAGATGTCAGATTAGTGAGCAGAGGTTCGACCGTACTCTATTAGATAGCGGATCGTCGATCAACCTTCTTCCGGCAGCCCTTCTCGACCACTTAGAGTTGGGCACTCTTAGACAGAGCAGGACATACCTTCAGTTTGCTGATCGGTCTGTCAAGAGGCCAAAGGGGTTGTTGCGAGACGTTGTCGTCACGATTCAGGGTTTGCAATTCCCCGTGGACTTCGTAGTGCTGGACATGGAGACCCCTGACTCGTTGACTGATTCCCCCATCATCCTCGGTCGCCCGTTCTTGGCCACAGCCAAGGCGGTGACTGACCATGACAGTGGGAAGGTATTCTTTCGCGTCCAGGGCGAGAGTATACAAATAGAGACGCTTAAGGACCACAGAGCCAGAGATAGATCCCGCTCAGAGGGCAGTACAGATTCAGAACAGCTGACAGATACAGAGCCAGACATACACCAGGACTGTGATTTTGTGATCACAGATGATGAGGCAGCTTGGGCAGATCCTGCAGCACAGACCATCCTCTCATATTCAGATACAGCTGATGCAGAGATGATAGCAGAGGATAGTCTGGAGAGCACAGCCCTGGTTCAGGATACTATTGAGTCAGCATAGTCGGACCTTGATCGCGACACGATTTTCAGTGATGGTGGTACTAAGGCCACCCTGCTCTACGGTGGTACTGATGCCACCGCAGTTGATACAGATCCCTCGGATTCAGAATCTGATTGGGCAGATTGTGATGATCAGATGCCAGACCTGGATCCACCTGAGCCTACAGATGAGGAGGAGGTAGAGGCAGAGCAGATCAGAGACAATGCAGAGGACCCGCCTTCTCCAGATCCAGTTTGTGAGAGTTCTCTATCATTTTCCCAGGCAGATTTGGCAGAATTGTCAGCATACACACATCTTCTTCAGAAGCCAGATTTGCCAGCACCCAGCTGTCCAGAGCTAAAGCCGCTCCCTACTTCGCTGAAGTATCGATTCCTTGCGGGAGAGTCTGAGATGTACCCAGTCATCATCTCTGCCGATCTGACTGGAGAACAAGAATCCCGTCTGATGGGGGTTCTTGAAAAGAACCGCAAGGCAATTGGATGGAGCGTAGCAGATCTCCATGGGATTAGTCCCTCGCTGTGCTCCCACCATATCTATCTCGAGGAAGGGGCAAAGCCGTCGCGTGAGTTCCAGCGGCGACTGAACCCCAACCTAAGAGAGGTTGTCATGAAGGAAATATCAAAATGGTGGAGTGCAGATTTTATTTATCCCATTTCCGACTCCAAGTGGGTTAGCCCCTTGCATGTGGTGCCCAAGAAGACGGGCATCACGACTGTGATCAGTGAGTCGGGAGAGGAGATTGCTACACGAGTACCCACCTCTTGGCGGGTCTGCGTTGACTACAGGAGACTCAACCAGGCCACCAAGAAGGACCATTTCCCCCTGCCTTTTATTGATCAGATCATAGAGAGACTGGCAGGGAAGAGCCATTATTGCTTCCTGGATGGGTACTCGGGATACAATCAGGTGGACATCGCTCCTGAGGATCAGGAGAAGACCACCTTTACCTGTCCCTTCGGTACATACGCCTTTCGACGCATGCCATTTGGGCTATGCAACGCCCCTGCGACTTTTCAGAGATGCATGCTGTCGATCTTTTCGGACATGGTAGGGGAGTGTTTGGAGGTCTTCATGGACGACTTCTCGGTTTACGGCGACGGATTCGATTCCTGTCTTGACTGCCTAGACCGAGTGCTCCAGCGATGTATTGCTACCCGCTTGGTTCTGTCTTGGGAGAAGAGTCACTTCATGGTGACTCAAGGGATGGTGCTTGGCCACATCATCTCCAACAGAGGCATGGAGGTTGATCCGGCCAAGGTTGATGTCATTAGAAAACTCGCACCGCCGTCCAATTTGAAGCAGCTACGGTCATTTCTGGGGCACGTTGGTTTTTATAGGAGATTCATTCATGATTTCAGCAAGATTGCCCGACCGTTGACTGACCTCTTGACGAAAGACACCGAGTTCCTTGTCGATGACAAGTGTCTTTCGTCCTTTGAGACTCTCCAGCAGTGTGTTATTGAGGCTCCTGTCCTTCAGCCACCCGATTGGTCTCTCCCATTCGAGATCATGACGGACGCCTCTGATTTTGCCGTAGGGGCCGTGCTAGGACAGAGGAGGGACGGAGTTCCATTCGCCATTCACTACGCTAGCCGAACATTGGATCCCGCTCAGCGAAACTACACGGTCACAGAGAAGGAGATGCTAGCTGTAGTTTTCGCCCTAGATAAGTTCAGATCGTATATCATTGGATCTAGAGTAACTTTGTATACTGACCACACCGCCATCAGGTACCTCATGTCAAAGAAGGATGCCAAGGCCAGACTTACTAGATGGATCCTTCTACTACAGGAGTTCGACATTGAGATCAAGGATAAGCCTGGAGTCAAGAATGTGGTGGCGGATCATCTTTCCCGACTAGAGCAGCCTGAGGATTCTGAGCAGATTGATCCTATTCGAGATACCTTCCCAGATGAGGCGATCCTTGCTATCGCCTCACTCCCGTGGTATGCCGATATTGTGAACTTTCTCGTTGCTGGGAAAGTACCACAAGATTGGCCCAGGCAGAGGCTTGAGACCTTCCTTGCGAAGGCCAAGTCCTACCACTGGGAGGATCCCATCCTTTACCACGAAGGAGGGGATAGCGTCTGGCGTCGGTGTATTCCTCAGGAGGAGCATCATAGTGTCCTCACTTACTGCCACAAGCTTGAGGCAGGAGGACATCATTCTGGGAGGAGAACGGCACAGAAAGTGCTCCAATCCGGCTTGTGGTGGCCTACACTCTTCAAGGACTCTGATGAGTTCGTGAAGAGGTGTACTGACTGTCAGAGGATGGGCACTTGTGGACAGCGTGATATGATGCCGATGCAGCCCATTCACTTCTATGAGGTTTTTGACGCATGGGGCATCGATTTCATGGGTCCATTCCCTAAGAGTCAGGGATTTGAGTACATTCTGTTGGCCGTAGATTATGTTAGTCGTTGGGTTGAGGCTATCCCCGCCCGAGCCGCTGATGCGAGGACAGTTTGCAGATTTTTGAGGAAGCACATCATCATGCGGTTCGGGGTTCCACGAGTTCTGATTTCTGATGGGGGGTCTCATTTCGTCAACGACCAGGTAAAGGCACTTGCCAGTGAGTTCAGTATAGACCATCGAGTAGCCACGCCATACCATCCACAGACGAATGGTCTAGCCGAGGTTTCGAACAGGGAGATCAAGACTATATTGCAGAAAGTCGTCCGCCCGACCGAAAGGATTGGTCCCAACTTTTGGACTCGGTCTTGTGGGCATATAGGACGTCTTTCAAGACACCATTAGGCACATCTCCTTTTCGCCTCGTGTATGGCAAGCCATGCCATTTACCTGTTGAGATGAGACACAAATCACTTTGGGCAGTTACAGATATTCTTATGGATCCAGATGGTGTAGGAGACCAGAGGAGGGCAGAGTTAGCCGCCTTGGAAGAGCTTAGAGATACAGCTTTCTCAAACAGCCTACATTATAAGGAGAAAGTGAAGGAGTGGCATGATTCTCATATCAGCCACAAGCATTTTGAGATTGGACAGAGAGTATGGTTGTTTGATGCAAGGCTACGATTATTTCCAGGGAAGCTACAGAGCAAATGGAAGGGACCTTACTTGGTCAGAAAGGTACACGATAACGGTAGCATTGATATATCTGAGTTATCTTCTGAGAGTACCTTTCGAGTGAACGGCCAGCGGCTCAAGCCATTTCTAGATCATGAGCCGCGGGACGTTATTGTTGCCCCGATTCATTTTGCGTGAGATGTGGTCTCTTGACTCACATCTTTTGCATCTCACGCCTGATTTTCACTGTTCCTCCGCCTGTATAGATCCAGTTGTCCATATCATTCTATTCTTTAGTCCCACATCCCTTTTCTCATCCTGTGATTATGCTATACTTAGGGTGTACTTTACCCTAAGTATAGGGGGGATTGTCGGACCTGCGAGTATTCTTTTCATTCTTTCTGCTCCTGTTTTTGCTGCCTATACTTAGGGATATTTTACCCTAAGTATAGGGGGGCAGACTCTGTATCTTCTTCACTCGGATTTCCCTTCATGGACAGCTTTCTATACTTAGGATTAGTTAATCCTAAGTATAGGGGGAAACCACCGAGTCCCTCTTATTCTATTCATTTATTCATTTCTGTACTTATCCACTCCTTTTCACTTCCCTATACCAAGCACGAGTTATGTCTTCTTCATCGCTCTTGACTCTGAGGACATCGTTCGAGCTAAGTATAGGGGGGTGCGTATATATTTCATATATACTTTAGCCATAACTCGTACTTTGTGTGAGTGTGTTAATAAAATGGCTAAAAATCACAAAATTTAAAAAAAAAGAAAAAAAATTTCATACACACAAACATTCTTTTATTTGCACATAAATAGCTAGTGTACAAAATATTTTGGTAAAAATATTTTCAAAAACTTTTTGTGTAAAGCTTGTGTAAATATTTTCTTATCAAAATTATGTATATAGTACAAATTTTTTCCAAAATGATTTGAAACAAAAAAAGTTTGCAAAAATCTTGTGTAAATGTTTGTAAATACTTTTGCAAAACTTGCACTTCATGCATCATCCATCCATTTTTCAAAAATTTTGCACGATTGTAAAATATTTGTAAATAGCATCTTTTGTACATATGTAAATAGTTTTTCTGGATGATAGTTGACATTTAAACTATGCCTGGAAATTAAATTGAGAAATGGAGCTTGACTAAGATCTTAATCCACTTAACTTTAAGAGGAACCTTATAGGGCTTAGATTTAAGGCTTTTCAGGTCCATGGTGACTTAATTCTTTGAGTCCACTAGGCTATGAGCATATGTCATCTTAATGAGCCTAAGTAGAGCACTTAACAACACACGCATGACTCTCAGAGACAATGGCTTGACTTGCACCAGCACCTTACACATAGCTCTTCACGGATGAGGTGGTGAGGAGACAGTTTTCCTCGGCTTGGGGTAGCATATGAGGGTAGTACTTCTAGGCGGAACCTCTCTTCTTCTTATAGTGAAGGAAGTGCACCTCAACTTGGTCTAGTGGTGATGAAGGCTAAAGACAGAAGCCGTGGGTTGCAATAAAGCTTCAAAAGAGGGATAGTCTACTGGCTCAAGAGGAAAATTTCTTATATATGCTGCACCATGTAGATATGTTGTACAGAAGCACTTGAAAAAAAAATGCAAAAATGCAAAAATAACTCCAAAAAAAATTGGTGGGTCGGATTGAAAATTTAATAACCCCACCGGAGTATAAAGCAAAAGCTTATGGTATCATGTCACATCTCATGAAGCTTGCAGCGGGAGACTTGGCTACACTGGCTGAGCTTCCAAAAGTCTATACTTCTTCCCCCTCTTCTTGAGCCGGTTGCACTTGAACTTAGAAGGGAATACCCCGCTTCTCGAAGAAAGAGTTGCTAGACAGAGGCATTAGAGTTACCAGGTTGGGGGAGGTTGTTTCTTTGTTACTTCTGAGGTGAGGAGCTACTATCACTTACACTGCATGGAAAGATTCATGGTCATTAGAGTTTGTGTATGTAGACTTGTTCTGATCTGGATTATTGAGGAGTCTTGTCCATAGATTGGTGGAACTTAGAGGCTGTTGAGTTTTAAGTTTAAGTCTAAATAAGGTTCCGACACATTGATAATCTAAAGATCTAATCGAGCTCCATATTTCAATCTGATAAAAGGCAAGTTTACTAATCAGCCTTGATCCATGTACATTCCTCTCTTTTTCTTTTTCTTTCTTTCTTTTTCACTTCTTTTTCAAATAAGTGTTTCTAAGGGACTAGCAAAGTTAAGCATAGGGGGGTGATGAATACCCATTCATCACTCTTTATTCTTATATTTTAGCTACAAAAACCTTTGCAAATACATGTAGATATTTGTAAATAGAAATAATTACCAAAATCATGCATTTTGTAAAAAGTAATAATTAGCATGTTTTTGTGCACAAATATAAGAATAAAGAGACAAAAGAAAAAGAGAGAAAATATTTGGAATAAATATTGAGCGACCTAATCCCAAGGGAGGGCCCAACCTGGGCCTGACCGCATAAAAGCCAAAGTAGAGGGAGATAAGGACTCATTTTGTAAATATTTATGTAAATAAAATAAAAATATTTTCCTCACAAAAAGAGACTCAAAAAGAAGTTAAAAAAAAGCAGAAAAGATCAAAAATACCCTTCCTTCACCATGTACATGAACCACACCTAGGTATTTATTTAACCTTGTAAATAAATTAACTTATTTTCCAAACTTTTTGTAAATAGTCTATGTTACATATTGTAAATAAATAAAATATAAAATAGGTATAAAAATACATAAAAATAACAAATAAAAAAAATTCAAAAATTTAAAATCTAAATAGTGTACATATACCTATATATATAGCTACCCTATTTTTTATTTCCAAAAATTAATTAAAAATCACCAAAAAATAGAAAAAATAAAAGAAAAATATTTCATGTTTTAAGTTTTTCTTAATTCGGCCATTTTCTACCTTAAAATAAATAAACAAAAAAATTAATAAATGGCAGCTCCTGATTGGTCCACGGGGGATTATTGACCCCGGTCAACTCCCCCGCGGACTTTTCCTTTTTGAGAAGACGCGCGCCGCCCCGCCTTCGCCATTTTCTCCACGTGCCTCCAGCCTGTCGCCCACGCAAACCCCGCGCCCGGATCCTTCGCCGATCATCCGACATCCTCGCCAGATCCTTCGCCGTGAGATCCACGCATTCCATAGCCGTCGCCTCCCAACCCTAATCGAGCCTGCAGCTATATATAGAACCACCTCCGCCGCCTCCGCGCCCCATCTTTGGCTCTTCCCCTTCTTCCCAGTGAACTCCAGAGGCACCGCGAGAGTGACAGCAAGCGATCGCCTCTGTTGCAGCGAGGCGAGGAGGCGAAACCACTGATCCGGCGTTCTTCGCCGCCGTTGCTCCGCCACCAGCGTGAGCACCGAGCCTCGGGCCGAGACGACCCTTGAGGCTACGACCAGGAGCTAGCTAAGCTCCAGCACAGTCTTCCACTCCACCCAGGTAGCTTTCTAGCCTTTCCATTTAGCGTAATTTCTTGTTTCCCCCAAATCTTAGTTTCGCCATCCCTCCGCGCACATTCTCCGCACCTCCGTTCAACCCAGCTCGCACAGGAGCTGGGATTCGAGCTCCTCCGTCCATCGCCTCGCCGGAGCTCGCCCATCTCGCCTCCCCGATCACCTTCACCACGCCTAACAGGGTCGAGGCACTTTGCCCTCGACCCGCGAGTTTGCTGGGATACTTTGCAGGTCCATCCAAGCCCATCTGAGGGCTTGGACACTTGGTCCAGCTGCTCCGCCTCCGCCGACCTCGCCGGACCTCTCCGAGGATCGGTTGGGTCATCGGAGGCCTCCATTAGACGCGGAGGGCCCACAGCTTCCTTCTCCAATCTTCAGCGAGCGCCCAGGAGGGGACCAGCGCCGTCACGAGTCCGGCGAAGCTCGCCGGAGCCCTGTTCGTCCACCATCCTTCTCCGCCGTCCGATTGACCCCCGAGCTCCAGATTCCATCACGATCGTCCATCTGAGGAGCAGCTTCAACCGTCGGATCCATTCGAGGGTCGATCTCCACCGCCGATCCAGCGAAGCTCAGCCACTTCCTCCGTCCACCGTTCGATCTGCAACGTGGCGGCACCTGGACCGTTGGATCATAGTCGAGGACCCAGCCCTGGGCGCCACCCCTTTTCAGCCGTTCGATCTGCAACGTGGCGTCCATCCATCGGCTCAACTTAATAAAGGGGTAAATTACCTTAGGCCCCCTCGTAGTTTTTGCTTTATGTTTCAGTCCTGTAAATATTTAGAGTACTTTATTTACGTTGGGATATTTGCACACTGGACCTCATCTTTTCGATTATTTGCATTTATGCCCCTGTTTGTGTGAGCCACGTGCGTCGTCACGTGTGTATTTGGTGTAATTGCAAATCTAGCCCTGTAGTTCTGGATGTTCATGAATGAATAGACACTTTTTGATAATTGCATTTATGCCCCTGTGAGCATTGTATTTGCACATGTGCGTCTTTTGAGTGGGTTATTTGCAACATAGCCCTTGGACTTTTTGGTACGAGTTACCAGAAGGTCCTCGGACTTGTTTTTCTTACACATAGGTCCCTGAGTGCCTCAAGCACGCGCCTCGCGCGTGATTTCTTGGGTATTTTGCACCAGGACCCCCAGAACTTTGGGTATTTGCACTTAAGTCCCTGTGCACATTGCCCCCTTGTTAGTTTTGAATAAAATATCAAATCACCTCCAAATTCGACGAAAATTTGACACAAGGCTCCTGCCATGTTGTAGGATTTTTGAGAATTTTGGAGGACATTTTTGAGTTTATTTGTTAATTTTAAAAATTCAAAAACATATATTTTTGGCACTGTTTCACTTGAAAAATCACAAAAAAATATAAAAACCCCTCTAAAAATTCTATAAAAATTGGGGGTTGTTTCTGTTGTGTTTCTTGATTTTCTAGCCAATTTTGGCTATTTTTCATTGCTTAAAAACCCTAAAAATTCAAAAACACCTAAAAACTCATAAAAATCATATTAAATAATCTAAAAACCCAAAAACAATAATTTTGGTGCTCAAATTTTCCTTGTTTTCTCTAGTATACAGGAAAATTACCTCCAGGCCCTATTGAGATCCTTAAATATTTTATTTTTGGATTTTGGGCCTGGCTGGACAGTACCTTGCTTTTTTCGCACTTTTGATTTTTAGCAATTAGAATAAATATCAGAAAAATCTCAAAAATTTACCAAAAATATAAAACACATAAAAATATTTTTGTCTGAATTTTTGCTTGATTTTTGATGCTTTAAATAAATAGTTGAAGTTAATTGTCTGTGTGCTTTTCCTGTTTTCTTTATATTCCAAAAATCCTAAAAAAATTTGTAAAAACAAATAAAAACCACTAAAAAGTATTCTCTCGGATTTCTGACTACATCGTAGGCCCCTTGGCCAACCCGTGCTCCTTGTGTTCGACCCTGGTCGCTATACCAGGTTAATCCTCTAGCAGGACCGCTCTCTTTTGTGCTTGATTGATTTTACGTGTTTCGAGTGGTTCATTCATTTTTCTTGATTGACTTAGCCTGATCGCTTGGGTCGCAACGACCCTATTTTTGTACCTTATACCCGAGTGGTCAGGCGTGTCATCAGGCACCACCACTCCCCCACCTGAATCCGGGATGGTCTCGTCGGATCCCAGGCTGGGGGCGGTCATACCAAATCCCGTTGACATCCATCAACGGCTCTGCATCGAAGGGGTCTGGCGGGAGTACTGCCAGAGGCTGATCCGGCTGGTAGACCACCATCTGCATCTCTGGAGATGGTGGTGACTGGTAGGTGGGCTGCGGCTGCTGGTACGGCTCCGCCTGTACAAGGTGAACCTGTCTAGGCTGCTGCGAGGAGCTGGAGCGCTGGGACGAGCTGCTGCTGCCGCCGGTATCGCCTCGCGACAGAAGACGGGGCTGTGAAGCCGTCTGTGTCTCCTGGAGACACATGAGCTGGGTCTTCATGTCGCTCAGAACCTGTGCCATCTGTTCCATCTGAGTGATGCTCTGGCACTGCTTCTTCTCTATCAGCTCCATGCGGTCCAACTTCTCGCTGATGATACCCATGTCCGCAGCGGATGACTCTGTCTGTGCTGCTGCGACTGCGGACGAACTGGATGGACCTGCATCTACCCGTGCTATCCGCTGGTACTGCACGGGTCCTGGCTGCTGAGGCTGGGGTCTCTGAGTATACAATCTGGTCTGAGACATCACCATGTAGTTCTCGGACATCTCCTCGTAGATGGCCCAGACCTGATCGTGGTCCTTGGCAAAGTAGGACCCGCCGCAAGAAGCGTTCACCAGACCCTGCAGCTCCGGTGTCAGCCCACAAAAGAAGCTCTGGACGAGATTGGGCTTGGATATGTCATGGTGTGGACACCGGTCAATGAGCTCACGGAATCGATCCCACGCTTCATTAAACTGTTCATTAGGGATCATGGAGAAGTTGTTGATAAGAGCTCGTGCTGCGTTGGTCCGGCCGAGTGGATAGTACTTGTTTAAGTACTCGGTCCGGAGCTGCTCCCAAGTGGTAACAAATCTCCCCAAATGCTTCAGCCAATTGGCTGCTCTGTCGGCCAGGGAGAAAGGGAACGCTATCATCTTGATAGTGTCCTCGTCCACATATCTGTCGTGGACAGTGCTGCAGATCATCTCAAACTCCTGCAGGTGTAGATGCGGCTCTTCGGTGGCTAGCCCATGAAATTTGGACAAAAGCTGAATGGTCTGGGGGGAAAGCTTGAAATCACCCAGGATCTCAGGGAGCTGAATCCATCGATGGGTCAAAATTGCAGCCGGGTTGTGTAACTGCCTCATCGGTCGTGGTTGTCTAGCTTGCTCCGGTTGGTCCTCCGGGTTTCCGTCTGATCCTCCTCCAAACTCTGGAATCTCTCCACCACCTCCTCGGTTATTCTCTCCTCTGTCAGCTCGCATCTGTGCTAATTCCTGACGAACCTCTGCCATGAATGCTCCTTGATCTCGAATCTGTCGCTGCATCGTCTCTAAGGAGGCTAACAAGGTGTTGTTGATGGCGCCCTGATCTAGAACATAAGTGGTACTCTGGGGCTGTCCATCGGTACGTCCATCACTGCTGGCCATGTTGTGGGTCTCTGCAAAGGCAAAAGACCCAGGCTTAGGTGCCGTCAAGTTAACAAATAACTGTGTCGTTCTCTGCACAGGTATCTCAGGACTGGTGGAAGAAGGGTGGTCAAGGGGGGACAGGGTGGTAGTGAACTCAGGTTCGGAGAGCGGGTCTTGGCTCTCCGAAACCGCCCTAGATGAATGTGGAGGAGTGCTTGATAGCGGTGCTGCCAGAGGCAACCTAAGGGATCTCCTTCCCATCATCGTGATGTGGGGATGATCGTGGATGAGATCTGGTAAAACTATGATCGAAAGCAAACCCCCAGTTCACCAACGCAACGCGAGCTGAAGACCGTAAAGGCTCGGTCAAATTATCTTGTCAATTTTTATTTTTGGTGAACAATCAAAATATCAGAGCGATTACGTGACCTGCTGGGATACCCGATACTCTCTCAACCGACTGTCCCGCACAGAAGAGTCGGTAATCAGTCGAGATGAGCACCGGAGGGCTTTACCTAGTGTTCGGGTCACTCTCTCGCACAAGCAAACCAAACAATGAGGGGGTTGCTCTCCCCAAGACAATTTTTTTAGGTGAAGTGTCTTTTAGGGTCAATAGTTTTAGCAGTCCCAATTTTATGATTTTTCTCTTTTTTTAGATTTTTTTTAATACAAACAAAGCCTACGAGCTTTTTGATTTCCTCTTTGATTGATTTGAGTCCAAAAACAGGGGGAGGAAGTCGGAAAAAGCCAATGCACGGTCAAACACAATGATGCATGCAGAGATAGAAAATACGTACCTTACTCCAGCACTCTACATGCAATATGATCCGCGCATAAAATTAAAGACAGAATATAAACTAACTATATGATGCACGAAGAAATCGGCCTTAGACAAGCAACTTCTATTGATCGTGAAGAACAATAGTTAGTTAACCGAATCGAGTCCGGAGTCCGATCTTGGGAGTCACTCGGTGCCCGCCACAACGGGTCCTGCCAGCGCTGTATGTGACTCCTCACGGCACGTGGTCTCAAATCCAATTAGACTAACTTTTTCAATTAATTTTAGTAAGGTCCAATTACGTTCTATAGGAACAGATATTCTATTAGGTGTTGGGCCTTAGAAATTTTACGTCACAATCAACAAAAAATCCTATGTCTAGGGGCTAAAACTGCGAGAATCAAATAGCAAGTTATGGCGGTATAATCAAAAACACGGAAAACAGCGGTGAGGTCCCCCAAGTGCACCGGCACTTGGCGAAACAGACCCCGAAAAATGTCCAAGTCCACAAGTTTAGAGTCCTAAATTATTACAAAAATATTTTTCTCTCTAAAAAATAAAATTCTTCTTTTTCTCTCTGCTTTTCTTCTGGTGCGGGTCTTCCAAAAAGAAATTCCAAGTTGTCCAAGCAGTACCTCGCACAAAAATCAAAGAGATAAGGTCAGAAAACAGTTATAATATAGAGAGACAAAATTGAAAAATGACTACAAAGCCGTGCTCCCCGGCAACGGCGCCATTCTGATGGCACGAAAATCCCGAGCGACTAAGGTAGAAGTACAGAAAAATAGGTCGTTGCGACCTCAGCCACTCAGAATGTGTCAATCAAGAAAAATGAACCACTAAATAAATCAAAGATCAATCAAAACACTCAAATAGCGGTCCTGCTATGAGATTTACCTGGTATAGCACCCAGGGTTGAACACAAAGGAGCACGGATTGGCTAAAAAGCCTACGAAGTAGTCGAAGAATCAGAGAAAAAGGGAAAACATTTTTAGTGGTTTTTAATTGTTTTTAAATTTTTTTTGGATTTTTAATATGTGAAGAAAATGAGAAAGACTAAAAGCAATCACACTTCAACAATTATTTAATGCATCAGAAACCAAGCAAAAATTCAGATAAAAATATTTTTGTGTTTTTTATGTTTTTTTATATTTTGGTGAATTTTTGGGATTTTCTGATGTGTATTTTATTTTCTAAAAATCAAACAGTAAGAAAACCAAGGGGTACTGTCCAGCCAAGCCTAAAGTCCCTAGATAAAATATCTAAGGACCTCAAAAGGGCCTGGAGGTAATTTTCCTGTTAAATAGAGAAAACAAGGAAAATTTGAGTACCAAAATTATTGTTTTTGGGTTTTTAATGTATTTATTATGATTTTTATGAGTTTTTAGGTGTTTTTGAATTTTGAGGGTTCTTAAGCAATGAAAAATAGCCAAAATTGGCTAGAAAATCAAAGGACACAAAATAAACAGTACCTAATTTTTATAGAATTTTTAGGGGTGTTTTTATATATTTTTGTGATTTTTAAAACTGAACAGTGCCAAAAATAGATGTTTTTGAATTTTTAAAAATAGCAAATAAACTCAAAAATGTCCTCAAAAATTCTCGAAAATCCTACACCATGGCAGGAACCATGGGTCAAATTTTCATCGAATTTGGAGGTGATTTGATATTTTATTCAAAAATGACAAGAGGGCACTGTGCACAGGACCAAAGTGCAAATACCCGAAGTTCTGGGGGTCCTGGTGCAAAATACCCAGCAAGTCACGCGCGTGGCGCGTGTCTGGGGCACTCAGGGACCTATATGTAAGAAAAACAAGTCCGAGGACCTTTAGTAACTCGTACCAAAAAGTCCAGGGGCTGTTATGCAAATATCCCACTAAAAGACGCACATGTGCAAATAAAAACACTCACAGGGGCATAAATGCAATTACTGAAAATATTTCATTCATTTATGAACAACCAGAACTACAGGGCTAATGTTGCAAATATACCAAACAAAGCACGTGGCGAAGCACGTGACAGACACTCACAGGGGCATAAATGCAAATAAACTAGAGTACCAGGTTCCCAAGTGCAAATATCCCAACGTAAATAAAAGACACACAATATTTACAGGACTAAATCTAAAAACATAAACTAAGAGGGGGGCCTACGGTAAATTACCCCTTTATTACGTCGACGGCTGGATGATGGACGCGTGGCTGATCTGACGGTCTTGGACGCTGGCGTCTCTCCTCCTTTCGCACGTGGGCCGATCGACGTCTCAGAGGGGGCCACGTGGAAGATCTGACGGGTGCTGGTAAATGGGCGCCTCCTCTCTGCTCTAACGGTCCCGATCAACCCTCGAAATGATCGGACGGTGTCTGCCTTCGATGGATGGATGGTCTCGATGGAAACTGGAGCACTGAGGGTAATCGGACGGTGGTCGAGGACCCTCGAAGAATAGGTGGCCGGCGAGTTTCGCCGGCCTCGTGCGCGTTCTGTGGTCCTCCTCAGCTGCCTCTGAAGATCGGAGAAGGTTGGCGATGAAGCTCCGCAGCTGTTGGTGGCCTCCGATGGCCCAACCGAGCCCTGGAGGGGGTCCGGCGAGGTCGGCGGAGGGAAGCTTCTGGCCTGGATGTGGGGAAGCCTCAGATGGCCTCCTCTGGACCTGCAAGATAGCTCAAAAGCTTTGCGGGTCGAGGGCAAAATGCCTCGACCCGGTTAGGTGGTGTGGAGGTGGTCGGTGCGTCGGGATGAGCAAGCTCCGGCGAAGCGACGGACGGTGGAGCTCGAAGCCCAGCTCTTGTGCGAGCTGGGTTGAATGGGTGTATGGAGAAGGTGCGCGGAGGGATGGCGAAGGTGACTGTGGGTTCCGATGATCGAAAGAGTATGCGAGATAGCCGGAATTGACGGAACGCGACGGAGCTACGATTTGGGGCTAACTAGAAATTAGACGAAATGGGAAAGCTAGAAGGTTACCTGGGTGGCGAAGTAGACTATGCTGGAGCTGAGGTAGCTCCCGGTCGTGGCCTCGAAGGTCGTCAAGTCCTGAGGCTCGGGCTCCTGCACTGGGCGGAGCACGGCGGCGCAATGTCGCCGGATCAGTGGTCCGGCCACCCCCTCCTCGCTGCGACACGGGCAATCGAGAGCTGTCACCTCAAGGGATGCAGTGGAGGTCACGGGATGAAGGGTGGAGAGCCAAAGATGGCGGAATCGAGCGGCGGAGCTCAGAATATATATGAGTGCAGACCCGACTAGGGCTGATCGGGTAGGGTCACGGTGGCGCGCGGATCCCGATGTCGATGCCCGGCGAGGATGTCGGATGTGGGAGGTGTCAAACGGAGCCGGGGTTTAGGTGTTAGGCAATCGGGTCGAGCGGATATAATCCGAGAAGAAAGTACGGCGCTCGAATCCGCGAAGAATGGTTCTGGGGGGGGTCAGTTGACCGGGCGGTCAACATCCCCAGGGCCCAATGAAATCAGGCCACGTGGCAAGATCTTGAGGTGACAAATACACCTAGCTAGGGGCCGAATCAGCAAAAACTTTCAACATGAAATATTTTTCTTTTATTTTTTTTTCTATTTTTGGTGATTTTTAATTAATTTTTGGAAATAAAATAGGGTATTTACATAGTATAGCTATACATAAGTATTTGTACAGTGTGGGGTTTTTTTAATTTTTGATTTTTAATTAGTTATTTTTATACATTTTTATCCCTCTTTTATATTTTATTTATTTATAGAATAAAATGAGGAATAAAAGGATATTTTTATTTTATTTTTATTATTTATATACATAGGTGAAATAAATAGTTATGTACAACTATATACATGGCATATGTACAATATATTTTTGTAATTTTAGCTTTTGATATTTTTATTTGATTTTTTTGTTTTGTTTTGTTTCTTTTTATTTATTTTATTTACAACATAAAATATTTACAAAAAGTTTTGAAAATAAATAAATTTATTTACAAGGTTACATACATGTAGAAGCATGGTCTATATACATGGTGGAAGGATATTTTTGGTCTTTTTATTTTCAAATTTTTATTTTGTTTTTATCTTTTCCAAATATGTACAAATATTTACAATAATATTTTTGGTTGAGGAAAATATAATTTTATTTATTTACATAAATATTTACACATGAGCTCCTATCTCCCTCTACTGTGGCTTTTATGCGGTCAGGCCCATGCTGAGCCCTCCCTTGGGTTAGGTTGCTCAATATTTATTCTAAATATTCCCCTCTTTTTCTTTTTAATCTTTATTCTTTTATTTTTGCACAAAAACATGCTAATTATAGGTTTTTACACAATGCATGCTTTTGGTAATTATTGATATTTACATATATCTACATGTATTTGCAAAGGTTTTTGTAGCTAAAATATAAGAATAAAGAGTGATGAATGGGTATTCATCACCTACCTCTTCTGAGCTCTCATAGTGAGGTATTTTCATAGAAGGTGGCGACGACGTCTGACGACCTCTAGAGTTTCAAACCATAGTTCTAGAAGAGTTCTGGAATGGGGCTCCAACTGCTCAATAAATCAACAACGAAGACAAAGATGATCCAGATGATGAGATTGATGCTCCAGAGGATGATGGGCACCTACAATAGAATGATTTGATGCTCGATTCTCTATGAATCAACCAAAGAATTAGGTATTTTGCAGGTCTGACATTGAGTTCCAGGTAGGTGAGTTTGAAATGAAATTTGGATGGAAATTGAGTCAAATTTGAATGTTGTCGATCATGACTTACAAACTAAGAGAGTGATTAATAATACTAATTAGGATGCGAGAAATGAGGAATGAATGAGTTGAAGATGGTCACCTGAGAAAGAAGACGTAAGATCCTTTGGTTTTTACTCGATTGTATGGTGTTCATCGGAGCTCCATGTGCGCGGTGGCACGATCTAGGGACAAGTGTGGCCCTGGAACTCTCCTCCGACGACCAAGCTTCCACCCAGGGATGCGACCAGGTGCAGTTATCACCAAGAGTGGTCAGAATAGGATGAGGAAGGAGGAAGGTCAATCAGTTAATTCTGGTCTGGAAGAAGTTAGAAGAAAGTTAGTTGGCTTGAGCCAACTTTGAGTCAATAAATAGGCGAAGAGATGAGGTCAATGTGTTTATCTAAGGGTAGGTTTGTAAAATGGTAGTTAGGTGGAGAGAATCGATGGTTAAGATGGGACATCGGTGAAAGATAGCACATGAAGAAATTAGTAGAAGAATGAATGGTACACCAACCTGCAACAACCTCTACTTGAAGAAGAAGGCTCCAGGTGTTGACAAGTGTGAGCACCTAGTAGGTCAAGAAATTAATCTACTTATATAATATATATATATATTAAATAGCAAATGACATTAATTTAAATAGATATAAAAATAAAAAATAAAGATAATCAAATTAAATAATGTATGATATAAGTTTTTTATAAATAATAAATAATTACATAATAGTATTTATAGGTATGTAGTATACTTATTAAATATGCTTTTGATTTTTTTTACTTTTATAAATTAATAAATAACATAAATTTTTTATATTTTATTAATCAATAAGGTAATAAATAAGATTTGTATACTTTTTTCCCAAATCTTACTAAATTATTTTAAATATATTAATAAATACAGTATATCATCTACAATTCGTCATTATAAACTAGAGTTTTTTATTTATTTAAAATATTAAATTGTGTCAAAAATTTTTGAAAAAATTCATGATAAAAATACTAGTTCAAGAAAAATTTGAAAATTATAAAATCTAAAAACTATAAATAATGTGTTCTGAAGTAAATAAATAGCATATAAGACCAATTGTCACTAGGTTCCAAAATTGACATTTTACAAACAGACTCCAATTTAAGTGAAATCACCTTCATTAATTAGAGAATATTATTTTATGAAAACTGAGTATAGTGAAACTGAAGTTCGTATGAGAAAGTTATGATGTTCAGAAGTTGAAAATTTGATAATTTGAAAGTTAGATTTCTTGGTATATATACAAGATAATATTTTTAACTTATTTTTTTGATTATTTAATATAGTTTTAAACATAAATAGAAATAGAATTTGGTGAAAATATGTACAACTGAATTAAAAATATATGAAGTTTTTATAATTATTGGATAAATAATGAATAATGTGTAAAGTGAATAAATGATTATTTTTTGTAGTTTTCTTCCTTATCTCCCTGTACTAATTTTCTAGTCGCCAACCCAAGCTGACTTGGTCTCGGGAGTTAGGTTATATGAATATATTTTTCAACTATGTTTATATTTAATAAGACATATTATACATATATACATATTTACAATCTGCCTTTATTTTTTCTTTATTTTTATTCTTTTATATATTTACATATTTTTTATGTATAAAAGTGCATTTTTTTCTTGAATAAAGTTTTGTTAATAACTGGAAATCAATAAATTTTTACATGCATGTATTAAGGGTTTTAGGATAAAATGTAGAAAGAATATTAATGAATCATGGATTCATCAGTCATATGTATACTTAATAAAATATGTGTATTTATTATATATGTATATTTATGTATAATTCATATATATATATATATATTAGTATACTTAATTATTTTATTACATGTTTTGTGATTTTATTTTAATTATGCGCATAAGTTATAAATAATATTTTCAAATTTATAAAAATCTAAAACAATGAAGAATATAAAGAATAAATAAAATGATTAATTTATTTAGGTAAATTACATAATAGGGGCCCAAAACCTATCTTCTGCATCTTTACTCCAAATTGAATGAAACCACTTCTTTAAATAACATATTTAATTTTATGAACAATAAAGATGAGTTTAGTGAATTTAATTTGGATTCATATGGAGAAGATACATGTTTGAGAAGTTTAGAGTTTGGCGTTTTATGTTGAGTGTCTATGACTCATTATGCATTCTATGTATTTTTATCTACACGTTTCATGTACAAAGTTTATTGGTTTGCAGTATAAATAATAAAGAATAAAATAGGTCCCATATCATATTTACTAAGGAATTGAAAACTAGGGGTTTGAATTACTTTTAACCTTTATCCCCCCTACTTTATTCCTTGTCGACTCAATCATCATGAAGTCTAGGTCTTGGAGTTTAGGGTCATTCAATACATATGGTATTTCATTCTTTTTATTTTATTTTATTTATTCTTTTATTTTGGCATTCACTATAGTTTTTTTGTAAATTATTTACATTGTAAATTATAAAATATTATTCACTGTAGAATAATGATATATAAATGTATTTAATTAGGGTTTGAAGGACAAAATGAAAGAATGAATGTGATGAAATGGAGATTCATCGGTGCGTAAGATCTCTAGGCATAAAATAGTTATTTTTCATATAATGTAACATACTTATGAAGGTGCTTTTCAGTATGGGACAAAAATCTCGTATGAATCCAATTAAAACACCACTCATGCCATGAGCTTTGAAGAATATCCATCAAATGATATATAATGCATAACTATACCTAAATTTTTAGTTATTATATGTTTTTTGCAATTTAAAATTTTGTTATAATGTAAGAAATGTGTTATTTAAATATAATTAATGATGCATACTAAAAGATATGATATAATGACAAAAAATTGAGTACATTATGATTACCGTTGCATGTTGAAGTAAGACAAAATCAACCTCATATTGAATATTGATAAGAAAATAGTCTTATTATTTGAAATAATAAGAACGACAATAAATAACTTAGAAAGATAAGACCACTTCATCCATCGTGATAGTCATTGATATCTAAAAACTAAAGCCATAATTCACACATTGTTTACAATATACAAAGGAATGATGTACATGATGGTGATTAAAACTTGTAGATTAACCATGTGATGATCAATATTGTCTTTCAAGAATGCCCCACATAATAAGAAGGAAGAGGAGGGATACATGAGAAGCCTTGAAACATAGCAGATGTTAGAAAGGGACTCAACATAATATAGCCGTCCTTTTACATGCAAGGAGGGGAGCATGAACGGATCTCTGATTAAGTCTGAAAAAGAGAAGGGAAAACGTGGGATGCAAAACAAGAGAACATGAACACAGATGTTTAATGGCCAATCAGAATAAAAAATCATAGATGTATATTATTTCCTATCAGAATTCATGTCTAATATTTTCTAATCTATTTTTCAATGTTGGATATCTAGTATATAACTAATAGGATTACACACATGTACACATGCGTAGTCTTATAAACATGTATGCATGTACATATAAAATATGTATATACAATATATGTGTATTTGTGTGTGTATATAAATATCGAATCGAATTAATGCCAAATGAATTCAAGTTAATTCAAATTTGATTCATTAAGAATCGAATTCACAAGTCATTCATATTTAGTCCGCTTCAAATCGAGCTTTTTCTGAATACTTATCAAATACTAATCAATTTGAATGATTCAATTTAATTAGCACGTTGAATTTCAATTTTCAGTTCATTTTGCTTATTGGTAATTGAACTTTCCTTCTAACTGATGCTAAATTATCAACACGTTACTATAACTTATAATGCAAAGTCAACAAATAATAGTCATTGTATATATCAACATTTATTAATGAATACGACACAACAACAACAACAAAGCCTTCCCACAATTAAGTAGGGCCGGCTACATGGATTCTTCGCCTCCATTCAGATATATCTAGGGTCAATCTCGGACTTATATCCAAAAAACTAAGATCCCTTCATATAGTCCATTTCCAACACTTCTTGGGCCGTCCTCGCCCTCTCTTAGCCGGCTCAACATCCCACCACTCGCATCTCCTAACCGGTGCATTATTAATGAATACGACATTCATTAAAAAAATTTAAAAAAATAATTTTACAATGATTTAATATTCATCATTATATACATAAGAATGTGACAACACTAATCAAATTATTGGTTGTCATCCATCAATTTTGTTGTGGCATCCATTGTTTTGTATTTTCGGCTTTAAAGTACACGTCACAAGAATCCAACCTCTGAATTAGGAGAAATAGTCCAATTGTGGGGATGGGTAAAGGTCGTGTTGGCCAGTTCAATTCACAAAGTCCCATCGAAATCTAATCATGATTTTTATTGGTCGAGACTAGTTGTAAATTCGGCCTACTAAACAAGTAGATCTTGGATTTTTATAACAAACTCATGAGTCCTCCGGTCCGATCGAGATAAAGTCTTGATAAGATGTACCATATTATAATATATAACCTCTTGTAATAATGCTTACATTCTCACTAGCATTCCAATCAATCTTCACTACATTCTCACTAGTTACAAAGAGTTTAGAGTTCGTGGTTTGAAAATCTAGTAAAAAAAGAACAAAAATAATATGTTAATTCAAACAACTTTTTATAAAAAAAATAAATACCATAAAATATACATTAGGATAAATTACAAAAGATATCATTACTATGCCCCGATTCCCAATTTAAGAACTTGTCTTTTATATGTATAAAGAGGTACTGCACTTTCAACTTATGATTTATCGTCTGCATAAATGGGTCCCACCTACCTGCTGTTCTCTTTAAGTTTAATCTACGAGCCACCTACTCTTCTGTTTCCCCTGACCATGTTTAGCCAGAAAAGGTTTCCAACTTTTGTCCCCTCTGTCCCTACGTGAGGCTTCGTTCGATTGCAAATCCATTTCCATATATCAGCCACGTCATTTGGTATTTTATTTTCAGCCCACTGATTTCTGTACTGATTATCGGATGACTCGGAACGCTAAATATGAAGTAGATAAATTGACTACATAATGCTGCATTTGTTCTGGTAAAAATAGTGTAATATTATTATTATTAAAAACACATCTTTTGCGTGAGAATAGAAAGGATACGACAGACAACTTAACTTACAAGCTGACGATGAGAACGATCACCACAACTTATACCTATAATCCCACACGAGATGATGAAACTGATC
Organism: Ottelia alismoides; assembly: GCA_037367405.1. Lineage (NCBI taxonomy): Eukaryota > Viridiplantae > Streptophyta > Magnoliopsida > Alismatales > Hydrocharitaceae > Ottelia > Ottelia alismoides. Next base: position 308,057 of record JAZKJV010001120.1, on the reverse strand, counting down.
TACACGCGTAGAATCTGCAGGTCCGTCACAAGCCTTTCGACGTTGGTGTACGAGCTTCCACCTTTCATAGTCGCAGCAACCGCTCCTTCCTTCCATTTCACTGCCCTTTCTCTCATCTCCTTCCCCTTTGCCCCACGTATTAACTCCCTGATGAGACCTTCCACCTCCCCTCTCTTCACGTCGCTGTCGATCTCCATGCCCACCTTCCACACCTCGCATATGTACCTGCAGTTAGTCTGCTGGTCGCCCAAGAACGGCCAGCACAGCATGGGGACACCTGCGCTTATGCTCTCAAGTGTGGAGTTCCAGCCGCAGTGGGTGAGGAACCCACCAACAGCAGGGTGGCACAGCACATCCTCTTGTCGGCACCAGCTCGCCAGGAACCCCCGGTCCTTGGTCTCCTCCAAGAAACCCTCGGGCAACAGCGAAAGCTCCCCTTCCACAAGGTCAGGTCTGATCACCCAAAGGAAGAAGCACCCACTGTTCGCCAACCCCCAAGCAAACTCTGCGAACTGTTGCTTGGTCACGACGACTATGCTCCCGAAGTTGACGTACAGCACGGAAGCAAGCGGCTTACCATGCAGCCACCCGAGGCAGCCTGGATCCTCTTTCCATAGGTTGGATCCTATGGACATAGCAGGCGGGATCTGCTTGGTTACGAGAGGCAGCGGCCCGACGTAGTAGATCGGGGGAAGCGTCGGCAAGTGATCTTCAATGACGGGGCCTTCGAGTTCGTCGAATGTGCTAAAGATCAACGCAGAGGCTCCGAATGCTCTGCTTATTACGTAGATGATGCAGTTCAGCATGACGTCGTTGGGGTTATCCGTGCGCACGTAATAGGGGAAGTCCTTGAAACGTATGCCGTCCATTCCCTTCACGCCCTCGATTCTCATCTCTAGATATTCCTTGTCCAAGCAGCTCATATCTAAGATTATACGAGCTCGGAATTGGATATATAGTAGAGTGTTGATTAGTTATATCTTAAAAAAATTTGCGTACGTATATACCTTTGAGAGGAGTGAGGCCTCGGTGGACAAGTTCCCGGTAATAAAGACACGCAACGAAGCTGCAAACACTCGCAGGCCACAGAAAAAAGTTGGGGATGCGGAGCTGCACGGAGACGTCGAGCGTCCAGGGCATGAAGGCGTCGGAGATTATGCAGGTGACAGGCGGCACACCGGAGGAAGGGCCGTTGAGATTGGCGACGAGGGCGTGGAAGGGGACAAAGCAGGTGGTCGCGGTGGACGCGCAGAGGGAGGGAATGTCCTGGGTTACGTTGGGGTCGTCGGAAGCGGTGGGGAGGCCGTCGGGGATGGACTCGAAGTGGAAATCGGGGAGGCCGTCGAGGGAGGAAGGCCCCCTGGATTTGAGGAGGCGCCTGTGGTTGTAGTCGGTGTTGACGAAGGTGATGTGGAAGCCCTTGGAGTGGAGTACGAGTGCGAGCTTCAGCATGGGGTTGACGTGGCCCTGCGAGGGGAATGGCACGCAGAGGGCATGGCATTTGCTGGAAGCCATGAGTGCCGTTCTCGCAAAGAAGGTATTGTGGCGTTCGGTGTCAAGGACTCGGTATAACTTATAGCAGACGAGTGCAGACATAATCATCGATGGGTGCTAAAATAAATTTTCAGTTTCATGAATGTGACGTTAATTTAAGATTAGAACAGTAGATCTAGATTCAATCTATACGGTCAGACTTTTCACGAAGTTTATTATTTACTTCGGGTAGATAAATCATCTCCAAACCAAGCAGAGGAGAATGGAACGGATCATCTGCTGTTGGTCATCGCAAAACGTAGGATTCCGTGCCCCTCCGCCTATCGGATGCAGAGAATGATGGACGCTGGTCCAGGAGCACATCCTTGTGGACTCAGCTTGGTTACAAGATTACTCAAGATAATCTCCCATACCCCATTCTATAATCGTGCATTCCTGTATTATTGGATTAGTTGTAAGAACATCAAAATTTCTTTGTTATAATATTTGTAACCATGTTCAAATAAAAAAATATCATAAAAATATATTATATCATTTAAAAAGTTAATATAACACAAAATCAATATCACATTGCATCACATTTATCATTGCAATCCTCTCCAACCCTCTTAATCATCCAAACATCTACTATTCACGGGAGTTTACTCCAACCCAATTACTAAATAGGCCTTATGAGCAAACTCGATTATTTTACCTTTTCTTGGTGGGTTTTTACACACATCAAGGACAATGGTGGGCTATTAAAAAACAATAACCTTCAATAAATTATTTTGCTTGTGCCCTCATAAATATATGAAAAAAATCTTTGGTTGTAGACCTTTTTAAATAGAATTTACTCTTTAAAACTGCCTTTTATTCATTATCAAGAGTCCAGTTTCTTGATATAGATTATCATCTCCTATTTTTTGTTTGGTTGAGATTTCATGGTCTTTTCTTAGGTTTTCTGTTAAAGATTTTTGGATTTTTTTAATATGCCAATCTATTTGGATTTTTTACTCAACAATTGTTTAGTATTTTTAAATCTAAAATAAAAAATGTACCTTCTCTTATTATCCACCTTCGTCTACCTTCTAGTCGCTCTCTTCTTATATTTATCATATGTTTCTTCTCTTAAATTCGGTAAAATGGTTGAAAATTATTTGCATAAGAATTTATGAAATTAGAGCATCTTAATGGTACGAATTATGAAATGTAGAGTTGTAGAATTAACCATGGTCTTATGCATGATAACATCCATTGTATGATTGATAAGCCCACTCCCGAATTACCTGAGAATCCTATTGTCGAACAAATTAGGACACATGAGCATGGGAAAAATGGATAACATGGCACATAGCTTCATGTTAATTGGCATGGAGGACAACTTAATGTGGGTTTTCAAAATCCAAGAAAATGCATTTAAATTATGAAACACATTTGAGGAGAAACATCACTCTTAGTCGGAGGTAAGTATTCAACTCTTTTTATCAAACACAGTTCTCTTAAGATGAAGGAATCGGAAAATATAATCAATCACGTGAATAAAATTAATGACAAAAGACCTAGTGATAGCGGGATCAACAATTCTCGATAGATTGCAAGTGGCAGCTATTCTCAATAGCTTGCCACCCTCTTTTGATGTGGTTATGCCATCTATAAGATTAAGTGATGCCATTAAGAATGTTTTTGATCTCCCAGCTTAGTTGGCGATGGAACAAGACTTGGTCAATCAAAGAAAGATGATAGAGGTCTTCAAAGACGAATCGGAAGACGAAGAAAACACGATACAAACCAAGAAGTAGTGGGAACTTGATGAGCCAAAAAATTCCCCCAAAATCCAGGAAAAGGTAAAATCAGTCAAAGGTCGTTGCAACCCGGATCTCAGAGATCGAACTCAACAAGAAAAATAGACCACCAATACAAGAGTAATCAGTCAAAAATCGAATAGCGGTCTCGCTATTTATTTAACCTGGTATAGCGACGAGGGTCGAACACAAGGAGCACGGATTGGCCAAGTGGCCTACGAAGTAGTCAGAAAATAAAATAAAAGAATAAAATAATTTTTGTGGATTTCTATGACTTTTATTTTTTTGTATTTTTAATTATGAAGAAAATAAGGGAAAAGCAAGAAAAAGGCACAAACAACTAATTATTTAACCACACAAATCAACTCAGAAAAATGTAATACAAATATTTTTGGGTTTTATATTTTTAGTTGTTTTTGGTAATTTTCTCAGAATTTTATGATTTTTAGTTGATTTTATAAAAATAGAAAAAGGCAAAAACAAGGAACTAATGTGCAACCATATTTGAAAGGCTATTTAAAAATAGATAAATAGTCTATAAAAATCTAGAGATAGTTTTATATCAAACTACAAATAAAAACTAAGATAATAAAGAAGAAATTTCATTTTTTGAATTTTTTTAGATTTTTTACTGATTTTTATAATATTTTTATGGTTGTTCAATTTTTAGGTATTTTATAAATCTAACTTAAGTGAAATTTGGATTGAAGCTAGAAAGCACTAAAAGAAACAGTACCTACTTTTTATAGAATTTTTAGGGGGTTCTTATTATTTTTAGTTGCTTTTCTAATTCAAACAGTAGCAGAAATATGTGTTTTTGATTTTTTAAAAATAGTAAACAGCAATAGAAATGTCCCAAAAAATTAATGAAATTTTTACACAGTGGCAAGAGCCACATATCCAAAATTCACCAAATTTGGAATTAATTTGCTATTTTATTCGACCAATAGAAAGGGCACAGCACACAGGAACCAAAGTGTAATTAATAAAAACCTTTCAGCCAACTACTAACATGCACAAGAAATCCGAGGCTAAAGTTGCAAAAAGCCCAGACAAGCACACAGATAACACGTGATTCACATACAGAGGGGGTAGAACTGTCATTCCTATTTATAAAAGTGCAAACGATAACAACTCAAAATGCTAGGATAGGACATGAAAAAGTTCCATGAGTCACGTGTCGATGCATGTGCTCCACAAACACAGGGACTAAATAGCAAATACTAAAAACACTAGGGTCCAGAGTGCAATTTACCCAGAATAAAAATAACTACTCTAAGTATTTACAGGTCTAGACTATAAATGCAAAAAGGTAGGGGGCCTAAGTGATATTACCCCATTATTATGATCTGACGACCGAGGGGAATCCACGTCAGATCGGACGGTTGTGGATAGTGGTACCCCTTCGACGATGGACGCTCTAGATGAGCTCCTCAGATGATTGGATGGCTGTTGGCCCCTCACGAATGGGTGGTTGAGATTTGAATTGGCGCGAGAGACGAGATCGAACGGCAGAGGAGTCCCCTGGAAGAACAAGTCGCTGGTGAGTTTTACCGGCCCAATGTACGCGCGAAGGACCTCCTCGGTGCTGCGGAGGTGGGCGAATCGAAGAGGAAGGTCGTCCGCAGCAATGGATGTGCTCAAATGGGGTCGGGAGGACCTGGAGGGTCCTCGGCAACGAAGAATGGCCGGAGTTGTTGTGCTTCTATATGAGAAACCCCAGATGAGGTCCTTAGACCTTCGAATCTGCACAAAAAGAATGCCGGGTCGAGGGTAAAGTGCCTCGACCCGGTTATGGGTGGAATAGGTGGCTGGGTGAGGCGCGGCGAAGCTCTCCGGTGAGGTGATGGCGGAGGAGAGAGAGGTACCTGTTCCATGGCGAACCAGGGGGAGCGAAGGGGCAGAGAAGATGCAGAGAGGTCTCGTGGAGATGTAGAGGTAGTCGGATGGGCAGATGGGCGAACGGAGTATCGGGAAACGAGCGACGAACGACGGTGGTCGGAAACGCAAAAAGCGAAATCTACGGCTGCCTACTGAAGATCTAAGCTACATGGCGATCGGGGTCGTCTGGGCTGAAGGTGATGAACCTCCTGGGATCCTCGCCTCAATGGAGCAACGCCTCCAGAGGATCGAGCTCGCCGATGGCGGAGCGCGGCGGCGATGACCACCGGACCTGGGGCTAGAATGCCTCTTTCCTCGCTGCAACACCTCCTATGGCTTGATGTCACTCAAGGCAAGAAGGTAGAGGTCCTGGGAGTCGAAGACGGTGGCCGAAGGTGCATGAATATGCGGCGGAAGGCAAAGCTATATAGTGGTGCAGGTCTGATAAGAGAGGAGTGGAGCATGCGGATCGATGCATGGAGCCTAGCAAGAAGGTCGGGCGTGAATCCCGGATCATCAAGGTACAATTGGAGCTAGGGGTTTAGGTAAATGGCGATCCGATCAATCCAAGATAATTGGGCGAAGTCGGGTTGGCGCGCGGATCCGTGAGAATGTGGTCCAGGGGGGGTGAGTGGGGGTCAACAATCCCCCGTGGACCAATAAGAAAATTCCATCCCGAAATAATTTGGAAATTTATTTTAAAATAGTAAATGATTTTATTTAAAAATATTTACAACGTGAAAAATGTTTACTATTTTTCAAATTATTTTTTTGTGATATTTATTTATTTATTTGAAAAATAAATTAGTGTATATACATAGGATATTATTATATATAGATAAAAATACCTGGGGTATTTTTTATTTTTATTTGTTTATTTTTGTACAATTATCACTATTTTATATTTTATTTATTTATAACATAAAATTTGGGATATTAAATAATTTTTATTTAATTTTTATTATGTATTTAAGAGGGGAAAATAAATATGTATATGTACATATTTACATGGTATATACAAGAGTGAGAGAGAGAATTTATTTTTGTTTATTTTTATTTTTCTCATTTTTATTTTATTTTTATAAATATATACACATTATGAGGAACATATAATTATTTTTATTTTATGAAAATAAAATATGTCATAAAAAGGGAGAATATTTGTACATAGATGAATGGCCTTATCTCTCTCTACTTATTTTATTTTGCGGTCAGGCCAATGATTGGCCCTCCCTTGGGTTTGGTCACTCAATATTTATTCTAAATATTTCCTTCTTTTTCTTTATTTCTTTATTCCTTTATTTTTGCACAAAAACATGCTAATTATGGCTATTTACATGAAGCATGCATTTTGACATTTTATTGTATTTACAAATAATTACATGGTATTTTGCAAAGATTTTTAGCTAAAATAAAGGAATAAAGAGTGATGAATGGGGATTCATCAGAACCCTCCAAGGCCGCATTCAAGGGAAAGTGTAGAAGTACCACATGGCTCATGTTGTGGTTGTGGGAGCTTCTGTCACTTCAAAGCCACATGCCCAAAGCGAAAGAATGCGAGTGGTCTCAAGGGACAATAATACAAAAATCAACATAAGTCGGAATTTTCAACAGTGGTAGAATCCAACTCTGCTTTGATAAAGTGAGAAGGATGGTGGATTGACTTTAGTGTTGATGACAAGGTTTTGGCCTCCTATCTAACAAGCTAGACAAGTAATCCTTGTGTTGACTGAACCTCAGTCAATCAACAAGCGACATATAATAACATGAATAATCAAAGTGTGGGTGTTAAAATTTATTACATGTATAGGTTAGTATGGAAGAGTGTCAAAATCAAGGAAACAAGCCGAGGATAGATAAAACTATTATTAATTGTTGCTAATTATTTTTTTGGATCTGCAGCTTTTCTTTTTTTTATTTTTATGGGTTTTTAATAATATTCATTTTTTATTTTTAATATTTTATATTTTTGTTTAAATTTTGTAAAACTTTTACTTTATTTTTATTTTGAAAATAGATAAATAATAAAGATATACATATATATTATATAGTTAATATAAAGAGAAAAATGCTTTTATATTTTTTAATAAGTAAAATAAATGCAAAATAAAGAAAATACAATATTTTTGAGTTTTAAATATTTTATTATATTTTTGGTAATTTTTGCGGTATTTTTCTAATTTAATGATATTTATAAAATGAAAATACATAAATAGTAAATATGTTTAATCGGAAATGTGTTTGAAGTTTTAAAAATATATATCAATTCAAAATTAAATCTTAACTAATTTTAATATATACTATATAGAGCAAAAAAATTCAGAGATAGAAAAACATAGTTTTTGGATTTTTTTTAGAATTTTTACAAATTTTATAAGGTTTTTAGGATTAGGGTTTCTATTTTATATTTTTGTGTGATTTTTGGTTATTTGTTAAAAGATACTAAATATAGATAAAATATTTTTTTGGAATTTTTAGTGATATATTCGAATTTTGAATTTTTAATAGCTAAAAAGCGAAAATAGACATGTTTTTGTATTTTTATAAATAGGAAACTAACTTTTAAATGACAAATCAACATTATATATGATGAAAATGGTTCCATACGTTCAGTGCAATTTTCCTATAATTTTTGAATAAATAAAAGCAATAATTAAAAATAAAATACTCAAACTAATTTAATCTGCAACACATGGACATATTTGCAATTGAAATAGACTAAACATGGATTTCATAATAGGTCCTACAAATATAAAAGCATACATGGAAAATACCCATGCACCTCATGTGTAGAGACATGTGAAGTGACTTGGATCGTGACCTACCTGCCAATATAGAAAAGTTTGAGGGTCCAAGTGCAAATTTTTCAAAAACATTACACGTTTCTTCGCAATTACAAGAGTAAATAGAAATACAAAAAATAGAGAGTGTAGAGTATGCAAAATACCCACCATGTGTGTGCGATCAAGCAACTCTGGATAATTCACTTAAGCACTATCAACAATGGACGAGGATAGATTTGGAGGTGCACTCTGATTTGACTATTCCAAGGTATTCATCAATAACATGGAAGAACACTTTGTTCCCTAACCTTCAATCTGATGCAGCTTCCTATTGCGGCAGTGCTTCTGCTATCGATGAAGCTCAGAAGGATGCTGGAGGTGCTCTACATCGATGAAGGTTGCTCGGAAGGTTCAGGCCTCACTAGAAGAGGCATAGAGGTCGAGGATGCTTAGGCAACCTGGATGAACTTAGCAAGTCTTCGATCCTTCCCCAAGAGGGGTCTCTCGTGCATACGCAATCTCAAAAGTGTCATTGGGCTCAAGAGTAACACTCTCAACCCACAAAAATGGGGTGAAATTAATAGGTGTGAGATGGGTGTGGGCCTCGAGCGAATGGAGATATGTCGAGGCAATTCGATGATTTGTGCAAGATCAGAATGAACATATGAGTGGTTTGGATGGAGAACGTGATGAGGATGGGGTGATTAAATGAGTCAGGGATAGTGGGATCACTGTTAGACACTTGCTGGAGTAGGAGTTCCAGTGAAGTATTTTTTTTATGATAAGATAAACAAGATGAAATCAAGTAAAACAAAAACTTATACAATGGTAATGATTAAACTACAAATTGAAAGAACAGAAGGTAACTAACTCACCTAACCTAGACAGTTGGGGATCAGAAACCACTTAGAGCTTGCTCCAGTGATAGTTGAATCTTCCCTCCTCTACCTTATCCTCACCTTGAAATGACGAGGCTCGCCTCTTATCATAAGGGAGCGCACTCCAGCACATGTTCAAAAGTGTTACGGCTTAGAAAAATGGGGATTAGGATTGGTTGGAAGTGGGTAAGATAATTTATATAGATGACTGGCGAGGCTTCTTCGATTAGCATTTGTGCATGGATCAAGGATTGACCGTTGAAGCTCTTTGATTTGCATCAAAGCTGGTGATGTTGCAAAAAAATTCATCAAGGAATCAGATGTAGAGGGAGTCTCATTAAAGCATGAAAAATGGATGAAATGGGGAAGTCACATGCATGGGACTAGCCCGAAGGGGGAACGAGGAAATGATTCCGGTCTACCAACGACAATTCCTGATTGGTCCACCTGAACCTGTAGAGGATGAAATATAGATAAAAATAGAAATAATGTGAAAATTAATTAGGAGATGATTTTATTAATAAAAATTCAAAATTTGAAAGTTGTTTCTTATTTATTAAATTGTTTTGGGTGGTTTCTATTTTTTATCCACTTATTTAATAGTGTATATTATTTATGTACTTACTTTATAGGTATTTATACCTATATACTTTGTATTTGAATTTTTATTTTATTATTTTATATATTTTATTATATTTACATAATTTTTTATTTACAACATTATGTAATACATATTTACACATTTTTTGGAATTTTTATGATTTGATTTATATATACAAATAAACACACAATCACAATATAGGTACCTTATACTTATTTTTATGGTTTATGAATTTATTTTTGATATTTTTGAATTATTTCCTTTTTTCTATTTTATATAGGTGTTAAATAATATGTACACTTAACAAAAAATATAAAGAGGCTAAAAATGTTAAAATTAAAATATATTGTCTTTATATACAAGTATACAAGCACCATGATATCAAAATTAGCAGGCTTTTGCATCTTGACCCCAATTTAAATGAGTCCACTTTCATTTTTTAGACAATTTAATTTGAAATACAATGGAGGTGAGTTTGTAATTTTTGAGCTCATGTTGAGAAGATATTGATCAATAAAGTCCTGTTTGGAGCTTTTTCAACTGAGCCTATCGAGTCAACGTGATTAATTTGTATCGTTAATTTTATTATTTTCTATACATTACAAAATTCAGAAATATAAAGATAAATTTTTGGATTTTTCTTTCTTTTTTGCAAATTCTTATAAGATTTTTAGTGTTTCATAATTTTTAGGTTTTATATTTTATATTTTTTAGGGATTTTTAGATATGTGGTAGTATATATATTATTAAAGATAATTTTATTTGAGAATTTTGAGAGAGAATTTTTGAATTTTTAGATATTTTGATATTTAGACAGGGAATAAGAATATCTTTTTTATATTTTTAATAAATAGTAATATTAACTAAAACATGAAATAAAAATTTTGTGAATACAAGCATCGTTGCAGACACTTAAATTAATTTTCCCATCAATTTTGAAGTGATAAAATATTTAATATGACACATATACAAAAAAGTAAAACACATTATAGAACAGGAACCTGGATATAATTAAAATAAAGTATAACTTGATTTTATAACATGTTCAAAACTTTAAAGTAAAAGGTTCAAATATTCTGCCTCACGTGGGACTACACGCGAGGTGACGTGGATTGGACTTAATATAAATACATGAAAGTTCAGGGTCCTCGTTGCAATTTTCCTAAAATTATTACACATAATTAAATATTTATAGGACTAATTAAAAACAAAATAATGGAGAGGGATAAGTACAATATACCCTAGATATCTGCATGCGGGGCGCATGCTCGCGATCGGGCGGTGGAGAGACTGCCTTGTGGTGTCACTTAAAAGTGGGCTGTAGAGAATGGAAGACGCTTCACGTGAAATGGATGGCCTAGATTAGATCTAGGTTGCCTCTTTGAGAGGAAGGCATTGGGGTTAGGTAGGAGAACATGGAAGAACTTCTTCCCTGTCCACCTTTGATTGATGATTCCCGACGTCTCCGACCACACCTGCCAAGCTGACGGGCTCCCTAGCTTCTTGGAATCCTTCTACACTTGCCGGATGCCTTCAACAGATCTGAACCTCGCAGAAGGAGGCATGTATGGCTGTTCTTATCCACTAACATGGAGTTAGATTCTTGAGCACGATTGGAGCTCCAAGTGGCTCTAATGAGCATGGCTCCTGCTCAAAACAATCACATGACTCGAGAGCTTTCTCCTTGACCCTAAGATGAAGATGATTGCATGCGAAATGAAGTGGGTTATGATCTTTGATGAGAGGTAGAGGATGGAGACCAATCTCCTCGATTCATGTAGAATTGAACGGAAGATGAAGGATTTTAATTGGAGAGCTTGAAGGGGAGTGAGATGGTGGTGTTGGCAAGTCAGAACAATGGTCGGAGCATAGGGAAATAGTGGTCATACCTATAGGCTTTGACAAACTTCGAAATTAAATTTTAATCTAAAACTAATTAAATTTCATTAAACTAAGACTAACAATATGCTAAGGAAGGAAAATGCATGATAAAAAACTAATTCTATCAGTTCATACCTGCCCGAACATAGAGAGTAGAGACCTTCATTGGAGTCGGAGCTCGACGATAGTGGAACACGTTCATCCACCCTTCTCCTTTCCATTGATCGGAGGGTCGTACTTCTAGTCACAAAGGGCGTGATCTAGGATTGATCTTTGGGGTTACATGTATCAAGAGAGCGAAAAAATTGCAAAAAGCCAGGGCTGCGTTATTTATAGACAGGTGGACATGGCAACTTGGGACGGAGATTGCGTGAAGAGGCAAAGAGGTTGGTGAAGGTGATGACCGAAAATTCGCTCAATCAATCCGGGATAAAATATAAAATCACTCAAGGGTCGTTGCGACCCGGATCGAGAGAAATAATTCAGTCAACAAGAAAAATATAAGAGCAGACCACCAAACAGAGATAAAAATCAATAAAAACAGATAGTGGCCCTGGCTATTGGATTAGCCTGGTATAGCGACCAGTGTCGGACTCATGGAGCACGAGATGGCCTTGCGGCCTTCGAAGTAGTCAAACAATGAAGAAAATATAGACAAGCAAATTTTTGATGGTTTTTTAATATTTTTAGATTTTTTTTCGATTTTAAATGATAAAGAAAATAAGAAAACAATCGAAACAAGCACAAACAACAAATTATTTAACTACTCTAAAAAGCTCTAAAATTCCAATAAAATTATTTTTGGATTTTATATATTTTTTACTATTTTTGGTGATTTTTTTTATAATTTTCTGATTTTTATAGAATTTTCTAAAAATGAAATAAAGAAGCAAAACAGTGTTGTTGTCCAGCCAGGATTTAAGGACCAAAATAAAATATATAATGGTCCTAAAATATCCTGAGGTATTTTTCCTGTGAAGTATGAACAACAAGGAATAATAAAAAAAGAGTTATTAATTTTTTGTTTTTCTATGATTTATTAGAATTTTTATGAGATTTTCAAGGTTTTTCAATTTGTATAATTTTTATAAATCCAAAAATGACCAAAATTGGTCAGAAAATCAGACAAACCAAAAAACAATATCTAAATTTTCTAGAATTTTTGAGAAGGTTTTAATATTTTTTTATGTTTTTTATATCGGGACAAAGAGAAAAAGAGAGGTTTTTGAATTTTAAAAATAATAAAAGGGCTCCAAAAATTTCCCAAAAATTAGTGAAAATTCTACACAGTGGCAGAAGTCACGTATCCAATTTTCATTTAATTTGGAGCAATGTTGCTATTTTATTAAAATCAAAAACAACCAAACAGTGTACAAGGACCTATCTGCAAGAAAAACATATTGCAAGGGTCAAAAAGTAACACGGTAGGAAAGTTTGTGGACCAAAGTGTAAAAATCCCAAAGATTCACGCACCGCGCACGTGGTTCAGACTCAAAGGGGCATTTTTGTAATTCCAATTTATAAAAATGAAAACATCAACACGCCAAAACTACAAGGAAAATAATACAAAAGGCCCACAAAGGCACGTATCGATGCACGTGGTCACCACAGGCAGGGACTAATTTCCAAATATACAAAACTATCAGGTCCTTAATGCAAAATAACCAAAATAAAAAGAACTACATAAAATATTTACAAGACCATCTAATAAAACTAATAAACAGAGGGGCCTAAGAGCAATTTACCCCTATTTATTATCGACGGCCGAGGCGGCACCACGTATCTGATCTAACGGCTGAGAATAATGGCGCCTCAACAAAGGAACACGGGTCGGATCGAACGGCTGAGGGCCTCCCACGTGGAGGATCCGACGGCTGGAATGCACTGTGAGTAAACCCTCGGTGAATCGACGGCTCTGAAGAGGGCACGTGGAGATCAAACGGTCCAGAATCATGGGTGCCTCTCCTCTGCAACGGACGGTCCTGATCAGTTCTCCAAGGGATTGGACGGTGACGTGGCTCCTCAAATGAAGGGCGTGGATCACAACTGGAGCGGGAGAGCTAATCGGACGGTGGCTGAGGGTCCAGGAAGAACAGGTGGCCGGCGAACTTTGCCGGCCTGAAACTCGTGCGTGGGGACTCCTCGGAGGCTGCTGAGATGCTGAGAAGAATCGCCTCGGTGGTCCGCAGCCAATGGACTGCTCCGATGATGACGGGGAGCTCTGGAGAGCTCCGGCGACGGTGAAGAACGGGATCACCTTTGCTCTGATGTTCCAACCTCTAGATGAGGTCATTTTGACCTGCTACATGCACAAGAAGAAAGAGAGGTCGAGGGCAAACTGCCTCGACCCGTTAGCGCACGTGGAGGATGAAAGATGCGGCGGTGTGGAGGTCCTCCGGCGAGCGGCAAAGGAGGAGGATCGAAGTCCCTGCTCCGGGGCGAGTCAAGGTTGGGTGGCTGAATGAAGAAGGTGCGGAGAAGTCTGACGAAAGTGGTCGTCGGGTCGGGACGGCTGATGGTTGGACGGAGACGACGGGCGAAGGCGGCGGAGCTACGGGAACAATAACCTAAAAACTAGAATCTATGCTAAACTACTGGCTAATCTACCTACCTGGCGGAGGAGATCGACTGTGCTGGAGCTCGGGGACCTCCTGGGGTCATTGCCTGCAAGGGAGCGTCGAGTCCCGAGGCTGGGCGCGCTCGCGGTGGCGCACGGCGGCGAAAACCACCGGATCAGAGGTTTCCCGACTGCCCGAGCCTCACTTCCACTCCATATCGCACCGCTGTCACTCAGGCGAGGTGAAGGAGTTCCTTGGCGTCGAGGAGGAGGACCAGAGATGAAGGAACTGTGCAGCGGAGCAGAGTCTATATATGTCTAGGGGTCCGGCTTGAAGATGATCGGGCGAGCTTATCGGAGCTCGGACCCCTATAACCCACCCCGGGCGAGGGTGTCGGATCTGCAAGGAAAGAATAGGACCCGGGGTTTAGGGTTTTAGTGGTCGGATCGAGCGTGGAAAATATCGAGAAGTTGGGTCAAAAACTCAGATTCGGAAGTCTGTGGTCCAGAGGGGGGGGAGTTGACCGGGGGTCAACATCCCCCGTGGACCAATCAGGAGCGGCTATGTCAGAAATATTTGGAAATTATAAATAAAATAGCAAATGGCCGAATTAGGAAAAAGTTAATATATAAAAAATATTTATTTATTTATAAACTATTTTTTATGATTTTTATTTATTTTTTTGAAATAAAAATTAAGTATTTACAATATAGTATATTATATATAGGTATATACATTATTGTATTTTTTATTTTTAGTTTTTAATTATTTATTTTTGTATATTTTATTCCAATTTTATATTTTATTTATTTATAGAATAAAATTTGGAATATTTTGGTATTTTTATTTTATTTTTATTAAATATTTACAAGGAGTAAATAAATAGATATATACACATATGTACATGGTCTATATACAAAATTTACTTTGATTTTATTTTTATTTCTTTTTATTTTATTTTGTTTTTATGGTTTTTATTTTATTTATTTACACTATGAAGTATAGAATATGTACAATTTTTATGGGATTTTTATTTATTTATTTATAGGGATAAAAAAATATATAAGTGAGTTTATGTACATGGTGAATATACAAGGGTGAAGGCATTTTTATTTTCTTTTTAATTTTCTAATTTTTATTTTAATTTTATATTTACAAATATTTACAAATAAATACAACCCATTTTTTTATTTTTAGAGGAAAACATTTTTATTTAATTACAGGTATATGTACACATGTGTGAGCTTCCTTATCTCTCTCTACTTCGATTTTTATGCGGTCAGGCCCATGTTGAGCCCTCCCTTGGGATAGGTCGCTCAATATTTATTCTAAATATCTCCCTCTTTTTTATTTTGTTTCTTTATTCTTTTATTTATGCACAAAAACGTGCTAATTATTTATTTTTACACAATGCATGCTTTTTGACAATTATTGTTATTTACAGGAATATACATGTGTTTTGCACAGGTTTTGTAGCTAAAATAAAAGAATAAAGAGTGATGAATGGGTATTCATCAGAAGGCTAGATGCAGGGCATTAAAAAGGTGATGGAGTCTGCAGAGAGGGAGGAGCTCGAGGGAGAAGGGATGCATGGAGAAATGGTAAAAATTAGAGAAGAGGGGAACCTCATGACTCTGACAAAGTCAGAGCACTTGGAGATACAGTTAATCAGAGGTCAACAAAATCTCCCACCTGATTGGGCCACATAAGGCATTGTAGGACAAAAGTAAATTAAAAAGAAAAGAAAATATGAAATAAAATAGAGAATGATTTTATTAATTAAAATTAAAAACATGAAAAATATTTAAAATTTTATAAGTTTTTTTATTTTTATTTTATTTTTACCACTATGTTTATTAGCTGTTAAATTTTGACAAGTATACTCATAGGTATATTTATCTATATTTTGGGTATTTTTATTTGTTTTGTATTTTCAATTTTTAATATCCTTTGTACATGTTTTATATATTTATAGTATAATTTTATACCTAATTACATATTTTCGTTCTATTTTTATGTTTTGATTTACATAAATAAATATATGTATATACATTATATGTATAGTTACTTATATATTTTAATGTATTATTCAATTTAATGTGTTTTAGTGATTTTATTTTGTATTTATATTTTAATATGTTTTAAATAATATATACAATTATTTAAAATTATAAGAAGAGTAAATGTATGAAGGATAAAATGTGCATATACATAGTATAATGGGTCCGTAGAAAGATGGCTTTTGCATCTTAACTCTATTCTTAATGAAACTACCTCATTAAATATACAATTTAATTTAGAATATAATGGATGTGATTTTAGGAATTTTTAATTTGTATGGAGAAGATATTGATTTGTAAAGTTCGATTTGAGGCATTTTCATCAGTGTGTCCCTGTTGCATAGTGCATTATTTTATGTGCACTTATTTTTATAATTTTCTATATATTTTTATGTAAAAATTTCATGTGTATCATTTTATTATTTGATGTATAGAAAATGAAGAATAAAATAGAGTAAAAATGGGTATTTTGGAGTAAAATTTAGGGTTTTTATGTACAGTGTAGACCCTTATCTCTCCTGACTTTATTCCTTATCGACTGAGTCAATACTGACTTGGTCTCGGGATTTAGGGTCAATCAGTATTTATAATACTTCCTTTAATTTCCTTTTTCTCTTCTTTACTATTTTATTTAGGATTTAAATACATAGATTTTTTACAATATTTAGATATTAATTATAGATGAATAGTAAATGCTAATTTATACATGCTATTGTTTTTTTTTACATTTGTTTTACTATAGATTTTAATAAAAAATGGAAGAATTAAGGTAGATGAATGGCTATTCATCACCCCCTTTACTTACCTTTGCTAGTCCCTAACAAACACATTAGAAGAATAAGTAATGCAAAAGAGAAAAATAGAGAAAATGAAATAAAGAAAGTTAGAATGATTCTAACTTTTAACCTTTCATTCCAAAATAAAGGTTTGGAACTCATTTAAGACCTTTGGATTGTTAGTTCATTCAAAACCTTATTGAGAATAGGATCTAAACCTTAACAGCCCCAAGTTCCACAAGTCTCTATCTAGTTTGCCTCAATAGACAGGTTAGAATAAGTCTCTTCATATGCAAAACCTTATGACTATGAGTCTTACTTGTATATTTAAAGTGTTTGTAGCTCTTCTCATCAGAAATAGCAAGGAATAATCTCACTTAACAAGATAGCCTTAATTTCCCAATCTAGCTACTCTTTCCTCGAGGACCGAGTGATGAATCACAAATACATCATGTTAAATCCAATTATTATTTTTCTATCCTAAATAATTCAATAAAAAGCACTATTAAATCACTAATATTAGCTTATATTATATGGTAAATAATTTGTGTATAATTAACATATATAATGTATAATATCTAACCCTAATTTATCGTCTTTAATTACTAACCCTTCTCCTTAATTTATTTTTATTAAAAATCTCTAAAAATTAGGTTAATTATTGTATATATTTATCTTAGATTTTAGAAGAAATAAAAAATTCAAAAAATCATAAAACCTTTAAAATTAAGGTTTTATTCGAATATATACAACGGGTCCAAAATGCCAAAACTCACCGATTTTATTCGAAATTTTTTTGATATTTTTAATAAATAGTAAAAAGTATTAAGTATATAATGAAGTTTAAAAGTGAGTTTGGTCTGTTTGGAATTTTCTATAAATATTTATGAACCTTAGAAGTTGGCCTTTGTGGCTTTTACGGTTCATTGCGGTTAATTATTTTTAGGAGAAATTATTTTTCTGATATTTTTATAAAATAATATGCATTTTTATGAATAATGTTTATAAAAGAAGTGTTTTTATTTGAGGTGATATAAGTGATGAATAAAATATGTGAAATATTAACGATGTGATAAATGGGTAAATTATATTTTTGCTCTTTATTTTCTTGATATTTTTATATGTTAAGATCATTATCTCCCCTTATTTATTTTGTCGACCCGGTCAATATTGACCTGGTCTCGGAGTTAGGATCAGTCTGTATTTATTTCATATCTACAACCTTCTTTCTTTTATTTTTCTTTTTATCTTTATTCTTTTATTTTCGATAAATAAGTGTTAATTATATAATATTAATAATAGTGGTTAAAATAATAATTAATTGGAATTAGTGATTATTTACATGTATTTAATCAAGGATTTTATCCAAAATGAAAGAATAAAGGCGATGAATCACATATTCATCATCCATTCAAGCTTCGAGGTTTAGAGGTCGTGAGGTTGACATATTTTGGGTTTCTCCCCATTGGGCAAGAAGGTGGATGAGAGGCTCGGTGTGATCCCCTTCGCCGGCACTGCTTCTATTCCACCGCGAACTAGACACCACGAGCTTCGCCCTCGCGTCGAGGCAACAACCTTTGGGGTGTCTACTCTAGGTCCATAGGCGATCTCGTTCGCACCTTTGTCCAGCTCAGGTTAGACCATCCTCCTAGCTTATCTCTCCCTCCTCCTTCTCCATCTCTCTCCTTCTTCTATTCCTCTCTCCATTCTCCAACAATCACTATAAATCATAGTTTCCATTTCATCTGATTCTTCTCATTTCATCCACCCTCGAGCATTTAGCACCCTTTCCCATGTATCTCTTGACAATAATATGCGGTCGAGGCTCCTTGAGCTTTGAGCTATTAAATCTCCCATGTAGGACATCGGGATCGTCATCGAGAACTCTTCATATCTGAAGCATTTTGGAAATCATGTCATTTGGAGTTGACTCAGCAGGCGTTCATCGCTTGGATCCGAGCATCAACCATCGCCACTCCTCATCGCACGCGAAGAGCTTTGTCAAACTCATCGCTTGCAGGGGGAAGAATACATGTTGAACCATTATCGATCTGAGCACCTCACGCATCTCCTGTGCACAACCGTTGTCATCTAGAGTATAGAGAATGAAACTACCTCAAAACACCATCGTTCGATACCGAGACCCATGTTCCTGAAACCATCATCTAGTAGAGACAAACATTTGAGAGCTCAGATGATCGGGACTCATTGCCATTATACGTAGCTAATAGGAGAAGAATCAAATTGAGGATCCCTGCCGTAATCCAAAACAACAGCATCACAAACTATATTTGGGTTTTTCTATCAAACGGAATAGCACGCCACAGCTTCAGCCTTAAGCGATGCACGTGCGAAGCACGTGAACCCGAGATATTGTGGATAAATTTTGAATTTAACCCCATGCTTTATTGTTATTATTAACAACTCCCTCTACAATTCAGCTTACGTGCGCAAGCATGTGATAATTGGGAATTTTACGCGAAAAAACCTCAGTGTTTTCTGAAATCACAAGCAGATCCAGAAGATGGTGAAGTGCACATGACCTGCACGTTAAGCTTGGGAATTTTGTCTGCAAAGCCCTCCAAACTTCTGCTATTTCTCACACAACCCCATAGTTTCCTGAGTCTTACATTCATACCCCAATACTCTATATAACACTATACATTTTATAATACATAATAAATAATATCCAAAATATAAAAATACAATAAAAATACATAAAAATACCTTATACTATACTATATACAGTATTAAATATGTTTTGAAAAAATAAAAAGATTTTGTTTCAATAAATCATTTAAAAATATAAAAAATACATAAACTTTAAAAAGGCTTAAAGAATATGAAAACACTTTTAAAAATATATAAAAATTACATATAGTGTATTTTAGTATATTTTACATACTAAATAAAAAACAAAATAAAAATTGAATATTAGAACCAATAAAAATCAAAATACATAAAAACTTCAAAATTCATAACTACTTCAATAAACATCACATAAAAACGTACAACCTATCATTTTGAAGAAAATTTCACATAATTTCCAGTAAAAATAAAATAGAAATATTTTTTTACTATTTTTATTTTAAAAGTCAAAAATACATTACGAAATTTAATAAACACCTTGTTTCAACATTAAAAATGACACCAAAAAGAGAATAAAAAGCCTAAAAACCTATTAAAAATCCATAAAAATATGAAAACAAATAAAAAAACATAAAAACAATAAAAAATCAAATAAAAATTACAAAACATTTCCTATATTAGAATAGATTAATTAAAATCACAAAAACAATATAAATGAACTAAAATTAAATAAAAATCTAGAAAAAATACCTAAAAATAAATAAAAAAATAAGAACCAATAAAACCTTTATTTTCTACCTTTTTACCCTAATTTTCCAACCGTTAACCTCCCTGAGTTCGACACTCTCGTACTTTTGATATACATCAAAGTTTAGGAGTATAAATAAAAAATAAATAAATTTTCTGAGAATTTCAACCGATCATTGCAGCGACAGTTGTCGATTTTTAGACAATGGTGTTGTTGTTGGGGAGGCAACGCTATGGCAGATTGTAGAGACTTTAGGTTTAAGGTTTTTTCGTTTCCATTTTGCCATCTTATGTTTTCACTTCACGGTTATTTGTTTCTGATTTCTGTGCAGCACAGATTCTGAGCCGTACAACAGAGAACTAGAAAGCCATCTGATTTTATTTTTCTTTATTAACTTTGTGTATATATATAAATATATAAAGATCAAGGGCACTTTCCTATTTTTCTATTTTGTTGTAGCGACCCCATAAGGGCATCCCGACTTGTACCTTCCTCCCTCTCTTTTTCAGGGTCTGTTTCACCGAGTATCACAACGAGAACTCATGAAGTGTGGGCGTTGATCATAAGTAGTGGAGATTACTACTTGACCACTTAGACTTAGCATTTGGAGTGGTTGTCAATGGGTCCAATTGGATCTGAACCCAACAAGTTGTCAGGGTCAATTCCCTCCATTATCTGGCTGGAGACCTAAGCATGAGACATTACAACAACCCATTATCATTCTTCAATGAATCGTTACCAAGGAATATAACATTCGCTATGTATATCAGATACTGATTGCTCAATATGTCGACGTAGTTCAGTTCAATGTCCTCCCCTCTGATCCCATCGAATATGTCATTGATCCTCATGTGTGCAGACGATCGTGGCCCGATGAAGGAGCACTTTGTGCAGATGAACCTATTGGCATAGAGGCAATAGGAGGGGACAAAGGACAACAGAATTGCTTCAGTTCAATGGACTCAATCGCCGCCCGCAATAGAGTACATGAATTCCAATGCTAGGATTGTTACCCGGGACCCCTGATGACGTCGGTGATCTCACTTACGGAGGATCCCACCCGCATAAACATGGTGTTTTCGTCCGATGGAGAGAAATTGGAGCAAGGTAGAGTTAGAAAGAAACAACAACAACAACCATAGTCGACGGTTGTCCAACCACATAAACCGAGCGTGTTCGATGTGCTGATTTCGTCGAGGTGTAGATTTTTGGCATATCTTGCGTGCTTATTGTTCTTTGGTCTAAAATGTAGCAGATTAGTTGTTTTATTTTTCGTGTAATCATGATGGCACGTGATTTATTACCTAGATAAGAGCACTATAAGAGTTGTCGGATTGAGGAACAAATTTGATGGCAAACATGAAGCTGCGTAGAATGTCATACATGAATCCAGTTATAGAGTTCAGGAAACTCCTCTACATGGATTTTGATTATTCCAAATTTAAATGAAATTTGAACTCTGGATACGTCTTTAAGCTATTGTGGGTTATTTTTTGGATCTAAATTGAGATAGCAGTGATTTTGAAGTTAGGAAGGCATTTTGAGGTTTTTATTTGATAAAAATTCATTGTGAAATTAGTTTCATGTGATTTCGCATCTTCTATGTTTAAAACAAGGACAACTTTTGGTATTGACTTTTTGAATTTGATTGCAAAAGGTCGCCAAACCCCTCTCTATAATAACCGCTGAGAAGCACTAGCAAATACACTAGTTTGTGGTGTTGTAAACGCAAGGTGGAGGGTTAAAAAAAGGGTAGACATCTGGAAATAAAGTGATTGGGACAAACAAATTTCCTTTTTCCAATTGCTTCCCAAAACGACAACAACTTCCTAAAAACATTTATGCTCAAATATTACCAATTGCAATTCAAGGGAAAATAAATGCATATGAATGGAATTAAATGTTGCAGCGAAACGCCGCGCCAACATTCTTGGACCGTCGTTCTTGTCCATGACCGATTTGGGTTGCGACTAATTAGTGTGTAACGATCATTCTTCCATTTTTAATATGGTAAAGGATGGCATCAATTCCTTGGGGAGTCACAGGGATATACGCAACCCCGTGGTATAAATACGGTGCCTGTGCTTGTGGTTTGGTACAGGTCGCAGAGATGGCACAGAGATTGATTCTCCTCCTCCTCCTCCTCCTCCTCGTGGGGATAGGGATAGAAGCCAGAGGTTTGATACAGAAGGAACAGACGCCTCTAGATCAGCCCCATATCAAAGTTTTCCAGGTAGACACATATTACATTTTTTAAGATCTGTAAATACTGAGATACAAAGAACGAGAAGAGGAAGGGATTAGGGATGGAGAGAGAGATGAATGTTAATTTGCAATAGAACTAAACACGTGTTTGGTGGTTTTACTTTTTATACGTCGATTAAGAGTTCAACAATGACATGAACTGGGTATCTAAGATTCATTGCTCATCTGAACAACTCCTGATTTCCTTCATATATAAAATCACATCTTTTTTGTTTTTTTCATTCGTTGCAGCTTATTAATTAAAAAAAGTCTTGTCAGGTTCTCATTGTAGGAATTTGTATTGTCAAGTTCTCGTTGTAGGATTTTGTATCTTAGAAGGACTCTATTATGATCAATCTGAGAATAAGCGATATCAACTACATCAAAATTAGTTCAGTGACTTCAGCCAACTTTTGGTGAAATTTAAAATAGCAATCATTAGTAGAAGTTTTTTTATTAAAAAAGTGATAGACAATTTTCATTATATCAAATTTTTTACAAGAATGACATATAATGTTACAATGAATAATCTTTGTTGTACGAATTTAACATGGAAAAATATGAAAAAAATACAAATTATCTGTTGTCGTATGTCAACTTTGTTGTAGTGATTGGAAGATGTATAGAATTACATTAACTATGAACTTCACCTTTTCCTTGTAATCACCTTAATAAAATAAGTTATAATAACAATTAATTAAATGAATCGTTATAATATTTGTTGCGAAATTTTATCGTATATCTTGATGTTTGCAAAGGATATTTTTTTTGTCTGTATATCTTTGGAGATTTAACATTTACATGTTGCTTCCCTCAAGATTTTTTCTCATTATCACTGCTAATAGCAAATAATAGACAGAATGTAATAAGGAAAATAAGAAATAATTGTTACTAAATAAATTATTTCTTGATATATAACAATGAATACTTAATTTGATATGAATTTCAATGTTTAAAAATAATTTTGCAATAAATATTGTTGATTATTTTAAGTAACAATGATGATGTAATAAGTATTTCTGAAATAGTGATCACCTTTAGAGACCAAAGTCTGTTGCTATAGATTCACCTATGACAAGGATAATTTCACATTTTCTTAATTTTCAACGATGCCCACATTAAAGTATACTTGTTTGCCTTGCAGACTGCTGAAGGAGATATATTTGATTGTGTTGACATCTACAAGCAACCTGCTTTTAACCATCCTTTGTTGAAAGATCACAAGTTGCAGGTTGACTTTTAAAAAACTCATCTTTTTCATATGTTATCACTTTTTTCTACGTATAGGTTGAGTAATAAGATATCAAATTTGTGGGTCTAATTATTTTTCTTAGAAGAAGATTCTTTTGCTTATATGGAACTTCTGCAACATATGATTCTGTCCAATAATAATTCTTCGAAAAAAAAGGTCCAATGTTGTATCCTATTCCTTAATATGATATGTGAATGATGGAAAATGACGGTTGTATCGTCCTAGAAGGGTTTGGATGTGGGACATCATTTGTTTGCTATAAAATAGGCAATTTTGCACCATTAATGAAATAACCTAAACTTCCATGCAAGGAAGCATTTCTTCTTCCATCCAAAATTTGTTAACTTACATTAGTTACATCTAAAGAAAAGAAGCTAAAATATCACCTAGATGACTACACTGTAGATTAAGATTTTCATGGAATCAACCACTAGGGAAACACTAGGGAAACACGTGAAGAAGAACACACATGATTTCACATTGGGCATATGATTCTCGTGGTCACCAGAGTATAAAATCACTGAGAATAAGGACATATACAACTCATCACATTTCTCTCTCTCCCTCTCTTATTGTTGTCTTCTTGTAATGCATTTAATAAATCCACCCATCATCCATTTATAGGCTTTAAGGATATCATAGATGCTTTGTAACTGTCAGACTCAATTAATTTTTGTTAATAGTAGGCCCATTAATTTTGCGGGTCCGAAATGTCCGCATTGGATTCGAAATCGGGCCCTTTAAAATAAAGGTACCCTGCTCTACCCTCAGACCACTTCTTGGGTTCCATTCTCTATTAATTTTTACCCTAGAATTTATCAAATCCAATAGATCCTCTCAAGGATTATTTGGATGTCGATTCTACAAAAAATGGGATTAAAAGCTTTTTCATTTGAAAAAAATCATAATAATCTTCCTCTTGAATTTAGTTCCTTCCTGATCTTCACATTAATGATCCCAGATTTTATTATTTGAGGTATAAAGTGAAGATAAAATCTTGGAAAATGGCTATTTTAAATTAAGCAAATTAGGGTTTCTATATTTATTATTTTATTTTGGATTTAAATACAAGTATGTATGTATTATTTATAATTGGATATTAAATGCTAATTTGTACTATTTTTATGTATTTACATGTGTTTTGATAAGGATTTAAATGCAAAATAGAAGAATAACGGTAAATGAATGGTTATTCATCATATATTCTTTACCAGTTGTTGATATAAGGTGAAGTTGTTCTTCCCAATATTCAAGGATTTTAAGGAAAATGATGTACTCTTCGATGCAAACTTCATCAACAAATTTGTTGTCATGCATATTTTGCACAATCTTGTTGCCTGTCATTACAAGTATAGTCCCTTGTGAATTTTGAGGAATGCACATTTCGTGTTCACGCGTCGATGTTAAACATGGATCTAATATAAGTTATTGGGATATATGAATAGATGTAAAAAATAAACCACCTTGAAAGCATGTAAATAAGAAAAACTATAGATCAGTGGTTGGACACCTCTCATCACCACAAGAGAAGAAAATTACCAAGAAAAAACAAGTGCAACTTTTATGTTTCCTCTCTCTTGTTGTTTTCTTCTGGTGCATATCATAGTTCCACCCCTCAGCTCTTTTTATAACCCCGAAGACAATCTTAGAGCGACGAAAACACTCTCAATTAGTCAAGAATCTAATGAGATTTTATCACAAATCTAATCAAATCTATCACATCTCCATCGTGAATTAGGTGGAGTCCAACTTTGCAATGATACGATTCTAACAGTTCACAAATAAAAATAATAACAAACCTAATATTTTTAGACAATAATAGTAAATCTGGTAACCCCTTTTGTTTAAATAAAAAACCGTAGAGTGGAACTGTGGAAGAACCACATCCTCCATCTCCAACATTCTTCTAAACAATGACACATGTTGAAATCCTTACATGCAATATGGTTTTTTCAAATGTTTAAGTGCATGTGATATGTTTCTGAAAAAGTTTGCTTAATGCACAGTTGAGACCTAGTTCATATCCAGAAGATTTGCACGAGGAGGATTCGCAAGAATCTCTATATGTAAAGCCTGAGTTAGAGAGTGAAGGATGTCCGGATGGAACAGTGCCTATCATGAGGGTTGACAAGGATATCCAACAGATGAAGGATATACCCATCCCAAAGTTCGCAAGTGAGCAGTCTATGAAAAATCTCAGCGCAGCTAACGGTGTTCAAAGTTGGGTAAGCTGCTACGATTACTTAAATTGGTTTTTATTTTGCTTTTAAATCCATCTATTAGAAGTTGTAGTAGTTTATACAGTACATTTATACAGTATGGATAGTCTCTGCGTTTATAATTCCAAAGGCTTGTCTACCTACATATACAAATGAAATACCTCCATATACAAATGAAATTCATTTGAATAAATATTATTGATATACTGCTTAATTATCCAAGTTTATGCCATGATATTATACATATAATTCTTATTTATGAAAGGTTCTATTCCATTAGTTAGACACGAGCACTTTAATTTAATTTAAAGCATTTGAAGATAACCGTTAGATGCTCAATACCTAATTAAGCAAAACATCAAAACCAGCTACTAAGATCAAAGAAAATCGTCAGGGATAGTTCTGATTGAGATTTGAAAACAAATCAAAATCGTGACAGTTGAAGCAACTTCAACTTTCAGGCACCTTAAAGTTATTGGTTTGAATTCTGAATATAAGTTTTTCGGTTTTTTTTCCGATTTGACAAATTCTAAGCCAAGATCTGGAGATATGTTTTTGAATCATTCAACCAAGCAACAATCAGCTAATCTTGATTACTGTTATTTATGGTGCATCATTTATTAGGGTACACTACAACTGGAGAAATTTTGAGCTGAATTTTATCTATATATTGGTGGAGAATAGCATAATTTAAAATATGCAGAAGCGTTTCACTACGAAAAAGATAATTAGGATGATAGTAAAGTGTCTATTGTGCATTGGGGTGTATAACTCCTAGGAGAAACGTATTCAATTATCTGTTTTTCCATATGGAATTAAGCGTTAAAGGTTATCTGGACAACTACAAAAAACCAGGATGTCAGAGAATAGTGTATCCGAGAATTCGGAAACCGTGAAATGTGTTGAAGTAGAAAGAAAATCCTCAAAAAACGAACATTTCATCTTTCTCGGGCTTGTTTCGAAACTAAGCAACTTCTCTATGCAGTATGCACAGATAAAAACAAAGATAAATGATACTTATGGAGGCGCGGCAGATTTAAATATCTATGACTTACCCAATTTGAGGGAGGACCAATCAAGCTCGACGTCCATCTGGATCAGTGATGCCGATGGCCCTTCTCAAACCAGATACAGTGTTGTTCAAGCAGGAGTAATGGTACGCTATTTTTTTAAAGTTCTCTTAGAAACATATATGTAAATAATTATTCAGCTCCTTCACGCAAGTTCAACATCCTTAATTTCTCATATGACTGATCCAAGGAGTCGGAAAGTATCAGAAAGAAGTTACCACGGTACCAGTTATGATCATTGAGAAAACAATGCCATTATATCATCAACTGGAATCACTGTTCAAATTTCTTAACAGAAAATTGCTAGAAACCGTTCATCATATAAACAATCTATTATACGACGTGCTTGCTAATTATTATTCTTTAAAAAATTAAACCTATTCGATACGCCAACTTTTGAAAATTTTTATTGTGCTTTGGAGTTCTATATGGAACTAACGAGGCAAAATATTCTTGCAACAGGCAAACCCTAGGTTATACAAAGATAGTAAAACAAGGATATACATACACTGGACTGTAAGTTCTCTGAAATGCCATATCAGCAACTCTTGGTGCGATTATGGGGAAATAAATGATACTAAATGCTATTGTTGTTGTTTCTCATATATGAAACAGACGGATGCCTACGGAAATACTGGGTGTTACAACACGCTCTGTCCTGGCTTCGTTGTGACTAGCAAATCTGCGCCTCTAGGATTCTCGTTCGCTCGTTATTCTACGTATGCGGGTCAACAATATATCTATCACGTCATGATATACAAGGTATGCCCATTTCTCTTTCTGTGATCACATTTCCAAAATGCCCGTTCAGACACTGCGACAATACTGATATGTAGTGATTTTGTTTACTTGTTTGTTGCTAAATATACAATTGTTATATATTTTTATTGTAGAATTATTTTTTATAATTCAAATTAGCAACGAATGTTATATTCGTTGTTATATCACTTGCAATGGTAGAAAACAACTTTATTTTGACTTGATCCTAATCAATCTATTGTTTGGTGATGGGAAAACTAATAGCATAAGGCCTAACAATAACAAAAACCTGCATGACGAACACCTTGTAAAGCGATACCGTTTAGGATCAAATTTTAATGCATGTTTTTCTTGAAATAAAAGATGCGTCCTCCAAGACCTATACGTTAAGCTATATATGCACTTGATGCTAAAGTACATTTTAAACATGCGAAACATATAATCATTAACAACAAACTAGAAAAATGAAAAGGCGACGTGTATTCAATGTCACAATCCGGATCGTCTGTTGTAGTAGGGAGTGCAGCAGAGTCTGCTGCAAGCATGTGCGCCGCTCAATCACTCGATCTTGATCGAACGGTTCCACACAATTTTGCAGTTTTTGTGGGCTCATACTGTGCAAAATCATGTGAACCGCTCGATCAAGATCGAGCGGCTCTCACACCTACAACAGGAACAACACCACCAGAGTAGAGGATCCGTGTCCTCAATGTCGTATCCTAAAAATACCTGCTTACACTGGCAACATATATACTCTTTTTTGCAGGACAAAGTATCTGGAAATTGGTGGTTATCGTTTATGGACAATAAGAATGTCATTGGATATTGGCCAAAGGAAATCTTCTACGATTTCGACAAAGGTCGAGTAGTTTCGTTTGGAGGATCTGTGACTTCACCTCCTGGTGAACCGAGGCCGCCCATGGGAAACGGGCACTTCTTCGAGGAACCCAATCAGCAAGCATGCTTCGTCAAAAATGTTCAGATTGTCGATGTAGGCGGCACGGTGCATGATCTTTCAGAAGAAGGTCAAGGTCCCTTTGTTACTAATCCTAAATGCTACAGTCTCAGTCCCTATTGGGAGGATTACCATATGTTCCGTTTTGGGGGCAACGGAGCTTGCTAGTGTCTCGAAAATCTGGAGCCGATACTTTGTTTCCTCGGTTCTCTCTTCTCCTTCTACATGCTACCAAAAATATGTTTTTGGCACCTAATAAGTTCTAGTTGTGGCTTTCGTTAAGTGGATATTGTTGGAACATATTCGAAAGAGAAAGGTAGATATGGCTTGGAGTTTATGTTTTAACTTATTCAGACAAATTTGTGATGTTACCTTGTTCTTCAAGTATGTTCCTTCGAACTTGCATGAATTTTTATTGTGTTAAAGTGTAAGTTAACAATCCTCTTTTTTTAGCTTTTTGGTTTTCACGGTTTTTGAGTGTTTCTCACGCAATTACGTCGTGGATCTTTACCATGTAATGAAAATGTTCTTAGAAGATGCTATGGGAAAAATGTGGTTAGTATGTTAAGCGAGATAGAAGACAATTATTAAAATGTGGTTAGTATGTTATGCATACATAAAATTGCATGCAACTTATAATAACAATCCTATTGATGGTTTGAAATAGTAAACACTATTACGAGAATAATAATGAAACATGAATATACCTCTCTTTACTCTTTTACACTTCATTTTATTGTACTGTTGTTAACATGTTTAAGCTGTCTTGAGCTTTTTGCCCATACATACTTCTTCTTTGGCAACCAATCAAGATTTGGATGTTGTTAGGCAGTAATAGTGACTCAAGCTTTCATGGTTTATACTGTACTTTTGGGTATCTTTTCACTCATTAAGTTGTACAGTTGTTGTAGTGCTTTTGTAGCTTCCGCAATTTAAATTTATTAGTCATGTAAAAATATACTGCAGGCCCTATGCATAATTGTATTAGTTTGGAACCATGAATATATAAGTAGTATTTCTCATTAAGTAAATGTTAATCATGATGAATGAATGTGTCTATTACTGGATATCTGGATTGTGGGGAGTTAGGTCTGATGGTCTCCACGTGGGACATGATGTCACATTTATTGAGCCCGAGTCAAAGTCGAATAAATGGCTCGTTAAGGTTACCAAGCCAAGTTTGAGTTTAGATGTGCTCAACTCGCTAACTCGACTTGATAACTCATTTTGATTTTATAGTTATGTGTACATTTTTCACTTATGTGCATACATGATGTATGAATATGATGAGGAAACGGTACATCACCAATAAATTATTTGGGTTGTGTGATATTGGCCCATTTTCTCTCTAAATCCTAACTTCTCTCGATTTCCAATATCATATAATTAAAAATGACAAAAACTAAAAAATCCATACGTGCCATACATCACTCTCCCCCAACGTGCATTGCTATGACTCCTCTCTTATCTCCGCCATCGTCTCCCATTGGGCTTCTCCTTATGTACAAGGAGCACAATGACTCCCAGCAGACATACTGTCTCTACAACTTCTAATTTCTCCTCGGTACATGAGTAGCACAAGTCGCCATACACATCCCTCTCAATGCTCGTGAATATATAAACATTACCATTATTATTGAGATTACTAATGATTCAGTTGCTTCTTCAAAGAAAGTTCATATATAATCAATATAAAATCAATATCCTATAAATAGAGTTGTTAGGAGATTTGTGTGACAATTCAAACTTAATGAGTTCAAGTTTGAGTCATTGTTTATGGGCACAAAGCTTATCGAGTTCGAGCTTTGAGTCCAAATTTTCTTATCGAGTTTGAATCCGAATCGAGGCTGACTGGACTTGTTCAACTCAATAGATGCCCCACATGTACCTAGTTGAACAATCTGCAAGTTATTCATGTCACATGAATCAACAACTACCTCGATCTTTGAATTGAACTTGAGAGTCCTCACCGCCATAATCACACTAGACAAGTCCTTCGAATTTCTTGTTTTGTCCTTCCTCATTCTTGTACAAGCTCCTTAGGCTGCTCTCCCCAATCAGCACCTCGGTCATGGCAGCAAAGGAAGCATGGTGCTTCCTCTTTAGTATGCCTACTTGATGGCTAACTTTTCCCTATGTCTACAAATCTTGTCCACTCATGAGGCATTGATACCATGGTGCAAGAAGATATGGTCTAATTGCTCGGCCCCAAAACATGTGTTCTCCCTCTATAGAGTTTATTAAAAGCAAACTTTCTACTAATGATCTTCTTGTAAAAAATAGAATCTACACCCAACAATGTCTTTCTCCACAACAACGATGATGAGTCCGAAGGCCATATACTATTCACATGCTCCTACGCAATACATGTTTGGGAAGGCACGTGATCTTCCCTTTACATATCACAACTTGGGTTGGGCTGGCATGTTTGGTTACTGGGTTGGACTAGGTTGGGGTATCCTTCTTTAAATAGTAGTTGTTTGGAGGGTTGGGAGGGTTGGAATGATAATCGTGATGTGATGTGATATTGATTATGTATTATATTAACTTTTTAATGATTATAATACATTTTTATATTAATAATTTTATTTGAACATGGTTAAAAAATATTATACCAAAGAAATTGTAAGGGTCAATACAAGTAATTCCAACCCATGAATTTAGGGTTGGAGCTAAGAGTATGTCAGATTATCCAGGTATACCCTAGCGACCAAACAGACCCTAGCCTCGCCCCTGGGTGGTTACTAAAACTACGTGGTAATGATATCAGGCTCTGTGAATCCCTTGTCACCATTGTCTGGAGGATATAATAAGATATAAACCTTTGATGGTCCTGCAACATCTCTAAGGTACCGTTCGGGTGACGGGTTAAACTCCCCTTTGGGGAGTTTACCCCCCTTACCCCCACATCCCCCTCTCTCCCTGTGGGCCCCACCTTATTCTTTTTTTAAAAAAATTAAATAAATCAATTTTACATCATCAATCTTATCAAAAAATAATATATTATACAATCATATCATATAAAAATTATAAACTACTCCACTTCTACTCACTTTTCCAAACTTCAATACAATCACGTCACAATAACTATTTACTTTTTCAAACTTCAATACAATCATATTACTCCAAACCCACTTCTAACACATCCACAGTTTAACCCTCTATCCAAACATCAAAATCCAAAAACGGGTTACCCTCTACAGTTTAACCCGCCTTAACCCACCAACCAAACGCACCCTAAGGATTACACGAGGCTCGCCACATTTATTATTCAGGATGCCACATAGTTTTGAGATAAACATTATGTTTTACACGTGTTTCCTCACCATTTTTTATTCTCATTCTTACACATTGTGACGATAGGGTTTACTTTAGCCTGCTTTTTGTGTTTTATGTCAAATATGTACAAAAAAAATTATTACCTATACAAAGGTGCGTGGAACCCAAATACATCATGCTATGTGGTATTGTAGAATAACATCAAGATTAAAGGAAATATCTTCTCTAAATTTAGTATAGTACCTACAGGAAATTACTAACTTTGGTAGTGTTTCCATTTGCACAATGATAGGTGTTTATGAGTTAAACGAGTTGGGTCGATCTCAACTCAAACTAGTTAAGTGATCACAAGGTCAAACTTGTTTGAACTTAATATAATAAGACCTAAATTTGATTCGATTCAACTCATGATAACCCCGGGCCTACATATCGAGCTGTCTCGTATGATATAAATATTATTAGTTGATTTAGAACTCTAGCTCAATCAACCAAAAATCACATATAAGTGATCATAATAGTGTATGCTAAATATTAATATTAAGACATGAGTACATGTGCACAAAAAACCCTATTTACCCTTCGTAAAGTGGGAAGTTGGGTTAGAGTCTCAACTCATAGCACGGAAATCTTATACATATATAAGAAAAATATAAGTATAGCACAAACATATATTGCAAGTTCGATCCTATACCAATTAGCCAGACCATCCCTCTTTCATTAGCTCCTATTTGACCATATGTAAGTTCGACTCTATACCAATTAGCCAGACCATCCCCCTTTCGTTAGCTCCTATTTGACCATATGTAAGTTCAATCCTATACCAATTAGCCAGACCATCCCCCTTTCGTTAGCTCCTATTTGACCATATGTATGTTCGATCCTATACCAATTAGCCAGACCATCCCCCTTTCGTTAGCTCCTATTTGACCATATGTAAGTTCGATCTTACACCAATTAGCCAGACCATCCCCCTTTCGTTAGCTCCTATTTGACCGTATGTAGGTTCGATCCTACAATTAGCCAGATTGTCCCCCTTTCGTTAGCTCCTATTTGACCATATGTAAGTTCGATCCTACACCAATTAGCCAGACCATCCCCCTTTCGTTAGCTCCTATTTGACCATATGTAAGTTCGATCCTACACCAATTAGCCAGACCATCCCCCTTTCGTTAACTCCTATTTGACCATAAGTAAGTTCGATCCTACACCAATTAGCAAGACCATCCCCTTTTCGTTAGCTCACATTTGACCATATGTAAATTCGATCCTATACCAATTAGCCAGACCATCTCCCTTTCGTGACCTTTGGCTTGCGTCCGCTCAAAGGTCCTCCCTTCACCCTACTTGTAATCCAACACGCCTTAGCTAGGTCCAACTAGTATAATATCTAGATTCTACATTATCAATAAGTCATGACGTAATGGATCGAAGTGAGGTTTGACATCAGTGAGATGACGCGATGCAACAACTGTGCACTCTTCAACATCTGTGAAGAGCCGATGATTAAGATGAATTGTTGAGATTAAGAGCATCTAGAATTTGATTAGGAAGATCCAAGAGTCTGGATAAGGATTTTGCATGCTCCCGATTTCTATTTAGCTTTAGATCATGTAAAGAGGTGTGGATTTCACTATTTTTCAATGTGATCGGTGGAGATCCAATCCATAGAGGCACTGGATATTCATGTGAGTGGAAGATTACACTACATTGAATCTAATATGAAGTTCACATCAAGAGTTGCCTCATTCTTTATAGAATCCTTCAATAGGAAGAATGACTTCACATTGGTATGAACAAATAAAGAATATACCAACATGGGAGATACTTGTGAAAGTTCTCAAGGAAAAAAGAAGAAGTCGGGGAAGATAAAAGACACTAGTGGAAGGAGATGATCTCACAAATATTATAATACAGTTGTTCTTGGGTGATAACGATCTTCGTAAATTAATCATCTAGATGATCCAATAGAGATCTGGATGAAGATCAAGAGATGATACAAGTCTGCATCTCTAATAAAACATGTAATTGATGAAGAAGCTCTATATATGATCTAAAGATGACCTATGAGACACAGCTCAAGGCATACTTGGATGAATTCAATAAGATTCTAATGAACATGCTCACACTTGATGAGACAAACTAGAAAGGAGAGTTGTTTTCAAGGAGGAGGATAAGGCACTAATCTTGTTAATTTCTCTTCCACCTTCATACGATTATATTGTGACAATGTTGCTCTATGTAAGGGTACCATCGCATTGGGAGACACAATTGCTTCACTTCTTCTTAATAAGTCACGGTAGAAGTTGACAGACGAGACATGAATGATGAAGGTCATGTGCTTGTAATTGAGAGGAAACGATCGAAATCAAAGGAGATGAGGTTTAGAGGTCAATCCTATTTACGAGGTCCAACAAATGCTTACATTGTGACAAGGAGGGTCACAAAATAGTTGATTGTCTGGAACATAAAGAATGAGAAAGGGAAGAACAAGGTATGTGATTCAGACTTAGACCAAGTTCATTCCATCACAGTTTATAAGAGAGACTTGATAGTGTGTTTAAGAGAGATGAAACTAGCTTTAAGATGGCTTCTGGACTTGGCATGTCCAAATCATGTATGTTCTTCCAAGGTGCAATTTAGTACATACTTGGCATGTAATGGTGGCATGATTAAGATGGCATGTAGAGAGGTTTACCATGTCAAGGGAGCTGATATCATTGCAATTCGCATGTTTAATAGGGAAATATGAACTTTGAAAGGTATCAAATGCGTGCCTAAAACCATGAAGAATATATTTTTTTGCGGGGAATGATCGCATCACGAGGACATTGAGTTATCATTAGAAGGGAAGTTCTCATAGAAAGAAAGGGATGCATTTGGTGACACACGGAATGAGGATGTCAAATCGGGTGTTCAAGCTTGAGTAAAGGGTTGTCACTAGTGAAGGAGCTCAAGTTATTTCCAGGATAAGTAGTATGCAATAAGTGCAACAAGTTATCATCATCTCTATTGCAGAAGAATGCAATAAGGAGAAAAACAAGTGGGATTCTATTTGTCATAGAATGATAGTACAATATGTAATCAGAAGAGACCCATGTTGATGCGTCAGATATCATAGCACTGGTCGATTGTGCATACATCCTCAAAAGGAGGCACATTGAGAACACTCGAAGATAGGTGCAACATCGAGAGATGATGAGTTCCCTTTAAGGATACTTATAGTACAGTGAGATAACCCAGTGCAAATGCATGAGTATGTGGAGATCGTAATGGAGTTCAACCTAAGAAGGATATTGTCAGTATTAGGAGGTTATTGTTAAGATTGGAAATCCTAAACGGATTGGGCTCATAGTCCTACTAACAATTGAGTTGTTCCTTGTGGAGTCCTTGTGAGATAGGACTACGAGCTTGTACTTGAACTATATATAGAGAGGGAGGCGGGGGAATTGCCTCCACATCAAGACTACATCAAGAGAAAGAACAAAGAAAGAGAGGGAGAGAAGAGAATGAAGAGAGAGAGGGAACCATTAGAGTTGTACTTGTTGTTCTTCTTAGTGAAATTTTATTCTTCTTTGGTTGTAAGAGGTGATCAACCATCGTGACTTCAGTTTCTTCTTTTTTACAATGCTTCCATTGTTGTTGATTGCACATTCATATCGAGATTGTATCCCCATTAAATGATATTATAGCTGAGGTGAAACCGGTATGTTTTCAACACTTAGCCAGATCCATTTCTACTCCTTTTATTTCCTTCCCAATGAAAGAGGAAGGTTGATTAGATAATATAGAGATGAGACTATTAATACCAAATCTAAGAAAAGAAAAATCGATCAAAAATATGGGTTGTGAATGCATGACAAGGAGTAAATTATAGTAGGTTGAAATCAAATCTAATATCTATAGCACTCAAGTACAATACCCAAATAGACTACACTAGACAAAGTTCGCGTTTATATAGAACAATAACACACACGGATACACAAACATACGTGTGTATGTACGATTGAGATAAATTCACAAGTGAAGTGGTGCCCAACTCAAACTTGTCTAATGAGTCAATGATGTGGCTTAAGCTTATCGAGTCAGACTCACAAGCCATTGACAAGCTGAGTGCCAACCAAGTTCATCAAGCGGAAGCTTTCATGACACCCTTAGAAAGAATTTTATATAATTATATTATCACGATTTCTTTGCTCTCATACTTCTACAGATATCAAGGAAGAACTCAATATGTAGATTGAAAATAATAAAGAAAATCATGAAAGTACCATCAAATCTAGTACATAAAGTTTGGATCTGCTTCCAGATGAGCAAAGCAACCAAACGAGCTCAATATTGTGATATAAACTCATAGATGAACAAGGGGGTAACCACCTACACTATATGGATGAAAAGGAGATCAAATCTCCAACCATCTAGCATGGAGCAACTATCAAAGAGCAATGATAGTGGCAGAGCAACAAAGACAAAGGTGTTGCATCATTAGATCCAAAAGTGGAGTGGTGAAGGAGGCAACAGTATGATTGCAAGGAATGATCACTAAGGGCAAACATGCAACACCAACCATGAAAGGAACTCAAGACTCTGGCAATCACAACAAACTAGCAGCCATCAAAAGGCGACCTTGAGATGAATGATGAACCTAAGCACTACAAAGAACAAGATTCATATTTGCCGACCTCATTGAGAGCAATTCACAAAATAAAGGATTTTTATTAGTTGTGCCCCAACGAGATATTGCAATATTAGTTATGTGCATCTCCTTTTGAGAATATCAGTTGTATCTCCGACTTCTTGTCATTCTATCACTTGTGCCCCTCCGTTACTTTGACCGTCAATAAGTTGAACTTAACCATGGTTCAATCAGACCACGATGTAGTTAAGAGGTGCACGTATGGAAGAAAATCCCCCACCTCCTCCTTCGTCCCTTCGACCTTTCCGACCTCAATGCCTTCTACGTGTGGGCCTTTAACAATGATGTTTCTTGTTTTTGCCATCACTAGGAGATCTAAGCCACAAAAGCTGACCTCCTCATCTACACCACAGTTCCACGCCATCTGCCTCGTTGACGACCACCCAATCAGCACCATCTCCCTCACCCCCAAGGCCGGGAGCGACCGACACCGGGCAAAGCTAGGGTACATGCTAGCGAGGGGGCACTGGAGTAAGGGGATCATGATGGTGACAATGAGGAAGGCGATATGAACAACAACGAAGGAGCGATTCTTCTGCTAGGCAAGTACACATGTGATGGGTCTATGCGAAGGAGCGATGAGGCTGAGGGCGAAGGAGAGGAGGGGTGAAGGAGGGGGGAGGAAGTCGGCCTAGGGAGGGGGGCAGAGGGGAGGGAGGAGAGAGAGGATGAGGGTCAAGAAATGCCTCTCAATCCTTTTTTCTAATTTATTTCCACTTTGTCCCCAAAGTTCACGTTCGTTTACGTTGGGGATGGACGATTACTAACCCAAGGGAAACAAGTGATAGAATGGCAAGAAGGCAACAACACAAGTGATTATTCCAAAAAAAGAGAGGCATGACTGATATTGCAATATTTTGAAGGGGTACAACTGAAAACCCCTTAAATAAATCCAACTTTCAGATTATGAGCATCTCCTTGTAAAAAAATGAAAGCAAGATAATGTTCAAATCTACCTTTGTTTTGCTTAATCCAATGCTTTTCATGACGAATAATAAACCATGTGCATAACTTATATTATAAAATTGTTATGATGAAAAATGTATCACTTAGGGAATAAAAGAATGAACTCTTTATGCACATGTTTTAGAATGATACATATTCAGGAAATTAAATAAGACAGTAACTCAAATTATGAAAAAAGGGTTGGAAAAAAGACGGACGGATTCTCTTGTTATGGCCTCCAGATCCAAGATCAATTCTGATTTAGATTTTTCATTAATTGAGAGCATTAAAGCAACATAATTCTTAAACACGATGCATCAAAGTCCCACCGGCAGGAAGGCTTAATAAAAGACGTAATTGATTATGAACAAACCCGGTCCCTAACTATTAGACGTGATACACCAAAATCACAATAGATACAAAAGACATCCCAACTTGACCCTCTGCTTCCCCAGTTTGAAAATAAAGGGACCCTTGCAGGCTGCACAGTTTCACTGTTCCATTAACACTGCTTGTGTCTGCAAGCCCTTTAAATCAGCAGCATCCAATTCTCCTCCACAAGAAGTCCTTCGCACTCGTCCAAATGTCTGCCTCCAATGATCTTTTTCTAAAACAATAAATCTGTGTGCACATACCGGAAGCACAGAATACAAGGTCGTCGATGGGAGAACACACTCCAAGAACTGTAGAATGGTAAGAATATACGAGTAAGTGGATTCCATGGGAGTTTTTTATTGATCATCTTGGACCGGATAACTCAACAGCATGGAGGTTCTCAGTGGAATCTAAAAGCCACTCTGAGCTGCGTGGAGCCATCTCGAGTTCATGGCGTACAATTTCAACCTTCTGCCATTCTTCCCACCTCTCAGCAAGGCCATCCCCTTCAAGCATCCTCACCACATCTGACATCTTCGGGCGTTCCATTGGGGAGCCCTGTGTGCAGAGAAGTGCAACTTGGATGAGCTGTTCCACCTCAGCATCTATGAAGTTGTTTAGCAGGTCAGGATCGACCAGCATGTCAAGCTTTCTTTCTTTTAATAGCCCTTTCACCTGAAGAAAGAAAGGTATTAGAAATTGTCAACAGCTTCAACACCATCTGTATAGAAGATGATCGGTTGAGCATACCAGATTCATAAATTTTTTTAATCTTAACAAGTGTTGCTCCTTAATATAAAGTTCTGGAGATAGTAAGTGTCTAGTCAACATACTAGGTAGGATAGCAATGGAAGAGTTAAAAAGAATAGAGCATACCCAGTCAAGCAACATGACATCATCATCATTGGCAAGCCGGGCAAGATCAAAGGCCCTCTGTCCAGTGATTAGTTCCAGAAGCATGATACCATAACCAAAGACGTCTGTTTTTGCTGAGGATTTCCAATGGATAGATATTCAGGAGCAATGTGACCGATCGTTCCTCGAACAGCGGTGGTCACATGTGTGTCCTTGTAATCCATAAGTTTAGCTAGCCCAAAATCACCTACAACTGCTTCAAATTCTTCATCAAGCAATATATTCGCAGCTTTAACATCACGGTGAATGATCTTAGGATCACAGTGGTCGTGTAAATAGGAAAGCCCTCTGGCAGAGCCTAAAGCTATGCGCTTGCGAGTTGGCCAGTCCAGGGGAGGTTCCAAGGGAGGACGCTCTG
This sequence comes from Ottelia alismoides, assembly GCA_037367405.1. Classification (NCBI taxonomy): domain Eukaryota; kingdom Viridiplantae; phylum Streptophyta; class Magnoliopsida; order Alismatales; family Hydrocharitaceae; genus Ottelia; species Ottelia alismoides. The sequence continues at coordinate 268,960 of JAZKJV010001120.1, read as the reverse complement.
GCAAAAGGAAAATCAATAGGTAATCTCTTAGAGGTTCACTTAAATGATTTCAATGATATGTATGGGATGCTGTATTTTTAATGAACCACCTATACAGGGTCGAAGATATGCATTGATGGAATATTACTTTTGTCCGAACAAAAGGAGGTAATATTTACCTCTCAAGCAAGATGCAACACTTCCATTGGCCATATATGGGTATACGAGCAGCCGCTCTGTAGGTGTCATGCAAAATCCACGCAAGCGAAGAAGGTTACGATGCACAGCCATGCTGATCATCTCCACCTCTGTTTGAAACTGAAGCTCTCCGCCCGGTGTCCGTTCCTCTTTCAGCCTTTTTACAGCAACAAGAGTCCCATCTGCAAGACGCCCCTTGTAGACTTTACCAAATCCTCCTCTACCTAATATGTTCTTGTTGCTAAAACTATCAGTAGCAACTTGCAGTTCCCTCAAAGAAAATCTCTTGAGCTGCCCCAGATGAACTTCTGGATCTTCTTCAGCTGAAAATGCAACAAATTAGAAGCTGCATGAGCAAGTGATTGTGCTAAAGGACAAATTTTTCAATACTTTGAATAGCATGACTACAAAATACCAACCAGGTACATCATAAAAATAGTCCTCTGGTTTGCGGCGGCGCCACAATGCAAAAGCAATTGCGGGAACAGCAAAAAGCAAAGCAGCTCCAGCTGCCACACCACCAGCAATTGCACCCGTACTAGAGGCACTATTTCCTGTTTGAGAAACATTCAATATAATTCTGCTCACTCCATTTGTACCCTAGTGTTCACAATATATGGAACAATTATCATTGTTCTTTGTTTTTGGAAAACAACCAGGCCAGACTCACTCCAAAATCTGAAACATATTTCAAGCACTTGTTTCAACCTTTCAGAATTAGTTTTATCTTAAATTTCTTTAAAAACTACACCATGTCGGTATTTTAACCAGAAAACTTATCAAGGTACAAAAGGCCCGAGTAGCCAATAATTGCACTTAAGAAAAAGGTACACAGCAACGATGTAAGAAATTTGAGATATAAAAAGACATTTCAAAAATATTTTAGCAAACATCACCTGGGGAAGGGACTGGTGGAGGAATAAACGGAGGAGGTGGGGAAAATGGCGGAGCCCCAGGACATGGTTTTAGTGCTTCAGGACCACATAATAAAGGGTTATTTGCAAAACTGCATAGTAGAAAATTTTATGGTAAAAAATTAGATGGGAGAACCATACAAGACGATGACAAATGTGTTCTTGACCAGCAAAAACCACCTGATTGGAGTAAACAGTGAGAATGATCCCGTTGATGGAACTGCTCCTGATAAGTTGTTATTGGACAAATCCCTGCATTATTCCAATAAGAAGACATCATACCCAGAGGCCTCTTAGAGGACGAAAGAAGGAACTCTTGGAGGGACATACAGCACTTGTAGAGTAGTAATGGTAGTCAACGACTTCGGTATCTGACCCATCAAGCTATTGTTGTTCAAACGACTATCCTTCCAAAAAAATACGAAATGTCAAGCTTATTTAGAATTGTAAAGAGATCCAAGGAAAAAATGTCATTGATTCTGCAAGTTAAAGATCAGTAGATATAGGTGCCTAATATATTCATGAAAATAGTGATTGTTACATGTGTACAGAAGGTGACAGTTGCCTATGAGAAAGAATCAACATGAAGACAGTGAACCACGATTATATGGTGAAGGCATATGCCATGTAGAACAAGTAGGACGGCCACCGTTGTGTGCCTTTTTTTACTAGTAGAAAACATCAACAAAAACATACATAGGCATATTGAAGCCACCTTTCAGGGCCCACCAAATGCTCGCAAACCCAAAATGTCGAGCAAATATATTTCACATTAGTAAAACAAAATATAAGAGCCATTTATTCTTTTAGATGGCGCGTGCAGAATTAATTTGTGTACGAAGGCAAACGGAGCACAATATCAATACTGGAAAACAGCAACAAGAAATCTGGCAGGACTTCGTCAATTTTAGATAATGTCGATTTTGTAGTGAATGCCCAGAATTGCACGGGAAGTTCATTGCATATTGATGCAGCGTGAAATGGAAATATAGGACTGCATTTATTTAATTTTTATCCGTTAATTTTATTTATGTTTATTTGAGTTGTGTTTTTAATTAAATAAACGAGATCGCATGTGATCTCAATTAATTAGTTAAAGATTTGAATTTCAAATTAGTCGGTTAGTCGGTTAGAGTCAAATTAGGATAATTAGTTTCAATTTGAATTCGAGTTTCTATTTTTGTAACCTCATCCCTCCTATATAAAGGGATGATAGGCTAGTGTTTTTAGGCAGTTCAGTGATATGGAAAATTGAGATTTTATTCTCTATCTCTCTCTCCTCTCTCTCTCCCCACTCACGTGGTCTTCACGTTTCTTTTCTCCATCCCCTCGTGTTCCTGACGAGCTTCTCCTCTCAGCCCCTCCATTTTCTTCTCTCTCTCTCTCCCCTCTCTCTCTCCCCTCACGTGGTCTTCACGTTTCTTTTCTCCATCCCCTCGTGTTCCTGACTAGCTTCTTCTCTCAACCCCTCCATTCTCTTCTCAATCCCTCCATTTTCTTCTCCACCAAAATCCACCGTCAAATATTTTATTTTCCGCCATCGTCGAATATTCATTTTGCATCAATTGGTATCAGAGCATGAACTGCCGAATCGGAAAAATTGGGTGCTAGCCTACAGATCGTCCTCATGATTTGACGATCCATCCAGACATTCGCGCCGACACGCGACGAAACACCATCGTTCCTCGGAGCGAAATTGGGAGATTCGACCAACAAGCCATGAGGAAATTCTCCATCAACAGCCCGAAGATCAAGCAATTCGTCGGAAGACGAATTTTTTTTAAGCGGAGGAGAGTTGATGCAGCGTGAAATGGAAATATAGGGCTGCATTTATTTAATTTTTATCCGTTAATTTTATTTAAGTTTATTTGAGTTGTCGTGTTTTTAATTAAATAAACGAGATCGCATGTGATCTCAATTAATTAGCTAAAGATTTGAATTTCAAATTAGTCGGTTAGTCGGTTAGAGTCAAATTAGGATAATTAGTTTCAATTTGAATTCGAGTTTCTATTTTTGTAACCTCATCCCTCCTATATAAAGGGATGATAGGCTAGTGTTTTTAGGCAGTTCAGTGATATGGAAAATTGAGATTTTATTCCCTATCTCTCTCTCCTCTCTCTCTCCCCCCTCACGTGGTCTTCACGTTTCTTTTCTCCATCCCCTCGTGTTCCTGACGAGCTTCTCCTCTCAGCCCCTCCATTTTCTTCTCTCTCTCTCTCCCCTCTCTCTCTCTCCCCTCACGTGGTCTTCACGTTTCTTTTCTCCATCCCCTCGTGTTCCTGACGAGCTTCTTCTCTCAACCCCTCCATTCTCTTCTCAATCCCTCCATTTTCTTCTCCACCAAAATCCACCTTCAAATATTTTATTTTCCGCCATCGTCGAATATTCATTTTGCATCACATATTCAAAGTTGATCAAGCCAGCTTGATGAACCGCAGAGAGTTTTTTGATCACCACCAAAATGTGCTCACCCAAGTCAATTAAATATTAGGGTAAATTACAAAAAGAGCCCCAACTATACCTCGATTCCCAATTACGTACCTCATTTTTCAATTGTTAGGGGCTGGACTTTTAACTTAAGAATTTAACGTCGACATATAAAGGTCGTTGAAGCTTATAGAGGCCTCTATTTGAGACAAAAACATAAGATCAAGCCCCTCTTTGTTACAATTGAAAAATGAGTCCCCTAATTGGGAATTGAGGTATAGTTGAAGCCCTTTTTTAAATTTAACCTAAATATTACTCACCATCAAAACATGAAATCACGAGGTCGATGTCCAAGAGTGCAAAAGAGAGAACCCACGTGCATTTGTACAAAAAACTGCTCAACTCTAAGAACCATTGCATTTCTAGTCTGCCAGATGGCCAAGTCGCAGAGGTGTGGGCCCATAAAACATGCAACATATATTTCAATTTGATTGAATGGATCCGATTAGGAGTGCAAGCCATAAGTACGTCTTGGGATTAAACATGGAATTATAGTGCAAGTTTTCCGGAAAACTCTATTAGAGAATGTAATAGAATGGTAATTGGATCTCTCCAGGATCCAATTATCAAGCACTCATGTTTAGTCACACATCTACTATCGGCGGGACTCTAGTCTGTCTGTGAGGTTATATAAGTAGCCTCACACCCCTGGTACTCAATGAGAAAGTTCAATTGAAACATACGACCCTTTGAGGCCTTCTCCCATGGTTTCATTCTGCTCCTTAGGGAGTAGGATTCCACGTAAATCCCCGTGTTCAATGTTTTCATATTTCTTTATTTTCTTGTTATGTTTATCGATTCATTTCTGCTATTCTCGATTTCAACATGGTATCGGAGCAAGTCGGTCTTTTGGGACTTTTGGAATATTCATTTTTTTAAGTCAGATTTTTATTCATGTCATTCAAATTATGAGTATTGTTTGAGCTTGGAAGATTATGTAATAATTCCTGCGGGATCATCACGAATCAAGGAATCAAGTGTTCCCCAACGAAGCCTCAATGGCAGCATCATCTTCTTCCAAGCAGTGATTCCCTAAAGAAGGCGGCGTGTGCCCGATAAAGCTGTTGCTGATCCTTGAAGAAGAACAAGAACAAGAAAAAAGAAAACGGAGCAGCTCCTCCTCACATGCAATCGAGTGATTTGCAAGGCACTTAAAGAAAAAAGGCGTGGTGACACTCGTGCATACACCAAGTCCATTCTCAACTCCATGCCCAACCCTAGATACATGTCTCCCATGCATCACCAACACATCCACCGTGACGACAACTCCAGCACAGAACCAAGGAGGCAACAACGATCCAAAAAAAGGTAGTGGTAAAGGTGATCTGCATGTCATGCTTCTCCCACCGTGTGCAACTCCTCCCTCCTAACCTCCTCGAAGAAGAAGAAGAGGATCGAGGACTGAAGAAGAATGAGCATGTGGTGCATCTCCTCCCCTATCTCCAGCGAGCCGATGAGCTCCAGGAGCACGAGTCCCTCGTTGCCAACTACTGTAGGTTGTTTGCAATGGAGAAGGGGTTGAAGATCCCTCCAAAGGAGTTGCGCGATACTCTCTCTCTTCTAAGCATGGAAGGTCGTATCCCGATATATCGGCGATATATCGCCGATATATCCATATCGACATGGGACCGATATCGAAATTGATATATCGATATATCCGATTTCAGTCATTTTCTTCAGAAAGATTCCTAGATATAGCGATATATCGGCGATATATCGCCGATATATCGATATCGACACAATATCGAAACGATATCGATATCGATATGTCCTTCCATGCTTCTAAGCGGTGTCATTCTCTAGAGAAGAAACCCTATCGGGGGGCGGTATTTAAGAAGGGTTCCCGATAGTGGAACCCTATCGTTTTCTTCGTTTCTCAGTTTGGCCCAAGTGGACCAAAATTAAAGAGAGAGAGAGAGAAAGGAGATGTTTGGGTCCAAGTAGACCGCAAAAAAAGAGGGGGAAATGGGCTTTATTGTCACACTTTTGGGCCCAGTGGTTGTCTTAAAAAATGAGAGGTTAAAAAAGGGGAGAATTTTTTTTTGTAAAAAAAAAGAAAAGAGAGAGAGAGGAAGGCCAAAAGAGAAAGAGAAAATAGAGAGAAAGGAAGGTCGAAAGAGAAAAAAAGGTGAGGCATGATTTGCCAAAAAATGACAAAAAAGAGAGACGAAAGCGAAAAAAATGAACGGCTTAAAAAAAGATGTTACATACCGTACGTAAAAAATAGAGCTGAAAAAAAGAGGAAGAAAAGAAATAGCTAAGAGAGAATAAATGATGATTTATGCAAAAAAGGAAGCACAAAAAATGCATGTTTTGATTTCTCCCTACTTGACGAACCATGTTCTTATTCTATCATTTATGGGAGAAAGGAGTAAGAGACGGCATGTTCTTCTACTTGAGATGTATCGATAGGACTTATGCCCGTCCATGACAGACAGACCAACACTCCAGATTTCTACAGATCATCTGTCTTCACCGAACATTGACTTCTTCATCAAGGACTATACTTCTTTTACGACCTAACTACTACTCCGCATTGGACTTCTTCTACTGCGACTCTTCCCTAGACACGACAAAGATATGTTCCGGTGACATGGCATCGCAGTGAGTCTACAGGCATGGCAGAAATACGTTTCGATGACCTGAAAGTTGCAGATTTGTCCTCGAGCGATGCCTTCTACCAGCAGTGAACACATATTTTCTTGTGATTTATCATGTGACAATGTGTTGTATACTTTTTTCTTGCAAGCTACAACTTTCTCAGCTCCAACTTAAGGGAGAGTGTTGGAGAATATAATAGAGTGATAATTGGATCTCTACAAGATCCAATTACCACCTACTCATGTTTAGTCTCACATCTACTATATGTGGGACTCCGATCTGTCTGTAGGGCTATATAAGGAGCCCCACACCTAGGGTTGAGCATCGGGCTGGGCCAACCCAACCCGACCCGAAACACGACCCATGTAGCCCAACCCGAACCTGAACCCGAGCCCGCAAATAATTGGGCCGGGCTTTAGGCCTTAATTCAAGCCCAAATGTATATTCGAGCCGGGACCAGGCCTGATAGGGCCCAAACCCGAAAACCCGATAGCCCAGCCTGTTAGCTCGGCCCATTTCAAGGGCCCGAACTTCCCGACCCGTTAGCTCAATCCATTACTTCTGCATATGAGTGATGATAGAATTCTGATAGATATCAAATTATGAACATAATAATCTAATTAAATTTAACAACTATCATTGTTATATATACCATTATGATAATAATTTACCATGTTAGTGAACATATATTATAAACAATTATATTACACTGGTAATATATTCATTATGTTTAGAGCATGTTGTTGTACATAGCAAATTCGTATCGTGGACATGATTCATTAATAATATCAAAATGGAAAAACATATTTGCATGGGTAAAGAATACACATTTTTATTGGGGAAGGGTGGTGTATTTGGAAGATAAAAACAAGTTCAATATGTCATGGAGTTTCAATTCGGTCGGCCCGGCACGAACCCGACCCATAATGTTTGGGCATGGCTTAGGCTTGGACCTAGATTTTGAAAAATAAAACGAGCCTAGGTCCGGCCCGTTAACCCGTATACTAAAATGGGTTTGGGTCGGGCCAAGCCGAACCCGGCCCATGCTCAACCCTACCCAAACCTCCTGTACTCAATGAAAAAGTTCAATAGAAACAAACGACCGTTTGAGGCCTTCTCCTGGGATTTCATCCCGCTCGTTAGCGAATAGGGCTCCACGTAAATCCTTGTTTTCAATGTTTTCATATTTTTTTTATTTTCTTGCTATGTTTATCGATTCGCTTCTGCTATTCTCAATACACTTTGTTCTTATTCATAGTGGAATCTTGTTTTTAATATGTGGTTTTCCCTTGTTCTCTAGAGGTGGGGTTTCTCTAGGTAAAATATGTGTACCTATACCTAGTAGTTGATTTTTTTGAAGATATTTCTTCAGTTCCTAATCCTTATTGCTCTCGTCAATTTTAAGTACTAAAAAATATGAGAGAACTCAAGTATACGAGTTCCAAGAAAAACACCAGATGTTACAGTTCATTAACAAATACCAGAGCATGAGCTGATACCCGATAAGGAAGCACACATTTGAGAAAACTAGAATACATTTTTAAAGAAAGTGTTTCACACATATAAATCAAGAGATAAGTTTAATCTTGATGAAGGATGGGGATCCGTACAGGAAACGCAGCCTTGATAGTTGGCCCAATGTGTCAGGAATTTCTCCTGTAAAACTGTTCAAGTAAAGATCCAAGCTCACCAAGCTCGTCAATTTTCCAAGATCAGTAGGAATTGTTCCACTTATATTGTTACTGTAGATCTCTCTGAAAAGAAACAGAAACAAAAACAGGAAGTTAAGTATCTGCAGTATAATAATCTGGCTCCAAATGCAAAGATTACAATCAGGAGAGCAATAACAATGGACTTGCTCATAACTACATAACTTTTAGTGCAAAAAGTTAGTGTACACAAAAACTATAAATGTCCGACTAAAGAACTCCATTGCAGAATCGAAAACATGCAAATAACATGACTTTAAGTAAATAACTAAGGAACTGTGACATATTTTAAATAGGGAACTCACAGATACTGCAATTTTTCCAACTGACCAAGTTGGGGAACCAATGTACCAGACAGACCAGCATTTCCAAGGTCTCTGTTGAAACAAGCATGGAGATCATGCAATTGAGAAAGGACATGATAATAGAATTCAGTATGCCAAAGATAAGTCAAAAGCCAACTTACACTCTTATAACGCTATTTTCATTGTTGCAGGTTACATGAAACCATGTGCATGGACTGACAAGTGTGGGATCCCAACTTTGGAGCACATTGTTAGGATCCTCTAAATTGATCCGTAGAGCATACAAAGCATCACCTGTTGATAGAACAAAGCAATCATTGTTGAATATGTCTGGAAAATTGAGAAAAGGTGCAAGCTAAAGAAACAATTTACATGATCTAAGTAGAAGTAGGCTTTCAAATACCCAAAATCATCCATCTCTTCTCACAACGAACAAAAGAAAAGAGAAACCATATGACAAAAGAGAAGATGAGCTTTCTTCAAATGTTGGAGAATTTGTTTAAACCTGAGGACTAAACTTTAAGACCAAAGGGGAAAAACTCAAGTAAATACCAAACAGACTATTCACTAAAAGCACTCAGCAGAGGGAAAAATTGATTCCTCTAAACAATTATGCAAGTCTATCATCATATTTCCTATATGCTTGGTCTATCAGCTATAGTAACGAACTACCATCAAGTGATCTGTACATGAACCAGCTGTAAAGAACATATGATATTTAGGACACAAATGAAAAGTCTTAAACACAAGGTTCATGGGTGCATTTAGACATGCATACAGCTTTTCCACCGTGTGATAAACAAAATTGAAATTAGGAATTACTCGTCTTCCATCTTGTACAATCATCGTCCTAATCAAAAAAATCCAAGAAAAACCTATGTTATTATCAGAAAGGCATCCCTTCATGTACCTTATATAAACCGACGAACCTCCACCCTAATGAATGCATCTGCAATTAATATAAACTTCACCTTCGTTCTCAATGAAAATAGCTACAACGTCACTTTCATAGAGCCTACAGCCATGTTACAGCAATGCAGGAACCCCTCAAATATCCTTTTCAAATTATTACACAAAAGAAATGCTGATATGTAGAAATTAATAAATAATTCAGGAGTCTTCCAGGAGGAATGGCTTCTAGTGATATATGTAAGGGGGAATTTTAACGATCTAAAGCTGTAGGACATTTTGCACCTTTTACAGATTTGCATCGAAAGAAATATTTTGACTTCTAAAATTAGGGAGTTCTTCCTTAGAATGGCTAAACTTTCGGAATATCCAGAGAAAACAACTCTCTTAGTACAACAATAACATATTTTTATCACCAAGGAGATTCCGAGACTGCATAAAATCTAGCAATGTCCATAGCTCACTATTTAAGACAACTGATAATGCCCGAAACTGTGGAATTATCCCTCAAGAACTCCCAGAACTCTAATTTTTGCAGGCAAAAAAAAAAGTTTCTGACAACACGTTTACTTCAAACTCTTCCAACTTGAACGGTGAAACTCTTAATCAGTAACAACCTAAAACCCAAACTTTTCCCACATTAATGTGGAACCTACCCGACAACCCCCAAAAGCCCAATCTGGCATACTACACCAAATACTAGAACCTTCTTCTTTTATCAGATACCAACATATCAATCTCATAGCAAAAATCGGGACCAACGAGAAATGAAAAATAATCTCATATTCAAACCAACATCTATCCCGACCAATTGCTTCCAATGTAGGTCAGACGACTACCTTTTCGTTTCAAAAGATTCAGTATTTTCTAATTCTCGATAACTACACAAAAAGACCCTACAACAAGACTCCAATTAACATATAAGCATCACATTATTTCCACCTCTTCAAATATCCCTCGCATCTTGCAGGTTACAGACCCCCAAAAAAATCAATATTTAAGTCCATTGTGTAAAACAAAAAAAGTCCATAAAAAATTAAAGTAACCAACAAATTAATCACCCAAAATCACAAAAACCAACTTAAAAACACATCCAAGAACGCACATTGACAGCATTCCACTAGAACCAAATAAACCCAGTCCTCACCTTCCACATTGGCGAAAACCCTAGCGACGGGGTGCCAGAAGAGCTGGAGGCAACAAAACAAACACATCCACCGCACCACCATAACCATCCTTCCCATTCCTCCAACAATCTCGCCAAATCCGCACCGCAGGAGGCGAGAAGGCCACCAGGAGGATCCGAATCAGGGAAAGAGGGAGGTGCGGAGCGGATTGGGCAGTTGGAAGGCTCTACCTAGCAGCTCCTCGCAACCCTTTCTTCAGTGCGCCCCTCTTTTTGTGGGGCTTTAAGGCGATCTCGGCAGAGAGGTAGGGGGGAATGGAGGTGGCGAGGGTGGAGAGAGAGGAGGGGGGGTCAGTAGTAGCGTGCAGGATGCAGCAGCTGCCCGCTGCCCGGGAGCGGTCAAAACGCTGCCCGCTGCCAGCAGTAGTGGGGGCTAGGTGCGGGCCCAGCGCCACGTGGGAGAGAGGAGTGGGGTCCCCATTGGTTCGGGTTTAAAATCCAACGGCGGAGGGTTTGACCCTCTCGCGGGATTGACGGCGGTGGGCTGCGGAAGGGCGGAATTTTTTTAAAATAATTATTAAAAAAACCGTAATTAATTAAATAAATACAAAGAAAAAAAATTAAAAAAATAGGCACCGATCGGCACCTGAGGTGTCGATTTGGGGCGCCCCCTCCAAATCGGCACCTGAGGTGCCGATTTGGGGCGCCCCCTCCAAATCGGCACCTGAGGTGCCGATTTGGTGTGCCCCCTCCAAATCGGCACCTGAGGTGCCGATTTGGGATGGGCATTTTACAAGTCTCAACCCCTCACTGTAATTCAATTTCGGAATACTATAAATTATTATTATATTCATTACATCTGAATAATTTAAAAATATTTTGAGGAATTATGTAAATAATTTTACAAAATAATATTCTAGAATTCTATCTATGTTCATTTGAGGAACTATGTAAATAATTAAAAAAAAGGAAATAAATTTAATTGGATTTCAATATTTTCCTTCATCACAATAATTTTGATCTGTCAGTAGAGCTTCGTGGTCTCATCTTCTTCCCGATAACGTTATTGTAAAATGTTAAGTAAATCTCTATTTTTTTATTATATTCTTCAATATTGATACATACTTAGCATATTTATGATTGACATATCAACAAAATTATAGTAAATATGAAAAAATTGAGAGTTTGAACAACATCATTTACCATTGATATAGGTGAACTCAACAAGGTACAACTTGACATGAATTAATTTAAAAAAATTACAAGTATTTCATTACAATCATAAGAGAAGAAATACGAGTTTACAAATAATAAGAAAAAAATTTACAAAAACTTAAAGTTTCCATATCTTCATAAACCCCTTCAGACCTCCTCCTCCACCACCTGCTCCACCTCCCTTATCGTTTCCTTTCCCTCCATCTCCCAATTTTTTGTGAGTCTCCTCATGTGTTGTCTTCTTCTTCTTCTGCTTGGACATTTGTTCTGAATGCGTTGGAACGTGCCCTGGAGGATGAGGTCTAGCTGATGACTTCCGTGGCGGTTCGATTGTTTGTGATTCTGTGGCGGTTCGTACGCTTGTTGAATGGCGAGGTGGCTCTGATTGAGGAGGCTCAGTGATCCTTACTCCGGGAGAAGGTCTTCGAGGCAGCTCCGGACATTGTTGTGATATCGTGGATATACCAAACAAGTGTCTATCAAAATCCGTTATCTCCATTTGCCGAACACTATCAAATATCTGCGACTGCAAATCTCCTGAACTATATTGGGTAGACGGTATGAGCTGAGAGGGACCAGAGTCAAATTGACTCGAAGGTCCCACAAGCGATGGTCCTACAAGATTGAGACAATTTCATTGTTATAAGTATCACAAAATTTAAACGTAAATATTGAAATGAGTTCGTATATTCTATAATATATTTATACCTGAACCTCTAAATCCGGTTTCACCGATTTGAGACCCTCCAAAGCCATACTCGATATAGTTCATACCTGAAAGATGTTAATTACATTATATGTCACATAAATTTCTTAATAAATAAGAGGATAATGCAATATCATAAATTAAGTGCAATTTACCTGTAGATACGAATCCAGGTTGAATTGGTGGAACCTCCTGCCTGCTGTATCCCTGACTCGAAGGACCAGCAAATGATGATCCTGCAAATTGCGATTGACTGAAAGCTTCTCCATATCCTGAAAGAATGAGATATTCATCTTTTTAGAAAATAATAGATAAGATAAAAATTAGTTATTTTATTTAGTCATTTTATTACCTGAAGCTCCAAATCCGGTTTGGTCATATTGAGATGCGAGTCCTTGATGACCTGATGAGTACCCTTGCCCGTCATATCCCGCAGACGTCATTCCTGAGGTGCCAAATATTGACTCCTCCATTGTCTGACCTTGAGAAAATGCCCGCTCACCAAGTCCTGCTATATTTTATGAGGAGTTGTATTTATATGTCTAAAAATCGATATATGAATAAGAGTTGAGTATACATAAATAAATAACTAAAACCTGAAGTAGGAAACGTCGGTGGTGGTTGCGTCCCCTCCACACCATATTCCGTGTACTCCCTTCCTGTACAATTTACAACATAAAATTTTAGTTATTTACGATTTTAAGATAAAAAATTAGTTTACATTTGTAAGAAAGAAATCACAAAACCTGATGCTCCAGAAGTATGATGCTCCTGTGATGGCATAAATTGTTGATACTCATATTGATGGAAGGGATACATCAAGGAGAACATGTTGAGTGTTTCATCGAACATGTTAATTGTATTTTCGACTGTTGTCCTCATGTTGGTAGGTAAGTCCGTCGATCGTCTAAGTTGTTCCATACTGTTTCTTCCTTGTACAATTGTATCCACCTAATCCAATTACAAATATCGTAAGAATAATTTAAAAGAATCTCAGTAGAATAAATAGACTTCTTGAACATACCAGACGTCGTTCCATGGGTCCGTGTGGTCGGTAAGCTACTACAGGAGGAGGAATCTGTGTTTGGATCCATCTTCTGGTTATATTCCAATACCATTGCATATAGATATCGGTATTGCATTCCGGGTGCTCATGAACAACTGCGGCTTCTCTGTGAAGAGTAATAGTAGCCTCTCCTAAGCGTAGGTGAAATGTGTGTGTCTCGGGTCTCCATCTCTCCAGTAAGCTCGTCAATAATGATGGATCCATTTGGACTCTTCTCATGTTCACCACACATGAAAAACCCGACTCCTCTATTAATCGTTCTACTACGCCACTCTTCTTGTCAGAAATAGAGTTCAATAACTCATTATGCTCTACAAATCGAATCTGTAAAATATATTGAATAAAAAATAAGAAACAGTATTACCGAAATAGTAAATTTTAACAGTTATAAAAAATGCTTACCGAACTAGTGGGTTGTGCTGATCGATGGTCATTCTGCATATACAATACTGAGGTATCTACTGGTCCAGGAAGCCTATCCATCTGTGCCATCTACAGTAATAAATACAAGTGTCATGAAAAAATAACTATGAATATGTAAATAAAATGATATATTAACAATGAAATTAAATTACCCTTATAAATGCAAGTGTGCCTAAGTTCTGCGTGGACAACTTAATCTATTATGTCCTGGTTGCTTGCAGATTTTACATAATTTCGGTCGGACGCACACTTCGTCCATTTCATTTCTAATTCTTCCCTCCACAGGCCTTCCGACATTTCTCTTTCCCATTTTTGGAGGTAACATAACAGTAGCATCTTCTTCTCCCCAATAACGTCTATCAGGTACGGGATGAAAGTAGAAGTTGTATGCCTGACGGTAGTAATCGCTGGAGAAGTACTGCGAACATAAATCGTAGTTATCTACATGAGTACGCGTATTTACAGCTGCGGCAATAACATGTGGACATACGAAGTGTTTCATCTGCATAAACCCGCAGGTGCACTCACTTTCCCGGCCATTTAGATTGACTTCACGTGCAAATCCATCACGATCGCGGACTTGAAACTGAGTTAACGAAAATCTTTCAACGTGACATGCTCTTGCCTCCCTTGTTTGTTTCTCTAACAACTCTTCATATTTCTTAGTCAAATATGTACTCATTCCTTCTGACTCCTCACGGCGATCATTGAAATAGCCATTTATTGTAAGGAATACTGTTAGGATGAGAGAAATAATTGGCAAACCACGTGCTCCTCTAAAGGCTCCGTTAAAACTTTCAGATAAGTTGGTTGTCATATGACCATAACGATGTCCATCATCTAAACTTAATGCCCAATATCTCTAATCGCCATTATCCTGAGATACAATCCACTCGAAAACACTTCTATCTAGAATGAAAATTTCACGCATCATTCTGTTGAACTTGTTCTGACATGGTTCCTGTCCAGCAGCGTAGAATCGACTTAGAACTGTACGATTTCTATGACCAGCTCTCTGCATGTTTGCACGCATGTGTCTAAGACAATGACGATGTGTGAATCCCTCTTCCGGTGGAAATAAACTACGTATAGTGTTCTGTAGACTAGGAAATCGATCACTTATAAAACAAATGTCCCGACGATCGATAAAGCACGAATGAATCTCCGGATATAAAGTGTATAGTGCTGTCGTTTTGCCCTTCTACTGTCTTGAATCACGTATATGTGCCAGGGTTATGTCGTTCTAAAGCACGAATGAATCTCCGGAGATCACGATATGAGTCAACCTCATTTCCATAAACCACATCCATTGCACGACGTCTAGCATTCCAAGCTGTCATGTAGTTGATTTCAATTTTCAACTCCTCCTTTATCTTGTACATTATCGCTCTTGGGGTCATACTAACTTTTGCTTTAAAAGAAGATAAAATATACTGCGCTACAAAAACAGAAGTGCACTGGCGATGTTTCAATAAAAGGACTGGATTTCTGCATGTATGCTTTCCCCTGTATCCTGAAACATACCAATCTCCTCGAGATTTCCTCTCTGATGCATGCAAACGCCATCCACAGTTTTCATAGATACAAACAGCAATGAAAATCTGCTTGTTTGATGCTTTGGGTTTATATTGCACATGATTTTCCATGCTCCATTTCTGTAAATCGTACTGTAAATCCCTTTTCGACTTATAACTCCTACCTAACCAATAACTTATTCCGGAATCATCGGTGGATTCTGATTGACTCTCTACAAATACTACATCTTCTGCCTCTGCAATTTCATGATCGAAAACGTGAGGCAACTCCTTCATCGGTTCTTCTTCAGCATCATCGTTATTAGCAGAATATGAGTTCTCCCTTTCCTCATTACCTACGGCTAGAACTAGCGAACTGTTGGAAATGCGAGCCCACGGCGAGCCATTATGCAATAAATGTTATTGCAATTCACTCCTTAATCTGAAATGAAGAATACATAATTTGCATAATAGGTCCCTTAGTACAATTAGGGTTATGTACCATGGCCATCTTAACGATCATACAGCTGTTGATTCAATTATTGAATCATAGAGGCTGGTGCTTAGATGAATATCTAAAGAGTTAGATTGAGGACTCATCAAGCACCGTCAGATGATTATTAAGAGATGATCTCCTGCCTGAGTAGGAGATGGCAATCCTTATCTCTGAAGGCTGATATCTGACCGACCTCTTGATGCAGGTCCTCTGCATAGGAATAGAGATTCGGAGGTGTCAGATTAGTTAGGTCAAAGAGTTGACTTAACGAGATCGAGATAACCAAAGTCCTATATCGTATGCTGTCATGATATAGGCACGCATCCTCTGACCGGAGACAGATGTGTTGCTATATGTCTAAGTATGTACATTTGGCAGACCAATAGGTTGATGACCTAATCAAGGTATATACACCGGCGCGCTAGTGTGCATATAAGGGCATATGAGTAATACGATCTCTCAAAGGGATCATACAGGTTCAGTTACTGAACCGGAAGACATGAGCTCACTCATGAGATATTGGGAAGAATCAAATTCCGTGCGCACGGTCGTCTCGCTTTGAAAGCTTGACTGAATTTGTAGGTTTGATATATACTTTTGGAAAGTATATGATCAAGACCTAGGTATGATATATGCTTTTGGAAAGTATATGATCGATACCGACTCCCAATGATCGAATGAGAAACTTACTGATAAAACCATGAAGTAGACAGTATAAAGTTGATCCAATACTTCGGGTTTAGTCTGAGTCTTCCAGTATGCAGGATGTACAGGTATTGGGAATACCTGAGGGTGATGTGATCATAAACGATTGTATAACCATGACGCTTCCATTCCTAGGGAGTGATGAAACGGGTCTGGATTTTAGTGACTCCTCTCAGTAGAGAAGTGATCTGATCTTGGTCCAAGTATTGGACATTGATCTGAATGTGATTCAGATACAATGAGAAGATTAGATTTACGGTCTTGATTTAATCAAGCATCTATGGGAGGCCCGCGATCTGGATTTGAGATACGATCTCAATATCCATGTCACTATACGTGGAACAATATAATCGCCCTGTCCTTATCTCCAAGTATCTACGGAGAAAGCGCATTATCCTTGAAGGAGTTCATGGATAATTCTATTGTTGATATATGTATTCGAGCATTGAGAAAATGGATAATTAAATGTGATTTTATTATCATGAGTAATATGAATTTGATTCATATTATAAAGAGAGTTATCTTAGATAATTAAATGAGATTTAATTATCAAAGATGTAAATAATGTGAATGTGATTCATATTATTTGGACACAAGAGAATAGAGATCCAAGATGATTAAATATGATTTAATTATCATGGATATGAATAATGTGGATAGCAATATCCATATTAGTCATATATATTATAAATGTGATTTATAATATATAAGAGAGAGCTATTTGTAATTTACATTTGTTAATTAAATGTTAATGTGAATTGGATTCACATTGGACATTAAATTGAAAATGTAATTTACATTTTGTTTTGGGTTGTGAATGTGATTCACAATTTTTCAATGGCATGATTGCAATGTTCACAAAATAAATTGGATTTATTTTTTGTGAAATAATTTGCAACAAAAGTTGTTGCAAATAATGGAGATTACATAAAAGGTGAAATAGCCACCTTCCTAATGGAGGAGGGTGGACGGCCACCACTCCCATTAGGAAAGGGAGGCCGTCCCCCCTCTCCACATGGAAGGAGGCTTTCTCTCCTTTCATTATCTCCATGTATTGATGATTTAATTTTGTAATTAAATTGTGTTGATTTATCAACATATATTTAATTTAAATTAAATTAATTGTTGTTGTGTTTTTAGCAACAAATCATGACCATTGAAAGAAACACAAATTGATGTGAACCATTGGATTTGTGTTGACACATGGATTGAGATCCATGGATCCCAAAACCCTATAAAAGGAGAGGCACCCCATTGCTCTTCTTGACACACAAGTTGAGGCAACAAATCTCTCTCTCTCTCTCTCTCTCATTCTCTCTACACATCCTCTCTCTCTCTCTCTCATGTGGCCGTCCACCATGGATGCCCTAGAGAGGTTCTCCATCGCTGCGGCATCGTCGTTATGCTGCCCGATGGTTTGCTCGAGGATCTCCGTCTCCTTCGGTGCGCCCCGCTCGTGAAGAAGACATCGGATCTCGTGTGTCGAGATCAGGAGATCCGCCGCTTGGATCATCAACATGGATTGCGAGAAGCACGCGGTTCATCCCCGCGCTCGCAAGCGTCTCCTCCGTCGAATCGGACTTGAGACAGGAGGTCTCTTTGTTTAGAGACTCGATCGCAACCACGCTTCAATAGGTAAACCTAATACTTGTTTGTGGTTTAGACGAAACGATCCGAGAAGTGTTCTTGGATCATGTGGTTTCGTCGCAAGAAAATTTTTTTAATTTCCGCTGCATAGAACAACTAGTGCGACTAGTCGTTCTTCGTCGTATTCGATGCGACGCTCACGCTTCCGTGATGCGCTTGAGGATCTAACCATATCCTTCAAGTGGTATCAGAGCCTTAGGTCGGTGTTTTTGGATACGATCCATAAACCGAGGACGACTTGGGTTCATTAGGGTTTGCGAAAGTTTTCTTGCATTTCATTTTCGCATCTCTGTTTTGATATTATTTTCGGCGCTGTTTAAATTGTTTAAACACGAAAATAATATTTGGATTTTATTCCCCATTAAATAAGGAAACCGTAGGATCTGAGTTTGCGTGATTTCGATTCCGTTTGCTCTAGATATGCTCATTTTAGTGAACATGTATCCACTGTTTCGGGGACTGCGGATCATGACGTAATTAAGATGTTAATTGCGGATTTGAAACGCCTTGAAATGCGTGCAAATCACTTGGGTTCTGTTGTAAATCAAGTTAGCAAACTTTAGAAATTTACTTTGCTTAATTTGGATTTAAATTGATTGAGATATGGTATTTTTAGTAAGTGAGGGTCACTGCTGAAAATACTTTCCTAATCTAGAACCTAGTGATTGTCATTTAATTAATTAGTGAAATTAAATTGTTTAATTTCCTCGAATAATTATGCATAAATATTTGTGAAATATTTAATGATAATTATGTCCTTAAATGACTTTGCCCTAACCAACAAATGATTAGATGTGATCTAGATCAAGATTGGTTACATGATCTACATGATCAACATTCCAACAAACATGTTGCTTGAATAGGACTTGGGATTTGTTTAGCAAATCTCATTATAATGTTAATCAAAATTGTTTTGATTATTACTATATGGTACAATTTCGGTGAAGAACCGATGATCATCTCAAGTACAAATTAATCAATTTGGCATTATCCTTTCCCGAGGCGGATATGGTGCCTAGTCGGAGAGCATTGGGGTTGCGGGTTGCAACGTATGTGGTCCGTCCCACTCTCGTCGGTACTGGCCATGACAGCGGGTAGGGCCGGGATAATGTCCGAGGGATTAAGATGTATTTTTCTAATTATTAAAATTCGAAATAATACGTATTTGAGATAATACCATAATTCAAGTAACTATTAAAATGTTTGTTGGATATTAATTGGATCATTAATTTAATATGATTAGATTAATTGGAATCCAATTAAAATTAAGACACTCTATTATAAATAGATGTGTTATTTCCCTTGGAAGAATTAATCATAATGAATATGATTCATAATGATTAATTAGAATTTGAATATGATATGGAGGATCACATAAGTAACATCCATGGTCTCCCGTCAAGGCGAAGGGTTCCGTCGTCAGGGATTGTATGTGGGAGACGCCTGTCCGAAGTGACAGCTCCTGTATGCAAGCGCATCTGGATCGGACTCTTTGCTTCTCGAAAGAGTAAGGCCGTATACGTAGTGACCCCAATATCGGATCCTCATATTATTGGGGCGATATTGGATTGCGTATAGCGAGTACTATTTCCTGTTGACGGTTGGTTCAATTAACGACGGGTCAACATCGCCTTAGGGGTGGTGGGCTCGGGTGTTAAAGACCGAATTGGGAAATGCAAGTTGGACTTGCAAAGCGGAATGTGTTCCCGCTTCTTTTTATCCGAGTTGCAGATTCTCATATTATTGGGATGTAACAAAGATAAGGAAGGAGATCCCAGATCTTGTTGAGATATAATGGTAAGTATATCTCTTACATTGAAAGTGATTAAGGGAATGAACTTTCAGTGTTGACAAGACAAGACAACTTTGATATAAAAATCCTAAATCAAAGTAAAATATATATATTTATATATTTATGCAAATTTCTTATTTCAGATAATCCTTCATTAAAACCCACTCAATGATATACTCAATAATAACCAGTAAAATATCTTGGATTGGACTCATGATCCAGATATTGTATTGCAGTTGGACACATAATGTATGTGGTTGCAATGAGCAAGTTTCCTCATAATAATGAGGAATGACAATTAAATAGATAATAGGACTACAACCCTAGGGTTTGTGTGTCTCTATAGTCTTGATCTCTCATCGGATGTACTTTGGAAGTGTCATGTCGATAATGATCGTAATTGTCAAATAATCCTTATAAAATTAATGAAGATATTCTGGCATACATATGTGCTCTTGACATTTAACATGAATGAGATGGTTCACTGCATCATGCAGAATGGTGGCTCTATAAGAGATGATGTATTCAAATTGTTTGAGTACCTACCTGAACCTATGTTTTAAGAGTTTAGATGGATGTAGATGATGAGTGTCATCATTCTACTATCTATACTCTGGTCATTCATGAAGCTTCATAATATTCATATTGTATGAATTTAATGAAGCATGTATAAATGTTGAAATGCTCTTACATAAGAGATCCTTAGTCTTAAGCAATGGTTGCTTATAGATAAAGGGAACGCAGTGGAAGCATGGGTTGGACCCGAGTAAGAAGTATGGTCAAAGAGTTGACTATACATCTATGACTTCCATATGTCATCCGAAGAGTTGGATGAATGCCAATACTGCAATAAGGTGATGTGTTGACTATCAAGTCTATCTAGAATCCTTAGAGAAAGACTCGGATGGAGCATTGGATTAATCTACATAAATCATTGATATTGACTTGCTTATTAAATAAGATAAAGTCAAATAATTGTATCTCAATCTTCTGATGACATTTGCAATAGGTTGCATATGTTTTAGAAGACTGGAAAATTTGATCTTAAGGACTATAGTTATCAACATGGATATTGATGCAATTGTTGCAACAATCTCTGTTGGATTGATAGACTTGTTAATTTCAGTGGGAGAGTCCTTAGTCTTAGAGAATGTCTCTATGACCTAGATATAAGAATACACTCATTGTTTGTTTCTAAATGTTGGAAATAAACATGAATTCTGAGGTAAAACTATCATAAATAGTTATGATGGAGATATTTCAGATAGTAATCTAAAATCTAGTGGACTCCACTAAATTAGAAAATTGATGAATGGCTCATTAACATTTCTAAATGCTGAAATTAAAACTTAAGATCAATAGGAGGATGAAGATCATTTGACAATGATCTAGCATCAAGCCTTGGACATTTGTCTATTGATTTGATCAATAGACTAGTAAGAGATGAAACTTTAGAATGTCTAAAATTTCAAAACTTACATACTTATGAACATTGTATTCAAAGAAAAATGTCCAATACACCCTTCTTAGAGAAAGGTGTAAGATGCCAAGGTATTCAGGATCTCATGCATATTGATG
This sequence comes from Ottelia alismoides, assembly GCA_037367405.1. Lineage (NCBI taxonomy): Eukaryota > Viridiplantae > Streptophyta > Magnoliopsida > Alismatales > Hydrocharitaceae > Ottelia > Ottelia alismoides. The sequence goes on along the minus strand of JAZKJV010001120.1, from coordinate 247,590 downwards.
TATGTAGATCATCTATATCATAGTAAACCTTATGGATATGTGATATCTGTTGATGATTATGTATGATATGAGATTTCTTCTCTTCACCTAAGAAACCTTTGAAATGTTCAAAGATTTCATTATTTTTGGTTTAGAACCAAAGTTTGAAGGAAGATAAAATGAATTTGATCTAATCTAGGTAGCAAGTACCTGTTAGATAAATTCAAAGAATACATTATAGAGATATGAATATCATTTCTATCTCAATCCTCCTAACACACCTTAACTCAATAGAGTTATAGGTAGATACAATTGGATCATGTGTGACATGATCTTATCAATGATGAATTTTAGCATAATTATCCCTTAGTTTCCAAGTATATATGTGTAGAAGAGACTACAGTATATATGCTTAATATGATTCCATGCATGCAAGCTGGAATCTAGCACTTGAGAGTGATACTTCATTAGAAAAATAAAGGATGGTATTGGATACCTACTTTATGACCTTGAGATTCTAAGTATCTCATCTCTGAGAATATGATTCTTAGAGGTTGAGACTCTTGAGAATCAAGATAAAAATGAAGTGTAGGAACTCATTTAATCTTGAAAAGATAATGAGGCTCCTAAAAATTGGAAACTAAAAGGATAATTGAAGATGAAACACTAAAACCTCTTCAAATAAGTTTGAGGATGGATTCCATGTGTCAGAGAAATCTGACAATGATCGAACTTCATGTGATGAAGCTTCTGAAGATCATAGCATGGATAGATGGATGTTAGCAATAAAAGTCTAATGTAGACTTCATATACAAGTGTTGTATATGGACCCTCGAGGATCCACCTATATGGGTAAGACCCGTAAAGGTGTAAATGGATCTTCAAGAGAAAGGGAACCTGATGAGAAGGTACATACCTTCAAAGCATAGTTCGTAGCAATGAGCTACACATGGAAGAGAAGACATTGCTTGCAATGAGACTTGCTTTTCGGTGAACATGCTTAAAATCATCAGAATATTGCTAACCTTAGCTACACAACTTGACTATTGCATCTTCAAGATGTAAGTCAATATTGCATTCCTCTACGAATACCTCTTTGAGGATATTCATATGAAGTAGCCCCAGGGCTTCATGGTTGAGGAAAGCAAGGTGTGCAAACTAAGGAATCCATCTATGGACTCAAATAAGCTTCTTGAAGTCGGACCATAAGATTTGATGGAATTATAATTGTTATGATTTCAGATAGAATCTTGATGAGCCATGTGAAGCTTAGTGGGAGTGCCTTTGTGTTCATCTTGCTGAATGTAGATGATATCCTGATCATTTAAAATGATATAAGGATAATAATAAGTGTTTTATTCTCTGGTTATTCCATATCTTGAAATATGATTTCAAAGATACCTCTTAGATCTTAGTTCTGAAGTTGTTCAGAAGCCAAGAGAAGAGGATAATTGGACTGTCACATTTGTAGTATACCTTGGACATATTCTATTCATAGAAATTCCAAGAAAGGCTTCTAACCCTTAAGATATGGTACTGATCTATCTTAAGGGATAGCACCTCAAAGAGTTGAGGAAGTAAATGCTACAACTACTTGCACTTGTGCATTAGTTACGAGAAGCTGAGTGTATGCTAGAGTGTACAAATACCAGATGTCTGTCATGCAGTGGGAGTAGTAAATTGTTACTAATCCTACTGTAGAGATAAAACACTTGATTGCAGTAATAACAAAATCTTCATAGATGAGGAGATTTTTGAGATAGTAATCTCAAAGTCTTATCTTCAAAAGTTTAAGACCATGTAGATAGTGATCTATAAAGGTCTAAACTTTAGATACCTTAGGAGATAGAGATCTCCGGGAATGAAGGTATTCTAATAAGGATGATGGGAATACTGGTTATAATAATTAATCGAGTTAAAGTGTCAAGGACACTATGACTAGATTGAGTATTGGTTGCATGAGATGCAACATTCGCATTAGATGCGAGCACTGTTACTGGGGATATGCAAGTGCCGTAAAAGGACTTGGCGTAGTCTCGCGGGAACAGAGTGACTGATCAGCTTACCTAGCTATTTTCTAAATAGCCTATGATTGTCACATGAGTGCGGGTTTAAATGATTAGCCCATTAATGGCTCTTTGGGCTAGTGGGAGATTGTTGGAAATGCGAGCCCACGACGAGCCATTATGCAATAAATGTTATTGCAATTCACTCCTTAATCTGAAATGAAGAATACATAATTTGCATAATAGGTCCCTTAGTACAATTAGGGTTATGTACCATGGCCATCTTAACGATCATACAGCTGTTGATTCAATTATTGAATCATAGAGGCTGGTGCTTAGATGAATATCTAAAGAGTTAGATTGAGGACTCATCAAGCACCGTCAGATGATTATTAAGAGATGATCTCCAGCCTGAGTAGGAGATGGCAATCCTTATCTCTGAAGGCTGATATCTGACCGACCTCTTGATGCAGGTCCTCTGCATAGGAATAGAGATTCGGAGGTGTCAGATTAGTTAGGTCAAAGAGTTGACTTAACGAGATCGAGATAACCAAAGTCCTATATCGTATGCTGTCATGATATAGGCACGCATCCTCTGACCAGAGACAGATGTGTTGCTATATGTCTAAGTATGTACATTTGGCAGACCAATAGGTTGATGACCTAATCAAGGTCTATACACCGGCGCGCTGGTGTGCATATAAGGGCATATGAGTAATACGATCTCTCAAAGGGATCATACAGGTTCAGTTACTGAACCGGAAGACATGAGCTCACTCATGAGATATTGGGAAGAATCAAATTCCGTGCGCACGGTCGTCTCGCTTTGAAAGCTTGACTGAATTTGTAGGTTTGATATATACTTTTGGAAAGTATATGATCAAGACCTAGGTATGATATATGCTTTTGGAAAGTATATGATCGATACCGACTCCCAATGATCGAATGAGAAACTTACTGATAAAACCATGAAGTAGACAGTATAAAGTTGATCCAATACTTCGGGTTTAGTCTGAGTCTTCCAGTATGCAGGATGTACAGGTATTGGGAATACCTGAGGGTGATGTGATCATAAACGATTGTATAACCATGATGCTTCCATTCCTAGGGAGTGATGAAACGGGTCTGGATTTTAGTGACTCCTCTCAGTAGAGAAGTGATCTGATCTTGGTCCAAGTATTGGACATTGATCTGAATGTGATTCAGATACAATGAGAAGATTAGATTTACGGTCTTGATTTAATCAAGCATCTATGGGAGGCCCGCGATCTGGATTTGAGATACGATCTCAATATCCATGTCACTATACGTGGAACAATATAATCGCCCTGTCCTTATCTTCAAGTATCTGCGGAGAAAGCGCATTATCCTTGAAGGAGTTCATGGATAATTCTATTGTTGATATATGTATTCGAGCATTGAGAAAATGGATAATTAAATGTGATTTTATTATCATGAGTAATATGAATTTGATTCATATTATAAAGAGAGTTATCTTAGATAATTAAATGAGATTTAATTATCAAAGATGTAAATAATGTGAATGTGATTCATATTATTTGGACACAAGAGAATAGAGATCCAAGATGATTAAATATGATTTAATTATCATGGATATGAATAATGTGGATAGCAATATCCATATTAGTCATATATATTATAAATGTGATTTATAATATATAAGAGAGAGTTATTTGTAATTTACATTTGTTAATTAAATGTTAATGTGAATTGGATTCACATTGGACATCAAATTGAAAATGTAATTTACATTTTGTTTTGGGTTGTGAATGTGATTCACAATTTTTCAATGGCATGATTGCAATGTTCACAAAATAAATTGGATTTATTTTTTGTGAAATAATTTGCAACAAAAGTTGTTGCAAATAATGGAGATTACATAAAAGGTGAAATAGCCACCTTCCTAATGGAGGAGGGTGGACGGCCACCACTCCCATTAGGAAAGGGAGGCCGTCCCCCCTCTCCACATGGAAGGAGGCTTTCTCTCCTTTCATTATCTCCATGTATTGATGATTTAATTTTGTAATTAAATTGTGTTGATTTATCAACATATATTTAATTTAAATTAAATTAATTGTTGTTGTGTTTTTAGCAACAAATCATGACCATTGAAAGAAACACAAATTGATGTGAACCATTGGATTTGTGTTGACACATGGATTGAGATCCATGGATCCCAAAACTCTATAAAAGGAGAGGCACCCCATTGCTCTTCTTGACACACAAGTTGAGGCAACAAATCTCTCTCTCTCTCATTCTCTCTACACGTCCTCTCTCTCTCTCTCATGTGGCCGTCCACCATGGATGCCCTAGAGAGGTTCTCCATCGCTGCGGCATCGTCGTTATGCTGCCCGATGGTTTGCTCGAGGATCTCCGTCTCCTTCGGTGCGCCCCGCTCGTGAAGAAGACATCGGATCTCGTGTGTCGAGATCAGGAGATCCGCCGCTTGGATCATCAACATAGATTGCGAGAAGCACGCGGTTCATCCCCGCGCTCGCAAGCGTCTCCTCCGTCGAATCGGACTTGAGACAGGAGGTCTCTTTGTTTAGAGACTCGATCGCAACCACGCTTCAATAGGTAAACCTAATACTTGTTTGTGGTTTAGACGAAACGATCCGAGAAGTGTTCTTGGATCATGTGGTTTCGTCGCAAGAAAATTTTTTTAATTTCCGCTGCATAGAACAACTAGTGCGACTAGTCGTTCTTCGTCGTATTCGATGCGACGCTCACGCTTCCGTGATGCGCTTGAGGATCTAACCATATCCTTCACGAACCATATCCAAAATCATGACAAGTATTACCACCAATATTTTCTTCTAGTGTTTGAGTATCATTTCCTGGCTCATCATTTTCGGACTCCTCATTTTCTTCGGATATTTCTGTCTCTAAATCATCTTCTACATTTACTTGTGATGGCCCTTCGATATCCTCAAACATGGTCTCATTTGTTGGCCTGATTTATTTAAATTTTTGTCAGTTTATATATAAATGGTGGAAATGTTATATAATTTGAATGTGAATAATTTTACCTCGAAGATGACGGCATATTTTCCATATTAAAGGGAGTAGCTTGTACGAAAAGATAGATAAATCTCACATCGACGATTGAACTCAACATTGCTAATGTTGATTCATCATCGTCAATCGGTACTGCAAAGAAAGTTGATCCCTCATACAACCACTTACAAGTTAATGTAAGTATATACTTGTCGAGCGGGAGATCAGTGACTTCGGAAACTCGAGACAGTAAGCCAATGTAAGTTAATTGGCATGGTAATGTAACCATCCGTTTCTTGCCCCCAATATATTCTACGTGGTCATCAGAGACATCAATCGATCCTCCCCAATATATTAATACATGAGCGGTGTTGGAGGCCATCTATACGAATAAAATAATGATTTAATTAGTTTAATTACACAAAATAATTACTTAATAATCGGATGTAACAATTACTTTAATTAACATTTCAGTCGGATGTTATCTTTAATAATCAATAATTCAATTGATATACTAATCACTCAGAAATGGAATCCAAAAGTCCGGTCTTGGGGGCTCATCGGTGCTCACCACAGTGAGTCCTGCAAGCGCTGTATAGAGACCCTCTCGGCGCTCGATTCCAAATCTAAATGACAGTAATTTTAACATGAATACGTGCACTTTTGAATCTAAATAAATGAAATGCTAATGTAATGTGTAATGTCCCCTATTTAATTAATTTCAAATTTTTTAATAATTATTACAAAAAATCTCATAATAAAATGTCTACCGTCCTTAATTAATTTTAAATTTTTTAATTATTATTACAAAAATCTCCTAATAAAATGTCTACTGTCCCCTACTTAATTAATTTGGATTTAAATAACTATTACAAAAATCTCTTCATAAAATGTCTAATGTGAGTGACATTGAAAAAAATCATATTACTTGTTAAATTTAACTAAGCATCAATTTTGAAATATATTTTAACTAAGCATCAATTTTAAAATATGTTTTAACTAAGCATCAATTTTGCACAACTAATTACTTGGTAAATTTAATAAAAAATATTGAATAAAATTACCTGAAAGATGCGTGTCTTCTACAAGAAATGTTATCCAAAAGTTAATAATATAGCGTCCTCACTGATATAGCGTCCTCACTAATAAAACCCTGCAAAAAACGCAGAACAAAATCTACAAAAAAAAATATCTTATTCTTACTTGAATAAGATTACTCGATCGAGAGCAGCAATCGCACTTCAGAATACAGAATGAGTGAACCAGAGAGAATGAATGGGGAGATGATGAAGAAGGAGAAGGAGAGGGGGAAATTGTGAGGAGGATGAAATGAGGGGGGGCGCTATATATAAGAAATGGGGAGGAGGGGACCGTTGGCAAATTTCCAACGGCCCTCTCCCAAATCGGCACCTCAGGTGCCGATTTGGGCCATAGCCGTTGGCGCGCCTCCCAAATCGGCACCTGAGGTGCCGATTTGGAGAGGCGGCCAACGGGTATCGCCCAAATCGGCACCTGAGGTGTCGATTTGGAGGGGGCGCCCCAAATCGGCACCTCAGGTACCGATCGGTGCCTATTTTTTTAATTTTTTTTCTTCGTGTTTATTTAATTAATTACGGTTTTTTAATAATTATTTAAAAAAAATCCCGCGGAAGGGCTGCTCGGTCGCTGCGGTGAGGTTAAGACGCTTGCTTTTCTTTTCACCTATGCCTAATATGATGAAAGTTGGTAACAATTTTAGGTGAAGTAAGGGTGTTAATCTAATTGAATACTTTCGAATCGATTGTGATTCTGATTCAATTTATTATAAAAGTGTTGAATTCGACTTGAAGTGAATTTCAAAAGAATTTACTAATTTAAATTTACATTCAATTCATTTTGAGATTCGAATATTCAAATTCGATTCATTTTTATTTCGAATTTGAAATGTTAATCAATATTTTAGAGTTTATATAAATAATAATATATGAAGAATAATATAATATAAATATTTTATTGTATAATTCTAATTTTGAAAGTATATTACTAAGATAAGTCGAAAAAAAATTATAAAATCAGGGAAAATATCAAACGAATACAATATTATGGATAAAAATACCTAATTTCCCCCCATCCTAACCAAAAGGTCACCTCTTCCATCCCCTACCTTGTCCTCCAAGCATGAAGCACTTTTGTTGGGTTGGCGCTCCCTTCGTGTTTCGGTTGGCCCCTGATCTATCAATAGAGGGAGCAAAAAAGGGGTTCCCCCCCCTCCCCACCCCCTACAAGAAAGCTCCGAGTCACCTTCTTTTAAGCTCTGCTAGACGATACGACATTTTCATTCGAATAAACAAAGAGGTTCGATCTTGTGATGGTTCCTCAGGATCCAATAACTGAGGTCTACGTTGCCACGATACTGTGTGTCTTTTATAATCTAAACATATTCTTTTTACTATGATGAAGAAATGTATAAATACAATATAATTCTATGAGTATATCAAAGAGATAGAATATCATTGACGAAAAATCTGAACACATTATAATTACTATTGCTTGTTAAAGTAAGATAAGATTAAACTTATAAAAAAATTGATACAATATTAACGAGGTCTTCAATATCAAAAAAATAAGCTATGAAAATGAAATATATGAATTTATGATGTATAAAGGAAGAACGACATTATGGTGAGAAGAACTTGTATATTACTCATGTGATGTAAATATCGCATTGACAATGATATCGTCATGGATTGATACGCAAGGAAAATTAAACACAATAAAAATGTAAAGAAGATGAATCAAGATAATTTTTTAGTCACGGTAAATATTTAGGAGGAACTCGATGTAGCAAAATCATCATTTTCACGAGCTAGGAGAAATGCCACCATAATTTGACGTGGATTTTTAGGATCTCTGACAGATAATGAAAGAGAGAGTGAAAAAGGCAGTATAAGCACTATGGGAACATGAAAATAAATGTGTGAGTGAAGATGTAGAATAATAATCTTAAATATTTGATCATTCCTATTAGATGTTATGACTAATATTTTTTACACCTTTTTAATATTCAATATTTAATCTTTAATTAATAGGATAATATATATACACACATATTAAATTGAATATGGCTTAGAGTGCTCTGTATCCTCTTAATACCTCAAATTCTAAATAGTACGCTACGATTTATTATTGTACTTATACAAAGTAACTCGTACCTAAACTATTCACACTGGGCTAAACGAAAAAGTAAAGACGTGAACTTAGATGTTTTGTATAACTGACGCATGAATGACCTACATCTCTAACTTATAACATATTTTGCAAACCACTTGAACTTGGTTATAAAGAGGAAAGGAAAGAGATTGGATCTCATTAATGTTGTATTACACGTCACGCATTGACAAGTTACATCAATGTAGTGTGGGAGTATGGAAATCATAGTAGTAAATGTTGCACATGATAAATCATGAGCATAGATAAGATTATAAGTTTAAAATTAACCAGTTAAATACTATAGTAAGTTGGTTTGAGAGTATCTTTACTTGCTCACACATGTTATCCTTAATAATATAATGCAAAATGTAGTTATTTTTTTAATACATATTCATATATTCTTTTCTGCATCTATTTACTTAAACAGATCAGTCTTTTGATCTAATTATGTTATAACTCCTTGCATAAGAATATTCATAAAAAATCCTAATTGATCCAGAGTGGTTGTTACGTGTATGTACATAAATATGTATGTATTATATTTTTGTATATGTATATACCATGTATATATACACATGGATACATATATACATATATGCATGTCTATAAATATCGAATCGAATTATTATTGATGAATTCTGGTTAATTCAATTTCGATTCATTTGGGATCGAATCCACAAGTTAAATTCAAATTCAGTTCATTTGATTTTGAATCGTATTTTTTCAAATTTTTATCAAACAAATCCTAATTGAATTCGAATAATTCAGTTCAATTAGCAACCCTATGTGGAAGATTAAATAAATGAGTAAATTGCATGAAGGCTCTTATAGTTTGGGGTAAATATTAAGGAAGCTCCCCGTAAGGTGATCATTTTGGGTGGCTTTTCCTGAGGATGAGGAAGGATAACATCTTTACCTCTATAATTATTCTACCTCCAAATGAGTTACAAACTAATAATGAAGGTACCTTTCAATCAAAAGATTAAAGTTCAAGTTTTTTTCTCCTTTGAGTAGAAAATTTGTTAGAGTAGTAGACACAAAGTGTAAGCCTTTATATGCCATTTATTATGGTGCTAATTAATTAGAATCTAAGTAAAATATATTTTATGTATTAATCCGTTTCAAGTTAAGATTTAATTTTATATCATGATTAAATGATGATTGGAAAGTAATAAAATTGAATGCTAAAAAGTTATAATCTCTTAGAAAATTTTGTTGATTTTCGTAAGAGTTTTTATCACTTATGATCTTCTTAGCTTCTACAATATTAGTTCTGCCTATTCATTTTTTGTAATATTAGTTGTGCATATTACTGCTGACAAAGTTTACAGTCCTGCCTTTTGTAATATAAGTTATGCCCCTATTTTACCTTAATAGAAGGGCAGAACTACAAATTGTGTAAGAAATCAGGTGCATAACTAATGTTGAAAAAAGAAGAAGCATAACTGATATTGCAGAAGTTAAGGAGGGCACAAGTTATAAAAAATCATTTTCATAAACATTTAATTTTGTGATTACTCATACCCCTATCACAATAGTGAAACATCCACATATTTGACAATTATATGTATGCATGTTAACAATTTTGTATCAGTTAGTTTTCTGTATGTTTATAAGTTTTTAACTTTATGTCACGTCTTTTACTAAAAGACATTCTAATTTGCAATGTTTTGTTGCCTAGTTTTCCTCTTGATTATCTTCTTGAATTCAATAAAATCCAACAAACTACTCCTAATGTAATCTACAGTAAATTACCATAAGTATTAATTTTACTAGTAGGGAGTATGTATGTTGCATGGGTATGTGAATATCTTCACCTCAGGGATCGGTAAACATATTCAAAATGCAACTAATCTACATAATTTTTACATTGGTGGAATTATTGGTTGTTTTTTAAGATTGGCTCGACAATTTTAGCCATGCTAGTTTAAGCTTGGTAGTGAGAAATTTACTAATTTTATGTCTTAACGTCCTATCTAAAAATTAGGTCATGTTCGGAAGAGAGATATTTAGATATTATATGGTATTTACCTCTTAAAAAATCAAAGGAGGTCTTCTCTATGCGGTGAAAAGCTTCACCATCATATCTTAAGTATATAAAACGGATTTTGAATTCTCGAAACTATTATAACAGCTTAAGACTGTGAATTGTAATCTCTTCTTCTATCTCTCTATGTTAGATGTACATATACTTTAACTCATCCATGATAAGTATATTTAAGTAGGGTTCTCCTTTATTTTATTGAATCCAATATAAGGATCAAGTTCTACTGATAATTGGTTTGAAATCCATATTGAAATTAACATATATTCATATTAATAATATAGATCACGAGTAACAACTGAATATTAAGTTTTTCAAAGTATAATCATTAAATTTTGTTGCAACTCTTTTTTTATCATCAAAATACTTGCGGTCACTACCATAAAATATTATTTGTTTTGAAATTATTTTTTATACTTGAATTTAGGGATGGCATATCTATTTGTTATATAATTAGTGACGATGCATGTAGCAACACTTATCAATCATAATTTTTCAAATTTTTAGCTAATCATCGGTAAATTTTGAAAGGGTAGTATCATGTCCACCTAGTATTTGAAAATTGTACATTACTCAAGATCTATGCATTTTACATCAATACGACCAGTAATCGTAGACCTATTAGTAATTATAGGTGATTGTAATAGTGTGTAGCAAATTTGGAAGGGGATGGGCTCTACAAGAGAAACATATTATGTGACATGCTACTATGCTATATAAAAAATGTCAACATAACAAATAGGGGAAGTTTTGTGATCACATGTTACCACATTCATGTGCTTCTAATCACCCTTAAGTATTTTCTAGCTAACATAATAATATGATATATGGCAACATTTCAAAAAGAATGTAGAGCACATAAATAATATTTGATCCTTTATTGGGACACTGTTGAATATGCATTTCATCACCGTTATTCTTGTATTTTGACCTTAAATCCCTACCTAATGCATGTAAATAGCATTAATGTGTACAAAATAACACTCAATAATTGACATATGAACATTGTATAAACATATATATATATATATATATGTAATTCTAAAATAATATAATAAAGGAAAGAACAGAAAAAGAAATGAAGTGTCAAAGACACTGAATGACCCTACATCTCGAGACCAATTCAATATTGACTTAGTCGACCAGGAATAAAGTTGGGGGAGATATGACAGATAAGTTGCATAGAAAACACTTTAAAAAACCTAACATTTATCATCAATAAATATCTTTTTAGGCCCTATTTTATTTTATATTTTCTACACCTAAAATAAATAAATTCTCAAGATGGAAGTTGTGCATAAAAATACAAAGAAAATACAAAAATAGTTTCGCATAAAAATAATACACGGCGCACCCGGGACACACAGAATAAAATGCCACAAACAAAACTTTCCAGACCTATACCTCCTCCATATGAATTTAAAATTGACAAACTCACTTTATTGTTCATAAAAATAAATTATATATTTATTGAAGTTTGCTTCATTAAAAATAGAATTAAGATGCAAAAAACAACTTTTAGGTCCCTATTGTAATGCATACATGCATATTATATTCAATATATTCATTCTTTATATTTTTATTCTTTTTATATTTTTACATATTTGAAAGTATTATTTGAATTAAAATAATATAAATACAAAATAAAAGCATTTAAAAATCATTAAAATAAATAATGTATTATAATATATAGACATGTTATACGTATACATATTTATTTAAGCATGCAAATAAAATAAGATAAATAAACTAAAAATATGTAAATACATATTTAAATATACTTTAAATATATAAAAAATATGCATATAATAATAAAATATAAAATACCAAATAAAAAATGATATAAATTTATGTAAATATACATATGTATATACATGTAAAAAATATAACACCTAATATATTAACTCGTAAAAATAAATAAAAATAATGTAAAAGTAGCACATAAAATAATAAACAACTTTCATATTTTGAATTTTATTTAAATAATTCATTTTCTATTTTATTTATCTTTATTTCTCATTTTCTTTATTCTTTTATCACGTAGTTTGCCTATGTGGACCAATGAGACGTGAGTATTTGTTGACTCCAGGTCAATTGTATCCATGCTTAGGTCTTCGTTCTTTCATAAACTTTTTCTCTCTCTTATCCAATTTTTTAGTGATGATCAGTTGCTTCATGGAGTTGGAGCTCTTTACGAAAATTTTTTGCAGTATGTTGCTCCATCACGTGTCTTTGGATCCCATGTGGATACATCCATTCGAGTCATAGAGTCCTCCCAACATCACACCACCATTGCTTGCGTATAGCTTCCTCCCTCAGCCATTTTTTTTATTTTTGATCCTCCTTTGTCCACTAGAACCCTAAAATCATTGCACGATCAGGTTGAGGTTGGTGACTACAACCTCCTCGAGAGATTTGCAACGCGCATGAGGTGGTGAACAGAGTGATCCCCATTGCTGAAGCTCGCAATGGTGATGGCCTTTTCTCCTTGCCCCCCATGTCAAGTTCGAACTACTTTTATTACTTTTCTAGTGTTTTTTTTCCCGGATTTAAACCTAGATTTTATTTCATGTCTTTTCTACTCTTAGTAGAATTCTTAGGATTAAGGTACGTTGGAGCTTTAGAAGCTCCGACCATTATCCATTGTTCTAGCCTCGTTCCAAGCTCCACGACCACCTCATTATCTTCTCTAACCACTTCTTCATCTTCCGCACCACCTGAGCCACCCTGATCCTCGCCATATCAGCGGATCGATGCTCTTCTCCAGCTGTTCACTGGAGTATCTCCACCCACCTCGCTCACCCTTTGAATCCACCGAATAACAACCTAGTAACCTTCGCCCGAGATTCCTTGTTCTAGCTCTATAGGTTTCTGGAAGAGATGGCCTCAATTGAGGCGAATCACATCCAAGTGCACCTCTCACAGGTGGCTGACATACTTCAATCTACCAGGACCCCATCGATGGGTCTTGGACATCTTTGACACCACCATCAGCTACGGAATAGATGTCAAAACACATAGAGTATCTCAGCAGCATGAGAAGAGTCTTAGAACACGAGGAATTAGCGAACGAGGGAAGCATACTCAGGTGTTCTTCCATGTTCTTAGGGACTGAAGCATAATCGTCCGATGGAGCTTAGGCTCTAGCTTGTACATCATTCTTTGGATGGGGATAAACCAGTACCATCAGATCTCATGGGAGATCTGTTGATAAGATATTTCGCGGTTTAAGATGATGATTTTATCATGTCGTTGTTGTTCCACGAAGAATCCAGATCAAACAAATAAAATGCAACTACGAGCACGATCAAAGTACAACAAAAATGTACGCGACAAGTAGAGGTTCGAATCCACGGAGACTAAGCAAATTTGCAATTCTACCTAATTTTCAAACTTACTTGATTTCTAAAACAAGTGAAATAGAGATGTATTTTTGATTTTATAATAAAGAACTTTAATGGAAGATGAGATCTATTTCAAAAAATGATCTAAATGCAACCTAATCTATTTGAGAGTTTTCTAAAATTCTGTTGAACTTTTGTAACATTTTTAAAGTTGATAAAACTATTCGGGGGCTAACATGCAGAGATTCGAAACTTGAGGGACTAATCTGTAAATGAGGCAATCAATTGAATTTTAAAGCCACTACAAAGAGTTTACTTCAGATATAAAATATACGAAGGGGCAAATTGCAGTAACAAACATATGGAATACTATTGGCAAAGAGACCTTCTTCAAAACAAAATTTCAACGGATTCACACAAGAAAGCACGTACTAAGGTCTCACTAAATTGAAAGAGTAAATAAGAGAATGATGAGTTCTTCTCTGAAAAGGTCTTGAAGCATGCTAGTTGGGAGAGACGATGTTGCTTTTCTGGACGGAAGGAGGATGCCTGCTGGAGACGTCGATGCACGATAGGAAGCCGGTGACCGGCGACTCGCGGAAGTGGCCGGAGGCTACTGTGATGCAGCTCGGTTTGGAGTTTGAGGTCGCACAGAGGCGTGCGAGAGGGTGCAGCTGCGTGCTGCGTGAGACGGACGGGCAGCGGGCTGCGGAGATGGCCGGGGTGTGTAACTGCGTGCTGTGCGTACAACAACACTGCGGGCTGGAGGGAGTGCAGCCGTGCGGTTTAGAGGAGAGGGTTCGCACACAGCAGTGTGGGCGCAGGGGGTGAACACTGATGTGCGGTGGCACGCGAGAAGAGCGCAGCAGAGGAGGTTGCAGGAGGGAGATGACATGCGCGAGTGAGGGGGGTTGCGTTCCTGCAAAGACAAAGTAAAAAATGAGAGAGAGAGAGAGAGAGAGAGAATGGTATGCGTGAATAGGGAGAGAAATGGGGAGTGCGTGAAATAGAGTGAGAATGGGTTGTGCGTGAATGGGAGAGTGCGAACGAGATGGGGGTCGAGTGAGAGAGTGTCCGTGAGCGAGAGCTCTTGCATGGGTTTCTATATCTATTTGTGTGGCTCTTCATCATGCAAATAAAGGGAGACTTAAAGACAAAATTTTATGGTTGCATGGGGAAAGGGTGTGTGCATTGTACGTGGGGTGTAAGTTGTATGGGGGAAAAGGTGTATGCATTCATGGTTTGCAATGTGTGATGAGGCAAAATTTAAGAGACTTTAAGGCATGTGCATGCATGGTGAAGAGATGGGCAAATTTCATAAAACATCCTCTCGTTTTCTTTCTAAGATAAAATGTGAGTGGCAATTGTGGAGTCAAAGAGCAATGTATGGTTTGTTGATAAAAAATTAATGTCATCATATGCAATTTTTATTCTTTCTTTAGATTATAAAGAAAGTTATCTCAAGTTATAATCTGATGATTATCACGTATAAAAATATAGTTTCCCCCACATAACCAGAGATCATCGAGAATATTTAATTATTAGACTCGTCAAATTATTCTGTGATTTCATTGATTTTGTGTAAACAAGACATTTTTCTTTTCTGTGGTTATGGAATAAATCACAAGTGGCTTATGCAAGATTGAAGATTATATGTCAAGTATTGAGCTCATTCTTTGCATAATTTTATCTTATTATACCCATATATATTGTAATCATCAAGATCTAATCCTACATGTCCATCTGCAAAGTGTATGCACCAGGCTCAACCGTTCGATCACTTCAAGTCAGCTACGTGGCACACACAATGCCGCTCGATGAAGTGCTATTAAGGGGTAATTTACATAAGTCCCCCGCTCATCTTTTGTATTTTCATTTTGATACTATAAATATAAATTCCAATTTAAATATTTTCTGTAAATATTGTATTGGAACCTTGGGCTTCTATAATTGTAGACGGGTCTTTTGCTAGCCCACCTCATGTGGTCCCCCATGTGAGGTAGGTAAATTTTGTAACTAGGACCCTTTACCATCTTTTTACTTATATTTAGTCTTTAAAATTGTAAAAGTGTAAAAATTTGGGATATTTGCATGCAGATCCTTTTCTTTATTTTTCATTGCAAATATATCCCTTTTAGGTTCTTTATTTTTATTTATGCTTTTTTTATTTTTCTTTAATATCTCCTCTACTTATCCATTAATGGAAAAAATATGGTAGATGCTTGACGTGATGCTTATTCATGTTAATAATTTTATTTAGAATTTTATTACAATTTTCATTTATTAAAAAACATTTAGGAGATATTTATTCCATGTTAACTTATAAAAACACAAAAAAATATTAAACTAACTTTAAATTTTCCAAAAAAGTATAGTGTATATATTATAAATCCAAACCAAAAATCACAAATAAAATACTTAAAATCACAAAATTCTAAAAACTCCATTAAATCAGTAAAAATTCATTAAAATCTAAGAAAACTTTTGTTCAATATTTTTATTATATTATATAGTATATACTAAAAATAGCTTTGAGATTTTTTAAACTTATTATATATTTTTATACCTAAAACAAATCAAACTATATACTATAGTCATTATTTTATATATATAAATACATTAAAAATACATAAAATTATTAAAAAATCATGAAAATCACAAAAAATAGAGAAACTTACTGAAACACAAATAATTTATTTTTTTGAATTTTGATTATATTTAAAATTATAAAACCTACGGATACCATATATTCTATATATACTTAATAAAATTTATTATTATTAATACTTTTAAATATATATTGTATATTTAAAAAGTTTTAAAAATAAAAGGGCTATTCCTTTATAGATATATACATATATATATATATATATTATTCTATACATTATTTATAATATCTTTTTTATTATTACTATATATAGATATATAATATATCTTTAAAAACAAAATAAAACTAAAAGTTTACAAAATAAAAAATAAAATAAAAATTTAAAACATATAAAAAATAAAAAATATTATAAGTACGTAAAAATTAAGTATATTTTAAAACCCTTAAAGAAAAAAAGGCAGAAAAACACAAAACAACTATTATTAGTTTTTATTTTTTAATAATAATCATACTTATCCGCGTTTGCTCTCAGCGAGTTTGACCCCTACTACTTAGTCTCTATACACATTTTTGTAGGGTATAATAAATTTTTGTATTGTATTATTCATTATTTTATCTATATCGTGGGTTAATTGTTGTCGTAATTTGATTGGAGAAGTGTTGAGAGCCGAGAGAAGGCTGCTACAGCGATTGATGGATCTGATTTGTCAGACACCGCATGCTCCTCCAAGATCGAACGTTAGACACCTCTCTCTGATTTGTTAAACAAATAGCATCGTTGTCGGGGAGCAACGTAGGATAGGATACTTGTGCATATTAGCTACCTTATTTCTTTGTTTTTATTTCATTTTCAAATAATTGTTTATATGTGCTAATTATCTCTCTTTGTTGACTTTTCTAAAAGGGCCCACTATGTGAGGACGGTCTTCTAGGAGATCAAGGCAGCTGAGCAAGGTGAAGACCAGCCCCTTCTTTGCAGGCTGGTAGGAGAGAGCGGGAAAGAAGATCGAGGAGTCGAGAAGCATAGTGGATTTAGCGTAGAATTTTTATTTATTTTTGTAAGGGAGACACTTTTATTTTTGTAATTATTGTAATAGTACATGGACACTTGAACATTAGCAAGTCTATTTTATTAGGTGTCTATTCACCTAGGGGCTTGTCATTTTTTATCACAGTTTTCTTCGCCTTGTGCCTTTTCTTCTCCCTATTTCTCTCATTATTTTATTTTATTTTCTACGATTTATGTTTTCCTCTTTATTTTCATTTATTTTATGTGAATGTGCCCATTGGGATTGCTTAATCAAGTAATTTAGGTCCACAACCATAATATATGCATGTACATATAGTTTCTACACTTGGATCTCAGTCAAATTAAAATTGTACTTCACACTAAATAGAAATTCCTGCTATTGGCAATTTCATTGACTTGTATACTGCATGTAGCATAGTTTTCAATTATGTCTAGCATCAGGTATGTGGAGAGAGATGGGAAGCACTATAAGTCTTCTGACTATGCACGCATCATCAATTTCTACCTTGCATTGCCTTTCTGACTCTCCTCCTCTGATTTTGATCACTTAAGATGTTAAATGAATTGGAAACCCATTCGACGATTACACTGAAAAAAACTAAAAAAATCTATAACCAAAATAAATTGAGACTGCTAATCAACCTTAATCTTAAAATCAAACGTAATGGACTCATTACCTTAGAAAGAGCAACTCCCACGTTGGACACAAGTACTTCCTAGACTGAGTGAGGTGTGTACACATAAGGAATAGATCCCCCATCATTGGACTTGTGCCCTAATCACTTGGATAGGCTCTTGGGCCCTATTGATGATGCAAGCACTTGTCTCTGACCATGGATAAAGTGTTTCGTATTCAGGTAGGTATGGTACACCAACTTGGGCATGGTCACTTTAAGTGCCCACACTTGTGAGCCAGATTAAACAACTGTCTGAATCACCTAACTCTAAAATTGAAAAGATAATGATCGTTCTCTTACAGTCTTCATAGCATTGAGTAGGCGAAAATATGGAGTTTGCTTTGTGTATTAACTGCAGCTTTGGATCCTATTGAATTGTTTTTTATTTAAATCTTTGTAGTCCTTGAGTCTTCTTAGGTTTTTAGTCCCTCTTCCTTCGTGTCTTGTTTGTTATCTACGTCATGATTACTGGCCACTCATTACTTCAACCGAGGTCCACGTAGATTTATTTTTACCAATATCACTCTGGAGTCTTTTTAGTTTATAGTCATTTTTCTCTTCTTTTTTTATCTTTATTTTTCTTTATTATTGTCATATGTGTCGTGATATCGGATCGCTGATGAATCTCCATTTCATCACCTTTAATCTTTTATTTTGACCTTAAATCTCTAGCTAAATGCATGTATATAATATTTACTTTTACAAAAACACAATAAATAGATAATAAATAATATATAAAATAGTATATTTAATACTAAAATAAAAGAATAAAGGAAAGAAAAGAAAAAGAATGAAGTGTCAAAGACAATGAGTGACCTTAGACCTTGAGACCCAGTCATCGTGATGACTTGGTCGACAAGGAATAAATTAGAGGGAGATAGGGTGGACAATTGTACAGAAAACACGGCTCAAAAATCCTAAGTTCTATAGCCAAATTATTGCATTTTGAGATCTATTTTATTTTCTTATTTTTATACCCCAAATCAATAAATCCTTAATGTGAATATTGTACATAAAAATACAAAGGAAAATACAAATTTTATTTCATTCAAAAATAATGCACAGTGTGCCTAGGACACATAGAATAAAAAGCTTCAAAGAAAACTTCTCGGATATGTATCTTCTTCATTGATAATTCGAGAGGAATGAGGATCCTAACGCCTAGTCTTGGAGGGCCTGTGGTGCTCAACAAGTGGGGTCAGGTAATCGCTGTGTTGGTCGCTCTCGCATAACTCGGATTCTAAACCACTCAAATAAATCAACAATAAACCCACACGGTATGAATAATAAATGAAAATGTGAGCCAGATTTTATTTTTATTTCAACTCTACAAAATATGTGTATAGTGAATAAGTGTAGAGTGTCGAACCAGAGAGAGCTACGGGGATAGGTTATTTATTATCTTTAAATAAGCAACAAATATTTTTGTACTTTTTTTTGGATTTTTTAGGTTTTGTGGGGTTTTTTAATGATATTTAATTTTTATGGATTTTTTATGTTTTATATATTTTATACGTTTTAATTTTTAAAATTTTCTTTTTCTTTTGAATTTTCTGATTTTTAATGTCTTTTTTGTTTCAGAATCTATAATAAGTATATATATGCCTATATGTAATAATATGTATAAAATAAGTCTTATATATGAAATTTATATAAAAACATGTAAAAATTCAAGAAATATACTCATGTACAGTCCGTTTTTTAATGGTTTAAAATATATTTATAAATTTTTATAGTATTAGTAATTATATTAATAAGTGTATAAGTATGTATATGCATATATAATTAATAAATAGTTTTATATTTATAAATATAGATATAAAAACTCAAACATTATAAAATAAATGTTTTTATCTTTTTAATATTTTTCCTATTTTTTGTGAATTTCTTGGTGATTTCTGCTGATTTTTATAATTTTTAAAGTCTGAAATACTCCAAAACATGGAGTTAATAAATAGGTCGAATTGTTTTGAGATTTAAAACCAAGTACAAAATCACTCAAAAATATTTTAATATATACTATATAATATGGGGTTGGGGAAGCAGCACCCGAGGGTGTATCCAACTAATTGCACTTGGTCATTTTTTCACTCAAAATTGTTTTAATATATACTATATAATATGGGGTTGGGGAAGCAGCACCCGAGGGTGTATCCAACTAATTGCACTTGGCCATTTTTTTCATTGGTTTTTTGTATTTTTGACATGGAATCTAGTGGGATTTAAATCATCATATATCACCATGGTCTCATGCCAAATTCAACTAAATTTAACACTTCTATCATCTCCATCAAACCTATCATATTTTAACGGTCTCAGAATTGTTGAAATTGATCTTATCTAGATGGGCATGTTAGGAATGTATGCTTTGCATGAAATTTGAAACACATATTGCACTCAATAAACTAAGTAAATCCCTATAGATTTTCTTCAAAAAAATAAAAAACTAGTAAGAAAAATGGTCGGGTGTAGCTAGTAGCTGCACCCCCATGTAGCTTCCCTTTTCCCATATAATATAGAGAAAAATATACAATAGGAAATTATTCTTTGGATTTTATATTTTTTTGCAAAATTTTATAGGGTTAGAAAAGTTTTTCAATTTTTAAGGTTTTCCTTTATTTTTGCGATTTTGGTCTGGAGTTATAAAATATGGTAATAAATATACTCTATCTTCTTGGAAAATTTTAAATTAATATTTAAATTTTTTTCTATTTTTAAAGTTTGATAGCGAATAAATAGCTCCCAAAATGAATTTCAATAAATGGAAAATGCAAGGAAATGCAAAATAATTCATGGTGTGAATAAGAACAACATTAGACATTTATTATGATTTTTCCAAACTTTTACACGTACATGATCTATTTAATCAAAAATAAAAGATACAAATTAATTTACTAAGCTACTAGGGGCATTTTTGTAATAAAAATAAAATACAAGTGTTTGCATGCAAAATACCCAAAGTTTTAGCATGATAGTAAACATAAATAACGGAACCTGGAGGGGTCCCATACAATTTACCCAACTCATGTGGGGGACCACTTGAGTAGAGCTAGCACTGGTCTTGGGAGTAATATACAATAAATGCAGGAGCCCAGTTGCATTTTTACACAAGTTTATGTGTGTTTATATTTACAAGACCTTTTAATAATTATAAAAGGACATAAGGGGGACTAAGTAGTTTGCCCCTTTAAAGGCACTTCATTGGATGGCGGGGAAGCTTCTACGTGCCGTGATGAATGGCTCTTAGACGTGTCGCTTTGCTTTAGATTCAATGACCCAGATTAGATCTGGGTCGAGGTCTTGATCTGGCGGTCCTCGAGAGTTCATAAATAACACCTCAAGAACAAATCTCCGGCGAGCTTCTACCGATGGTATCTCCTCCGTCCAACCTCCTCCTTCATAGCTGAGAGGCTCCTCAGCTTCCTGGAAGCCCTCTGTGTCTGTAGGATCCTTCAAAAGTGGTCTGAGGTCCATCCGAGGGACCCTGGAGCTTTGACCACCTAGAGCTTCTATTCGAAGCTTGTAGTGCTGCTCTAGATGGTCTCCTTGATCACACTTCTACACAAAAAAGATGGCAGGCTCGAGCCGAAGATGCCTAACCCAGAATTGAAGTTGTATAGCAAGGGAAAGAGCGAGATGGAGAGGTCTGACAAGACGGAGGAGGTAGGCCACGATTGGACTCGATCCGTGTAGGATTGAGGTGGAAACAAGGGAGATTCGATGGAGTACGTGATGGGGAAGAAAAATGAGGTGAAAGATGGGTCGATCGTAGTCGAGGAAAACGAATTTGGTGCTGGAGCTTAAGGCTCCAACAGATTTGATTCATAAAATTAAACCAAATTAGATGTTAATTAAATAAACTAATATTACATCCTCACTACTGGTAGGGAAAACAATCAAAATAAGGTTACTTAGCCTTAGTAGCTCGGCTTGACTAGAGTCAAGAAGCAGATGAGGCATCATTGGAGGAGCTCCGACAGAACCTAGATCGTCGCCTCTGCCACTTCATCCGCAACGAGAAGGTCAGGAGCAGCATCTGTTGTCACCAGGGGCTCAACATAGGGATCATAATGCGGTTACAGTAGTGGAATAAGGATCAAAATCGAGGAGGGGGGATGAAGGTACTTTATTTATAGGATGAGATGGGGCGAAAGGGCGGAGAAGATGGAAGGAGGAAGGACGATTGTTGGTGACAATAAGGGACATGGCGATGGAGATGGATCATAAAGCTGCAGAAATGGTGTTGAGCTCAAGGGAGATGGAGGTGAAGGGGAGGTATAAGAAATCGGTGAAGGTAGGGTAGTCACGAGGTCTATCACGGGCGCGAGCTGGAGTCAGTATAATTAACCTGCCCGATCAACAAACAACGACCCCTAGTTAGTCCACATAGACCAACCAAGAAAAAGAATGAGATAAATGTTTTATAAATTTGTTTAAAAATATAAATTGATTTTAAAAAAATGTTTTTCCACGTGACCAACCAATACATCTCATAATTTTTGTTTTAAATTTCACTTATTTTTTATTCTTAAAAATTCAAAATAATTTTTATTTTCCATGTCTGCTAAAAACTTTTGAAAAAAATATAGAAGTTGAGTTTTGTTATAATTTATCACCTGGTTTAAACTTCACATAAGAATTCAGTCAGAAAACCATAAAAATTGGTACAAAAAATCTTATAAAATTCATAGAAAATCTGAAATATACATAATTTGTCTTATTTTAAAGCTAAATAAATTTTAAAGCTAAATAAAAACTCTTTTTCGTAAAAAAATATTTCTAGTTTGTTTGAGTTGATTTTCTATTTTAAAAATCCAGAATAGTAGCTTGGTTTTTGTTTTATTCACTATTTTCATCTTTAATTAATTATTAAATCCATAAAAATCCACAAATGCCACAAAAATAACAAAAATTATAAAAATGGTAAAACACAATAACTCTTTTTTTTATTTTTGATTATTTTTGCTATATTTAAAAATACAAAAAGTTTGAGTTTCCCTTACGTATATTCATATTTTAAAAATAAAAGTTTGCAAAATTCAAAATCATTAAAAACAAAAATCTAGAAAAAATATAAATATAAAATATTAAAAATATATAAAATTACATAAGCATTTAAAGGCATAAAAAGTACAAAAAGAAAAGAAAATTCTTCTTTAATTAGCAATAATTAAAATTCTCCGAGTTTTTATAGCTTCCCTGAGTTAGATCCTATTGTTATACTAGGTAAAATAAATAGCATCTTCTTGTTCTCTTGTTGTTGCATTAGAATGAAAATTATTTTTTGTTTTAATAGATTTTGGGTTGTAGACAACACATTGATTCATCTCTTTATTCATTAAATAATTTGACAAACCCTAAAAACTTGATTCAAAAGTTGTCTTTCGGGAGACGATAGAGATGGGAAGGGGTTGTAAGGAGGTGGTGGCAGAGGTGGGGTAAAGGGGACGAGGAGGAGGCAATGGAGCTGGGACATGGGTGGATGTAGCAGATGAGAGGAGGAGGATGTGATGGAGATGAGAAGGGGGAGGAGGTGGTGTGGATGGGAGGAGGAGGAGGCATCGGAGATGAGGACGGGGAGGTGGGTGTAGATGAGGACGGGGAGGTGGGTGTAGATGAGGAGGGGAAGACGGGGCAGAGGTGGACGGAGGGGATGGGGGGTGAGGTTTTTTGGAGGGGACGAGGGAGGTGTGGACCCCAGCCCGGCTTCGAGGAGACCTGTCTTCCTTAAGGTGCTACCCCTTCATTCTACCCTCTTCAAGTTCATGCTTGCCTCCTCCCCCAATGGCTCAGTGGCCTGCCTGACGGGAGCAACCAAACCCATCCTCCGTCCTTGCTTCATTGTGGCATGACACGTCTTTTTATCTAAGTCTTCTCTTGCTCTGCCCTTCATCGATTCTTCCTATGCATTAGGGTGTCACTAAGCACCTCGAAGCTATCCAAATTCATGTGTTTTGCTTCCTTCCAATGGGACTTCTCCTATTCGTCTCCATTGGAAGATCCGCCACATAGCATTTTCTCAGACCCACCTGATCTCGAGGATTGAACCATGTGATCGAAACTTGAGGATCTTGATGATGTTCTCTTTTCTTTTTTTCCCCTATGTAGTCGGTTTGTTCCTCATGAGCGTTCTCTCGAGGGTTGTTCGTTGTTAACCGAGGTGTTCGGTCTCCATGGGATGCAACGTCTATATCTTCTCTGTTTTTTTTTTCTTGTGTTCTTTTTCTTGTTCTTTCTTTCTTCCCCTATCATCATGTGACACTTGTCACGTCATGAGTGTTGTATGTGTAGGGATTTCAATCATATTTGGTTGATGGAATGTGACCCGTTGGTATCGTCTCCTCTCATATACCAGTTATTAGAGATACAAACCTCCTCAGATACGGAAGCAGATGCACAATCAACTACCGCCACAGAAGCACACGAGGAAAGAATAACCATATATAATGGTGGTCGATCATCTCTCGCGACCATCGGAGAAGAAAGACCACTATAAGAAGAACGAGTACAACTCTCTTCGTTGCCTCGCTCTCTCACCTCTCTCCCTCCCTCCCTCTCCCCTCTCTCTCTTCTCACTCTTTTCTCTTGTGGTATTCGCTCTTGCTGTGGTGTAGAGGCTAGCCTCCACCCTCCTCTTTATATAATCCAAGTATAATCCCGTAGTCCTATTCCCAATAGGACTATACACAACTCAACTACTATTAGGATTAGAAATCCAATCTCATTAGGATTTCTAATCATACTTTGACTCTAATCCTAACAGTTTGTTCATCTGATGGTTGAATGAAAATTCCCTGGAAGGTGTTCTATCAAGAAAAACATATATTTTGATATAGATAGGGGACATAAATATTACGATTATATATCGTGGAGGAACGTCCATTTCGAAAACATATCCTCCAGCTAAAGAAACGTGAAAAATCATAGAGCATATTAAATGTCGTCGGAGGAACGGTAATTTAGGGAAGATCGCCCTCCACCCGCGCACGTGTGGAACGCACGGTGCAGGAAGTAATGGGAACCACGTCCATAGGTCGAGCCCGCATGCCCACCCGTTTCGTCCACCCTATTATAATCCCCACAGGGTGTGCGTGCACCGTTTGACCTATATACGTGCGCTCTTCCAATAATTTATTATATCATTAAAAAAAATCATATCACCGAAATTACCGGACATACCATAAAAATATTATATCATATTCATAACTTTGATCTGGCAGCAGAGTTACTAGATTTGTTATATATTATTGAGTTCGATTCGTGCCGGGAGCCTGCGATCAAAATTCAAATGTTGATTATTAATTTATTATAGGCAAAAACTACATGGAAAAAAGTAGCACAATTACCTTATCGTTCAACTTGTAAGTATGTGATGCAATATTAATAATAAAATCATGGTAGAAGATTAAAACCTCAAGTTTGTTAGTGAACATGAGCTACTGGTTTCTCAGATAAGATGTTTGCCATAACTGTTCATCCAATATATATACATTCATGTATAACTGAGGTTATCGAGGTAAACCATAGTATAACCTTCTGTTTCCTAATACAATGGAATTTAGGCCACAGGTCAAAGCAAAAGAATAACTCAAAGTGAACCTTCTATACTTTCGAAATGCCACCTTATACTTATATACATGGGCAGATCCAATATGTATCAAGGGGAAGATACCCCTCCATGATCCTTACATTTCACCGGCATGATGTCTTAAAATTTTAATATGGTCCCTCCTCAAATGTGAAACATAGCTCTTTAACCTACTTAATGGTCTAGTGGTATGTGCTTACTACATTATGGAGCAAGGTTCAACTTAGGATCCAACTGACTAGTTCACACATTACCTAGTAAATGATTCTGGACCACTAGATTTTAATGCGGTCCCTCCTCAAATGAGAATACGAGTGTAGTGATTTTGGATCACTAGATTTTGCTCATCTCTCTCCTCCTCCAATCAACCAGGAGAGAAATAACACAAGCTAGTGGACCGAAATTACTGCTCTCATGCTCACAGTTTTTTACTCCCACAAGATCATCCCTATATATATATAAGATTTGATGGCTCTGTCCCCAACGGTTACCCTCTGACCATTTTTCCGCAATTTTTTTTAATTTTTTGTATATCATGTATATTCATCTATATATCATTCCAATATGTCATTCAAATTTCGTCAAAACATGAACTCCTATGCCCTCCATCTAGAACATGTCGATTACAACAATGTTTAGATTGTTAAAATTACCTATTCTAGATGGAGGGCATATGAGTCATGTTTTTGACGAAATTCGAATGACATATTTGAGGGATATATATATAGATGAATATACATGGTGATATTTTAGAAAAAAAAGAAAATGCGAAAAAATGACTGGGGGAAACCCATTTTTCCGTACATACACACACACACACACCAGAGGCAGATTGAAATACTATTGACACTACAAGAAAATGCACAAATGCACATAAGGTCTTGCACTAGGGAGCACATGTGCTCGTCTAGGGATGTCAGCGGGTCGGATTCGGGGCGGGTTTTGGTATTCCCAAACCCATATCCATTTATAAAATCACAACCCAAAACCACCCATTTATTAAACGGGTACTTCTAAGCGGATACCCATATATCTATCGGGTATCCATGTACCCAACGGGTATCCATATATCCATGATATAACTAATCTTCAATTAAGAAATGGTAGGTAGTTCAATCAAGTCATATAGTTTCATCAACTATATGATATTCTAATCTCTCAAGTAGTAAAACTCCATCCGTAGAATTGACTATGAATATTAATATAGGAGAAGGGAGAAAAGTACACATTGTTATTTTTATTTTTTTAGATTTAAAATATTAACATCCATGATTTTTTCTAAAAATGAGATAGAGTATGGGACGCGACATACATGTTTAAAGCAAGAAAAGATATTAAATTGAGAAACCATATGCTAGAACTATATAACATTTCAATTGAGTGTCTAATAATAAGCGTTCCAGAATACAACTATATAAACCACTTGAGGATAATGTCACAAATATAATTTAACCATCAATCTCTATCATCTGATGCATCTCACGAGCAATAAAAATACGGGCTTCTCATTCCATGTTCCTGCAAGGGGAAATTACTACTTAAAATTAATTTTAATTATATGGAGTAAGCTAAGATAAAAAATACAATTCTTGTATGTTAAACATTTTACCTTGTGATAAAAAGTTCCACTCCAAATAAATATATTTAACTAGCTTTGGGAGTCGATATCCACCTATAAAATGCAGGAATAATTAAATTACTTTATTTAAACTCATCAACAAATATAGTACACTATTCAATTGAAAATTTACCTCAAAGTTGTCATCTATATCCTCACCCACAAGTTGATAGAGGTCAATAGTTTTACATGAACCTATAATGATGCACATATATATTAGAATTTCTCTTAAATATAAAAATACAAAGACATTATAATATTCTAAAATCAAAATTCTTACCTAAATTATTTCCCCACAACCAACTTTGCGTGCACATTAGTGCCTCTAAAGTTGAAGGTTTTAGTCTACTTCTATGTGTGCTTAGAACTCTTCCACTTGTACCGAAAGCGGACTCAGAAGCAACTGTCGATACAGGAATTGCAAGAAAATCTCTAACAATGGACTGCAAAATAGGGAACTTCATACCATTGGACTTCCACCAAACTAATAAATCAAATGTGTGAGATCTTGGCAAAACACCATCCTCCAAATAATGATCTAATTTGGATCTCACATTCACATTGCTTGTTTCACTACTTATAAACTTGTCGAAGTTGGAGAGAGGATCTACGTCATTATCCATGTCGAAAGAGCCTGTAAATTGTGTTAATGAGACTCCAAAGTCTTCCTTCCTGGATCCTTTATGATATTGATATTCTAAAACCAAGTCATAATACATCTTTCGAATTCTTACCAATTCGTTTGAAGCTTCATTTCCATATATTAAAGGAAAATACCATTCCAACAACTTCATTTTATATCGGGGGTCAAGTACAACCCCTAATGCCATAGTACCACAAACAATTCCCCAATATTTATTGAACTTTTCGATCATCTTTTGTGACATTGCTCTAATCATGTCTTTTGGATCAGATAACCATTGTTGCAATGCAACCTTTATCTCACAAATTTTTGGAAAAAGAATATTAGTAGTGGGATATTTTGTTCCTGAAAATAGTTCTGTTACATTGTAAAAGATCTTTAATTTCCCACAAACCATCTTTGCCATCTCCCATTCCTCTTCACTGGGTAGGCACTTGTACATAGATTCGCGTTATTTTAATCTGTGAAATACATCCTTATACATGATTGCAGTTTGAAGCATCAAAAACGTAGAATTCCATCTAGTTTTACAATCCAATGACAACCTTTTGGTGCACACAATTTGCAATTGCTTCACTCCTTCCTCAAATTTCTCTTCTCTTTTTTGTGTAGCCGTCCAAAATACAACACTATCCCTGATTTTCTCTATTTCTGCAGAAATAATTTCTAAACCATCTTTTACAATCAAATTAAGTATATGTGCACAACAACGCATATGAAAGAGATCACCACACAATATAAGTGAACTTGAGGAAATCTTTTCCAATAGAATGCTCACGAATGCATCATTTGTAGAACAATTATCAAGTGTAATACATGAAAGCTTTCTATCTATGTTGAAATCCAACAATGATTCCATTAGAACATTTGATAATGCTTCTGAAGTATGTGGACATGGAATATAGACAAATCTACAATACAAATATATAGAATTGAGCATCATATAGAATAAATATCAAAAAATAAAACTTTAAATTTATGAAATAATTACCTCAAAATCTTATTTTGTAGTGTCCAAGAGTCATCAATAAAATGACAAGTAATGACCATATATCCCCGCTTTTGGTTACTCGATGTCCACATATCAGAAGTAATTGCAACTCGACTTTTGTTGTTATGAATGAAATGCATCATTTTATCTTTTTCCTCTGCATATATCTTTAGTATATCACTGGCAATTGTATTCTGAGAGACAGTTTTAAAAAGAGGCTGAAGACCTGCAGTATATTTTCTGAATCCCACATGTTGGACGATATTTAATGGGTATTCATGCATTATGATCATTTCGGCAAGATCTCTTCGTGACTTCCCTTGATAAAATAATAATTGCTAATGATATTTTTTGACATATTTTGGTTTGCAACAAGAAGCTGTTGTCTAACATCCTTATTTTTCCTTTTAGGACAAGTAAGAAGATGATTGTGCAGATGTTTTGTACAATTCTTCGATTTAGCCCCTAATTGTAACTTACAATAGTTACATACAACCTTTTCAACTCCATTCACATCTATAGTAACAAAATGATTCCATACTTCAGATGTGCGCTTCCTTTTTTTATTGTAACTGTAGATGATCCAATAGTATTCGAACAAGTAGGTATGTCATTTATCGGTATTGTGTCTTCTATTTCTTCTGATGATCCACAAATATTATTAGGTTGGTTCTCCATTTCGACCATGTGATTAATCTGCATTAAAAAATACATATAATTATATATAGTGGAGCTTTGGAAACGTAGGCAAACATTTTTAATGTATTCTAAGCATTAATATGATCCACAAACTTTCAAAAGACCCAAATCACATAGAAAACAAACACAAGAATATGAAATCAAGGTTTAACATATAATATCTTAAACTTTACACCATCACACAGTCACATTAAGTTCTAAGTCATCTACATAATCTTCAGTTAACAAAAAATCAAGAATATGAAATCAAGGCTTATTATTAGTACCTTTCAAAAATCTGTAGATGTTGAAGCGTGGAACTGCAAATGCACAAGGAATGCCTGTAAATGCATCATGATAACATCCTAACGACAATCCAACTGGGCGTGTTGTTGTCGATATCCGATCCAAAATTCCAAATGTGTGTTTGGATTTTTCTTTGGAATGCAAAGTTTTGTGTTGAGACAACGAGACCTGCTCTCTTCAAATTTATAAAGCAACAAAGACATATTAACGGAATTCCCCATTATTTAGTTGAACACGTGATTGGATTTGGCATGATTGTCATCCATATGTAGCATGAAATTAATGTACTCTTTAAATTCTAACATCATTAATGGCCTAATGTGCAATCCGATTTATATATAAAAGCTAACAAATAAGAATATTCATGCGTGAGTCAGCGAATCTATGTGATTAATTTGAAAGATGGAAATCGTGGGATTAGGAAAGATGCACAATAAATCGAAAATCAAGGAATGGCATTGGTAATTAACGTGGATAAAATTGAGTGCTTATATTGTACATTTTTTTTAAAAATATTTGTATTTTAATTTTATTAAAACAGATAAACAAGCATACATATATAATCATTTATTTATATATTTAGCTAACGGGTTCGAGGCGGATTCAGGTTCGGATACCCATCGAGAAATCCCAAACCCGAACCCTAACCCGCATGGGTAATGCTTTCTAAACCCAGACCCATTTAAAATTAAATGGGATGGGTTTTGGGTACCTAAATGGAGCAGATTCGGGTCGGATACCCAATGGGTACTCCCAAATTGACATCCCTATGCTCGTCCCCTCCTATGCGAGTGAAAAACATGCTAGTCGAGTGATAAATCTCATATTTATCATAATTAATTATCAATATTATATTTCTTGCTTAAGTAAATCAATAAAAATTCGATAACAATTAACATAAATTGTGTTTTTATATGTTTTAAATCATTAACTCTAATTATACTATATTATATAATCTATTAATGTGCTATTATTTTATGTATTTCTTTATTATAAAAAATCAAATAAAAAATTAGAATAATATTGTACATTTTTTATTTAACATAAAATATAATTCATAAATCCAAAAAATGAGAAAAGAAAATAAAAGAAAAATATTTCTATTATTTTAATAACTTATTTAATTTTTATCTCTGTATAGATGGCATTTTACCTCATTGATTTCTACATAAAAGTTGTAGATCTCATCGAGATCTACAACTTTTATGTTGGTCAATTTTTTTAATTTTTATCCTAACTATTCTTATCCAATTTTCATTGCATTTCTGACTTCGGATTTATCCTATTAGGCCACATGGCGTTCCCTCCTTCATCCATGTGGCCTGACCTTAGCTCGCCGTGTGCAGCTTTCCGTCAGTCGTTTGATCATTCCTGATCAACCCATCTTGGTCGAACAATCACGCTTCATTTTTTACCGTCAGATATCTCTGAAGGGTTCCATCTTCACCACACGCCTGTGTTGCATTCCCTTCCATTGGATCAGATCAAATGATCTGATCTAACCCATCCCCTAGCGCCTCTTTGACAGCTGTTGGATCACGTGATCCAACGATTGTTATGAGTAGTCTTTCTCCAGCCATTGTCCCCCCTCGTTGCAACCACCCAACTTCACATAATTTCGTCAACCTCCTCAACCATCTCTCCGACCAACTGCCGCCACCCTCACATTTGCCTCACTACCTTCTCCAATGTTGATAGTTCGACCCATTAAATCCCTAACTTCCCTAACCACTAGGAGTTATCGAAACCTCTCTAGGAACTACCCAAACCATCGCCTGCTTCTTCTTCAAATACCCCATCGCCACCGCAAGTGGCAGTTGTCCACCCTTTAACGGAGTCATCCCCGGCCTTCACATTTTTTTCGTGACAGGAAATAAGGATGAATGAAGTGCAAAGATGGGATTTGATTCCGGTGTAGACCCATGGTTATACAACCATGCTACGACAACTATTCCAACTGTTTGAGCTTTGTGCACATGCTGAGTGATTGAGCTGATATTGAGGATTGAGGTTAAGTGATATCAAAGGTTGTTGCGACCTCAATCACTCAATCGAACTCAACAAGAAATCAAGACCACAATTAAGACAATTACAAGCACAAAATCAAATGTAAGCGGTCTCCGCTATTTATTTAACCTGGTATAACGATCAGGGTCGAACACAAGGAGCACAAAAATGTACGAAGTAGTCGATATCAGTGTAATAAACTCAACTTTTAGTTAATTTTTCTCAAATCCACTTATCCATATCGCAAACTTTAGCAAACTTGAATTCAGTCTGTAGGGTGTGTGAATTGTGTTAGTTCTCCCTACTTAAAGAAGCGAAGAAACCACCCATCCCAATAATACACTCTTATGGGTTCCCCATCTAGCCACTTGTTCCTCAAGGAGAGAGGTATTTCCTTCTAAGATCAGGTCATGTTGTATCCACAATCGAATAGATAGAGAATGTAGAGGATAAGAAAAGAAAGATCTGGAGTGTGACCTGTGTAGTCACATCTCCCTGTGAAGCCCAACCAATGTAGCTAAGTCTCCACTAACACGTGCAGAGATTTTGGAAGCGGGGACCATTGTCATATTTGTATTTGGTGGTTGGCTTCTTTTTGCTAGTATTTGTAACGTTGCTTGAACTGCCTCAATCTTTTGTGCCCCAACAGATATATCATCTTTTGTGCCTCACGGGAAAAATTATGCCAGTAGATTCTTCCCTCATCCGAAGCTTTATTTCAACCTTACAACTCCCATCTTTAGACGTCCGTGCCACTAGATAAGGATGAAAATGCACTACTAAATTGAACCGCCCTTCGCAACCCCATGTACGTCGAGCTAAGTGCGAAGTTCATGTGTCCAAAATTGATTTGCTGTTGGAGAGTTAAACGGATGACACCAAGTGTTCTACTTAAGCAATTTTATGTTGAAGTCTGAACATGGTCTCATGAAACCCAAAGATTTAAGTCAAAGACCTGAAGAGTCTGAATTCCGATTCATAACTAGGCTCCTTACAATGAAAGTTAAAGGTCATAATCAAGCTCCATCCTTTAGATTAAATCTAATCTTTAGTTTGAGAAATCAAACTTATTTTGAAAAATACTAATGCAAATGCAATCATATTTTTGTGAAGTAAATTTTCTGAATTTTATTCATTTTTATCTATTTTAAAAATTTTGTAATTTTTATGGATCTTAGGACTTCTATTTTTAATCGATTTTTTCAATTTTATAAACAAGCATATTTACAAGAATTTACAAGATAAATTACCCATATTTTATTTTGAATTAAATAACTAATGTATTTTACAAGTTTTATATACAAGGATTTTAAATATTAGATTATCTACATCGATTTTAATAGAGAAGATTTTAAATAATTACTATACATATTTAAATACAAATATTAAATTAAGTATTTTAAATAAGAATTTTTAAATATATTTTACTTATTTACAAGGATTTTAAAAATAATTAATAAATAGGTTTTAAATAAAATAGACCCTTATCACTTTTTATGAATTTTATAGGTATAGAAATAAATAAAAATACGAGTTACATACAAAAGTATATATAAAAGATATATACACACCCCCTATACTTAGCTTGTGACACGTCTTCATAGCATGAAGAGAGAAAAAGGACAAAACTTGCGTTAAGTAGAAGTGGGTGAACAAGAATAAAAGAATAGAAATCATTCTCCCCCTATACTTACGATCTGGTCTCGTAAGCATAGCTGGAGATAAAGATGAGGTGAATGAGGGAAAGGAATGTAAAAAAAGGAAACGACATCAATGAAATCACTCGCCCCCCCTATACTTAGGATCATGCATCCTAAATATAGAAAAGAATGTGAATGAATGATTGGCAGAAAAGAAAGGAAAATAAGAAAAGTAAAAAGAACAAAATAAAAAATGAGAATCAACGGACAATCAATCCCCTCTATACGTATGATATGGTATCCTAAGTATAAAGACGAGCAAAAAATGATGACGATTGGGATCTAAAAAGAATATACAAGTGATGTACTCTAGAAAACCGGGATCTTAGAAGAATATACAAGTGGTGTACTCTAGAAAATCAAATGGCTCACAAGTTTATGTACATGACAAAACGGAGTGAAAGAGTAGACATGAGTCCTATACAGAGTAGATCACCTCAACCTAGGTCGTACGTAATCATCCGATGTGCAAGTGTATACAAATCTCTGGTTGGTCGAGTAGAGCTACCTTTGTAAGTAACTGTTGTATGTGGCATAGGTCTCTCTACTGCAGTAACTGTCTCTGGAGTCAGACTACAGAAGGTATCTATACATGTGTCCATCACGCCATCCGACTCTCTACGTTGAATTGATCTCGTGATCTCTGGAATGTAATCAAATGACTCTCATGTTGGAATATATGAACTCTCAATCTGTGGTACCGCGATGTCTACTGCAATTGAGTGCCCCTCTGGTCCTGATATGATCTTTATATCTGCATGTGAGCAGTCATTTGAAGAACTAGGTGCTATAAGATCAACCCCACCCTCATGTAGGATATATAATGGGTATCAAATTAAACACTCTCAAGATCAAGAGAACGCGTCTCATCTATGTGATGACAATCATCTGATAGGATGGTGTCCTTTGAAGTGAATGACAATACTGATATGAGACCGCTACATCCTCTCGCCATCTCAATGTGTACCTCTCTAGTGTATGTGCGAAATGACCTCCCAGGATCATAATCAAAGAGGACCATCACATTCTACAAGAAAGGCCTCTCGAGAATGATTGGAGCAAGGTGTAACTGTGTAAGGCATATCATGTCTAGGACTGTGAAGTCCACTAGAAACTGCAAGCCTTGTATGGTTACAATAATGTTTCTCAACATGCCTCTAGGTCTCTTTATAGAGCGATCTGCAAATTAAAGTAACGCTCATGATTTATAAAGAGGACCTAACTTGAGTCTACCGAGTAAGCACGATGGTATCAAATTAATCGGGGAACCATTATCTAAGAGAGTGCGATTGAATGTTGCATCTGAAATCTAGCATCTGACATAGTGAGCACATGGATCTCTCTTTTTCTTGGGTACCTTATTTTGAATAGCACATGAAGTAGCCTTGGTCAAACCATGTTGTTCAACTCGTTACTTTCTTTTCCGACGTGTGGTACATTTGTTCCTCAATTACTACTTAAGCGAGAAAAATAGTCTGAGGCATTGTGGAGTGGAATATTCAGAAAAATGTGATCTTTCAATAATCATTCTGTTTTTGGAGTGACGACATTCTTTTTGATATTTTTCTTTTCTTTTCCATACAAAGCATTGAGAAAAGGAACAATATCAAGAACAACAAATTTCTCTTCTTTATTCATATCATCAAAGGAATCATCATGTACATAGGGAATCTCATAATTACATACAAAACTCTCGAATACAGGGAATCATCAGGAGTGTCTATTTGGAGTGATGTGGTATCATCATCTGAGTCATCTATGTCCATGTCAACGGTCTCTGCATCGCTCCCATGTATGGCATCATCCTGAACATCATGATGGTCCTTGTGGTGGTCCTCCTCCTCAGCATCAGATTGTGTATCATCAACATGGATCGACTCTGGCTCCTCATCATCATGTGCCCTCTCCTCCTCTAAATCAGGTGCTCGTGGATGTCTACTGCTCTTGAGACGAATGAAGTTAGATAAAAATTCAAGAAAAAGTGACCACACCTATAGTGGTGTCTACCTGGATGTGGCCTCTTATTGTTCGGGTTCATCTAAGGCTGAGCTGGGAGAGTGGTCTTGGGTGCGGCTAACTCATCCAGACGATGGTTAACCCGCTCCATCTCTGTCCTATGTGTAAACTAAAGCGTGCTAATCATATCTATGATCTGATTGAATGCCAGGGACTGTGCAGATAACTCTAGCTCAGTGGTTTGTCCCTAACTCTTTGCTCTCTCCTGCCTAGAAGTGTGCTGTAGTGGTGGTATATATGACTGAGGAGATCTCTAAGGTATGGATATAAAAACATTTGAAACTCAACTCTACTGGATAAACGAAGCTACGAATGGATCATCTGCAGTACGGATCTGCAATAAACTACATGCGAACCGCTTAATCTTGATTGAATGGCTCAGTACCGTAGAGGATCTACATTCAGACAAAGCCAGTTAGATTGGATGTAACCACATATTATTTAACAATCACAACTGAGTATCCTCACTATATTTTCTGTGCATTTTCTGTCTGATATAGATATGATTGTAGGTATAACTGGAGATGTTAATTGACACCATTTTATGCATTGCCGTTGTAAAATTGACAGGAATATTAATTTAACAGAAACATTTAGTTATCATTAAATTTTTTCAGATCTGTCCACGGTTTTGATTATTTTTTTGTCGGTATGCAATTTAATATAAATATGTGGGTAAGCTGCAAAATGATCACGCTCTCTGTGTTGATAAAGTTGGTGAACATATTCATTTTATTTTGGAATAAAGTTGGTTTGGTGTATAACATTCTTATCTATGGAAGATTGTTTTTCAATTTTATTTAATAGGATTCTGGAACTCTAGACATGATCATCTTTCACAGATATTGCCAAAAAGTCTCATCTCCCTGTTTCATCTTGATCTATATTAATGGGAAACCTGACACATTGGATACACGATTAAACTTGTAGCTAACACAAACCGACCTTTCACGCCGCAAGCCCTTCAAAACACCACCACCATTACAATGCCAATGCCAACTCTACCCATCTCCTCTGTTATTTGTATCATTCCATGCTTACCCCTTGAATATATAGATGAGGTCGTGATCGTAGTCTTCCTTAGGTATTAGTAGAGAATCCATTTACCCATAAAGTTCTTAGTGATTTGAGTAAAATTTTTTTAGGTGTGGGAGTATGGGAGCTAGATAGGAGTAGGGAGGCTGAATATTAAGTAGTTTCAATGGCGCCCCTTGACTGATAAACCATTTTAGAAGAGGCAGAAGGATAGATAAGGCTGACCATGACCTTATCCACGAGGTTAGTTGACTAAATAGGCTAAACTTACTTCTAAGAGTATTCCTTAGCTTTTTGGTCTTAAGGCATCTTCCTAGAACTATGTTCCGCCTCTTTTGCTAATATAATTGTTAAATTAGAGTAAAAATGGAAAAGGAAAGAAGAAATGTTGAACATATAGGATCCAGTTCCCTTTACTATTAGTTTAGCTTGGAAGACTAGGTAATAATTTTTAGGCTATCATCAACCTTTGATCAGATGCACTAGTGTGTATATACCAATCTGTCCTAGTCCTAAGAAGATCGAACAGTTAGGTTTGCTTGTAGATTGTTGACAATACTTGCATGGAATGGAACGACCTAAGGGCATCAAATCAAATAAGGAAAGTATACGATGTCCATGTGGGATTGAGTTCAAGCTCGAGCAAGTTAGAGAGCCTTGCATTCTAGTTAAAGGGGGAGGAAATATATTTCCCTTATGACTTGTTTAATCTTGAACAAGACATTTTAATGAACTAACAAGAAGGATTCATATTTCAAGGAAAGACAAAACTACGTGCATATTGAAGAAGTCCTCTTTTGGACTCAAGTAAACGCTCAAGAAATGGTACAAAAGGTTTGACAACTTCTTGGTTGGTTTCAAATTGTGTTTACTACAACAACATGGGTGATGGATCTCATCTATCTTTTTCTTTACATTGGTGAGATGTTAACTCGTGCTAAGAAGAAAAGTATCATATATGATCTAAATAAGCTCCTTTGTAGAGAGTTCCACATTAAAGACCAAGATGTAGTTAAGAAGATTTCCAGGATGGAAATCGTCAAGGATCAATAAAAGGAAAACATTTCTTATTTCTAAAGAATTGCATGATAAAGTATTTACAAGATTTTGGTTTATCCATATTGAAGATCATGAGTACTCAATGAAGTGCAACTACTCATATATCAATATATTTGTAACCTCAATATAATGCAATGAAGAAGCATCTGTAACAATATCCATATGCTAGTGTATTTGAGAATCTTATCTATGTCATGACATTCACAAAATCGAATATCATTCATGTTGTGAGCCTAAACATATTCATGGGAACTCCCGCTAAGGAGAATTGGCACGCAATTAAACATTTTTTTAGTATAAAAGGAACATCTTCAATTGCCCTCATCTATGGAAGTGATTTAGAATGTTTGTTTGTATATTCATATTCATATTTTGTTGTACAAATTGATGGAAGGTGATCGATGACCGTTATATTTTATTTTAAAGAGCTATGTTATTTGTTGGAAAGCTACTTTACAACCTTCTATTTGATAGAAGCTGAAAAGGAAGGCATCTCGTTCAAAGGACAAACTGATCTACAACATGATCAAAGTATCATATACTTTGTTAATTTTAGACCATTATGCCTAGCCAAGGAACAAGTGCATCGTGGGAAAACTAAGCATATTGATGTCAAATTTCATTTTATTTATTCTAGGGAAGAGGACCAATGTGAAAGAGGTCAGCACAATAGATAATCCAGTTGATATATTTACAAAGCAGTTTTTGGATGCCAATTCAGACATTGCTTATACTTACTGCATATTGGTTAGGAAACCCTCCTCATTATCGATGGGCAAAGCCACAATCCAGAAATACAATCTTGATACAACATGGTTAACAACCCTGGAGTGGGGTGGTGCAGGTTTGGGAGATTAACGGCAACATCGCTGAGACAACATCTAGGTTTTGACAGCTCCTTGTGTAGGGATTTTGGATCCGTCTATTCAAGGGGATGTCTTCATGAGGTGCTATATAAACCCCTTAAGCTTAGATCTTAATCTTTATCCTATTTACTGCCACTATTTCATCATACCCTATAAACATGTTGATGCCCCTGAGAAGTCCAATTTAAAGTGAACCTCAGACAATGTGTTGCAGTTGTTTTGTGCTTGCATGTTGTTTCATTTACATTCTACTTCTACTAGTACAAAAAAACTTATTTAGCAATCTTAGACGCAATAACTGATAACAATTACAGAGGAGGAGATATCTTGCAAAGGAAACTCGGCCTGTTTGGTTAGTGGGATGGGATGGGTTGGGGTATCCACTTGTGAATAGTAGGTGTTTGGATGGTTATTGTTAGAAGAAAAGAGTCTTCGTTATTGTATTGAGAAAACCCTAGGCTCTCTTATATAGAGAGAGGCCGTAGGGGTAAATTACACGGATGTCTAAGTAGAATAGAGAAATAGAAACTGGGTACACCAACATATAATAATAATAGAAACTAACTATCTCTACACTCCCCCTCAAGGTGGAGCATAGATGTCGATCATGCTCAGCTTGGATGAACATCTCTGGAAAGGTCCTCTGAGCAATGGCTTGGTGAATATATCGGCAGTCTGATCCCCTGAGCTAACATGGGCCGTGGATATCAATCCTCTCTGGATTAGGTCCCTGGTGTAATGGCAGTCAACTTCAATATGCTTGGTCCTCTCATGGAAGGCTGGATTGTTGGCAATGAACAACGCTGCCTGATTGTCACACTGGAGCATCATCGGTAGAGATACGGCCACATGTAGATCTTCTAGTACTGAGCGAACCCACATCATTTCCGTACTGACCTGAGCCATGGCCCTATACTCAGATTCAGCACTGGACCTGGCCACAACAGTTTGTTTCTTGCTTTTCCAAGAAACCAAGGAGCCACCAACAAACACTGCAAACCCTGAGGTTGATTTTCGGTCCTTAGGACAACCTGCGTAATCTGCATCTGCACATGCTGATACAGATAAGTCCGTGCCCTTTCTAAATAGCAGCCCTGAGCCTGGAGAAGTCTTTAGATACCTCAGTATCATGTGTATAGCATCCATGTGAACCTGTCTTGGCTGCTCCATAAACTGACTCACCCTGCTAACTGCAAACTGGATGTCTGGGCGAGTTATGGTGATGTAGAGGAGTTTTCCCACCATCTCTCTATATCTCCTCTTATCCACTTCATCAGTATCATCATCATATATCTTCATGCTGGGATCCATGGGGATGCTAGATGGTTTGCACCCATCCATACCAGTCTCAACCAGGAAGTCAGTAATGTACTTCCGTTGTGTCATCACCAAACCATGTGCATTCCTTGCAAATTCCAACCCCAGAAAATATCTTAGGGTTCCAAGATCCTTTGTAACAAACTGACTACCTAGAAATGCCTTCGCCCTTGCTATGCCCTGAGTATCATCTCCTGTAACAAGAATATCATCCACATAGACCATTATGACAACCGTACCGGCCGAGGACTTCTGGACAAATAACGAATGGTCAGCATTGGACCTCTTAAATCCCTGGTGCTCAATTATATTGGATAGTTTCTGGAACCACGCCCGTGGACTCTGTTTAAGTCCATATATTGCCTTGTGAAGTCTACATACCATATGCTTCTCCCCCTCAGCAGTAAACCCAGGTGGCTGCTGCATGTAGACTTCCTCCTGTAAGTCCCCGTACAGAAAGGCATTCTTGACGTCTAGCTGATAAATACTCCAGTCGCGAACCACTGCAACAGACAGAAGGATACGGAGAGTCGTGTGTCTCGCAACTGGAGAGAATGTATCCATGTAATCAACGCCATATGTCTGTGTAAATCCTCGGGCAACCAAGCGTGCTTTGTACCTATCCAATGTGCCATCTGCATGATACTTGGCTGTGAAGACCCACTTGCAGCTGACAACTGATGCATCAGGTGGTGCAGGAACCAAAGACCATGTGCCACGGGACTGCAGGGCCTCCATTTCTTCCTCCATGGCTCGTCTCCAGCATGCAGTTTTCAGGGCTTCCTGGTATGTCCGTGGTATGTCCACAGAAGACAAAGCTGTGGCAAACTGCTGGAAATCACCTGTGAGTCGGTGAAAGGAAACCTGGGAAGCAAGTGGATATGATACACACTGTCGTCTCGGTTTCCGAAGAGCAATCGGAACATTCAGATCACCGTCTGTGTCCACCTGTAAGGAGTCATCCTGCATATGAACCGAATCTGACCCGTCATTATTGATATTATCCGAACATACCTGAGGCGTAGTGATTGGCGGAGCTGTCGGCTGAGCAGGACCTGAGCGACGCGTATAGTGATGAGGAAATGGTGAGACGATTTGCCGTGGACTGGGTGGAGGTGGAGGTGGTGGTGGAGGTGGTGGTGGTGCTGGCATAGGAACGGACACAGGAGATGTGTTAGGTAAAGGACAAGTAGGTGGTGGTGGAACCAAAATATCATCAGCGGTGGTGGATGGTACCATTCTGTCTCCAGCTGGCGAGAAGTACATGACCGACTCGAAGAAAGTGACATCCGCACTAACAAAGTACCTTTTGGTAGTAGGATCATAACACCGGTATCCCTTCTGTGTTCTGGAATACCCAACGAAGACACACTTGACTGCTCTTGGAGAGAGCTTGTCAAGTCCAGGAGAAAGACGATGGACAAAAGCCACAGCACCAAAAACACGAGGTGGTAGAGAGAATATCTCCTTGTCAGGAAAAATAAGCGAAATGGGGATCTTCTCTCCAAGGACAGAGGATGGCATTCTATTGACCAGATAGCATGCAGTGAGGACAGCATCCCCCCAGAAGGAAATAGGAGCACAACTCTGAATCAATAAGGTACGAGTGATATCCAAGAGATGACGATGTTTTCTTTCTGCCACCCCATTCTGTTGGGATGTATATGGGCAGGTGGTTTGATGAATAATACCCTTCGATGACAGAAACTGAGACAGAACACGTGTACAAAATTCCAGGGCATTATCAGTTCGAACATATTTTACAGAAGACGAAAAAACATTCTGTATTTCATTAATCAAGTTTTGAATAACATCGCCGTCTTCAGACTTATTCTTCAGAAGAAAAACCCAAGAGACACGGGAAAAATCATCAACTACCACAAGATAGAACCTGTGCCCCTGATGATCGGGCACACGACTCGGACCCCATATATCTATATGCAACAACTCAAAAGGGGAGCTACTGCTCCGACTCTGACGACCTGGGAAGCTCGACCTGTGATGCTTTCCCAACTGACATGTTTCACAACGAAACGACGAACTTGGAGAGATCTGGGGTAGAAGGTGGCGCATCTTCTGGAGCGGAAGGTGACCAAAACGAAGATGCCAAATGTATGGTGACACTGGTCCAGTAGAGTGAGTGGAGATGCCAACATAGGAATCCCGGACCAGCCGATATAGACCGTTCTGCTCAGAGCCACAGCCAATCACCTTGCCCGTGAGTATGTCCTGAAAAATAAGAGAAGACGGGTCAAATATAGCGCGACAATTCAAGTCCTTTGTAATCTGACTAATAGATAATAAATTCAGGGAGAACTCAGGGGCATATAAAACATTCTGTAGCTGCATGGTGGAGGATAAGAAAACCTCCCCCTGACCAACAAGGGGTGAGTAGGAACCATCTGCTATCTGTACTGAGCGACCTGGAGGAATAGCCCTGTAGTCTTGTAGTCTTCCTCTATCTCGACACAGATGATGTGTAGCTCCGGAATCTATAACCCAGTCAGATATATCATGTGAAGATATGAAGGCTGAAGAGCTACCTGAGGAACTGGCTGCAGCGGATGAACTGGCTGAGGCTGTGGCAGCAATATCTGACGAGCCACCAGATGAATCACCAGAAGACTGTGGCATAATATCACGAAGACGAGCCACGAGTTCATCAAATCTATGATCTGCAGTAGACGGTAATGGAGACTGTGAGTGCTCCGCAACCCGTGCCGATGCTGGGAACCCATGCTTTGAGTAGCATGTCTCCTCCGAGTGTCCAGGTCTGTGACAATACGTGCATGTCTGACTGACTCGACCGCCTCTTCCATGAGAGCCACGGCCACGTCCACGACCACGCCAAGAAGGTGGTCCACCTCTCCCACGCGAAGCTGCCATCGCAGATGGGGGTGGAGTAGATGAGCTGGAGGAAACTGGGATACGACTGAGCCTCCTGTAGACATCCTCCACCGGAGGAATAACTGCATCGGCTAAGATCTGTGACCGTGCAGCATCGTACTCAGGATCGAGGGCAGCAAGTAGAACACCCACCATGGTGGCGTTCCGGAACGTCTTCTGCTGCTCTGGAGTAGCAGTCAGAGGAATGGTACTGTAGAGCTTCTCGAACATCCCTCTTAGGGATGTGTATAGAGAATGAAGAGGTCTGCCGGCTTGCTTCATCGTAAAGATGTCATGCTGAAGCTGTAACATCTTTGTCTCGTTTCGCACCTGCGAATACGTAGTGGCAAGAATGTCCCACATTGCCTTAGCAGTGGGCTGATGGAGAACATCATTAGCTATCTCCATCGTCAGCGTGCCGGACAACCATACTTTCGCATAGGCATCATCGGCCTCCCATGAGGCATAGATCCCCGTCTTCTCCGCAGGCTCATCTTCGGTAAGAATGTGTTTCTTACCGTTTGATTTCATGAGGCTCATGAACTGCATGGCCCATAACTCATAGTTGGACCCATCCATCTTCACTATTGGCGCCGGACCCTTGAAGGCGCCGATGGAGGGCGAATCGACTTTCGATTCTGACATACTGCTGGTCGAAGAAGACGAAGGGATAATGGACACTGCGATGAATGTCTACACCAACTGCATTGGATTTGAGTACGTGTGTAGACTTTTACGTACTCAAATCCATAAACCGAAGCGCTTCTGGACCGCTGGAGATTATGGACGCCCTACAGCGACTGAGAACGGTGTTGCTGGAGCGTCTAGGGCCGCAGAGGCGGCTGCAGGGGGCGGCTGGAGATAGCCGCTGGTGCGGCTAGGGCCGCAGGCTGCTGGGGCTGCGGAGGGGCGGAGGAACCGCTGGTGCGGCTAGGGCCGCAGGCTGCTGGAGCAGCGGAGGGGCGGAGGGGCGAACGTGGTGTGGCGCCGCTGGTGGAGCAGCGGAGGGGCGGAGGGGCGCCGCTGGTGGAGCAGCGGAGGGGCGAGGGCTGGGAGCCGCTGGAGTGGCGGCGGCAGGCGAGAGAAGGAGAGGGGAGGGGCGGCGGGTGGGGAAGGGAAGGGGTGGAGAGCCCTAGGGCGGCTCTGATACCATGTTAGAAGAAAAGAGTCTTCGTTATTGTATTGAGAAAACCCTAGGCTCTCTTATATAGAGAGAGGCCGTAGGGGTAAATTACACGGATGTCTAAGTAGAATAGAGAAATAGAAACTGGGTACACCAACATATAATAATAATAGAAACTAACTATCTCTACAGTTATGAGGGTTGAGAGAGGGTTGGAATAATGAATGTGATATGATATGACCTTGATTTGGGATAAATTTCCAACCCAAGGTTGGAGGGGGATACACCGAGGTATACCGGGATACCCCAATAACCAAACGGGCATCACTCTACCCTCTTCTAAAGTTCCAGTAAGCAGAATGGACTCACATAGAGGTATCAGGAAAGCCCTTTTTCTAACAAGAAATCCATTGCATGTTAGACAAGGGAGGGAGCAAGTGAGCTCCAAAGATCTAGATGTCCATATTACACCCACAATTCCTAGATCGACTCCTTATTGATTTAACTTTTCTATAATTATTACACACTACCGAAATACTTTGAGATATTAATTGATGTTAATTAAGTATTGACACGTGATTTGAAATGTATACTATGCTTCTTTACCCAAAAATCAAATTGCAGGTATTAAATGTTGTCCTCGCTAAAAATAAAACTTACCTTGATATGAAGACACTCGAAATATCTTTTTATGCTATTTTCTGTACGAATATGAAATATATAGGTGTATCGCCTGATTAGTAGAGGATAATAGAAAGTGAACATAACCAAGAGAAAGACACTATTCGATGCATTGATCTCCTTTTGTCCGTTTGCAGAGAGTTATGCTGTTACAATAAAGTTGAATTGGAGAAAACTTTTTACAACATTTCTTCATCCATATTAAGGGGGGAATGAGATTGTTCCATCTCTGGTTGGATTTTGAATCTACAATA
This sequence comes from Ottelia alismoides, assembly GCA_037367405.1. Classification (NCBI taxonomy): domain Eukaryota; kingdom Viridiplantae; phylum Streptophyta; class Magnoliopsida; order Alismatales; family Hydrocharitaceae; genus Ottelia; species Ottelia alismoides. The sequence goes on along the minus strand of JAZKJV010001120.1, from coordinate 202,927 downwards.
ATTACTTATTCTATAATTTGACAAAAATCATGTTATCTACACCATAAGCAACATTTTTGTTAAATATCATTCCATATTCATTTCATTTCTTCGATGTAGTTCTACAAACATAGCAAAAAGTGAGTAATTTATCCCAACGAAAGCTCGTTTTCCGAATAAATTCGAACCTCCAAACAATGCCTAAGATGGATGTAGCATCACTAACGCTATCAGAAGCCCTGCTTCTCTTCATTGGCACAAAGGGCTTTCCTAATACAAGACAATAACCAACTATGAAAGATGAATAATTAAGAGGGAACGAACCGATACCAAAATGGAGATCCTATACGATAAAGAAGAACGGAATTCGAGGTGCTGGGCAATCACTAAGTAATCTTCCGCCATAGAGACCCTTTGGGTACTGCCAAACACTTGATTTTCCCAAAAACAAAGCCAACCTTCGCGGGTTGGCCTCCCACCAGGGAGTTCTCGTATATTTCTTTGCACTCCTGCACGACCTGTTGCAAAAGAAGAATAAACATATATTGGAGGAAAGTTTCTATACCGAAAAGGTCGTTTTCGAAAAGAATGATAAACGAGTGAAAGTAAAATGACCTCGAGTGCAACATACATCGTGACCAATGATCTCAAGAGTGCAATATACATCACGTGACTAATGATCTCAAGAGTGCAATATACATCACGTGACCGACTTGACTTTGTTCCTTATAATCTCATCAGGTTGGGCCTAATTCAGCGATTCGTTATGCTAAACTTAAACGAAGTAGTTGTTCCATAAACTCCAGTCAGGAATGTTAAGCTGTTCCTGAATTAGTACCAATCATGCTTTTACACTACGATGCAAACACTATGGCATAATAGATACTATTTTTTCCCACTGAACAAAAGCTTTCATTTTCCATGGGAAAATAAAATGCAATCTTAACAGATTTTTTTAGTAAATCTTAACAGTATGGTACTTAAGTTTATTTGCTTTAGCATTCCCTAGCATCAAGTATAAGGTGATTATCTAAGTATTCAGGCTGAGCATCTTCTACGTGCTTCCCAATATCCATCTATTTCCGCAAACACCATAGCCTAACTCAAGGATATTAGATTGCAGTCTAAATAAAAGTAGAAGGCATTACCTCCTTGGCATCTTTCCTGGGTATGCCTTCTCGCAGTGCAACGAGTTTTTCCACAACTTCTGGCTGCATGCACGAATCCATATATAAGAAATGTGCACAAGGAATTTATGAATTTTCTTTTTGAGAAACACTCGTGAAGTGGTGGTATTGTACTTGAAAATACTCTTATCGGTGGGCCATTCCCAAAAACTAAGAGATCTATTTTGTGTTTACTAAACTGAGAAATCGCTGATGTGTTAAAAATATAGAATACCGGGCAATCAGGTTGGTGTTCAAGAATATTTGTGTAGACGAGCGTGAACGTGTCTAAGCTTTCTGCCGAAGCTAGCTCCCTCAAATCACACAGAGTCCTCACTTTATTTTCAACTTTCTGCATGCACAAGAATCCACAGTTAATAAAAAAGAACAGATATAATGCCGACATCTCAATAAACTTTTGACAAATGAATAAGCATAGGAAAAGACGGTGAAAAAGTTGACGAAATACTGAAATAAATATATAATAGCAAAAAGTGAATTTGAGAAAATCAGAAGCTCAAACAATCTGCTCCATGGGTCTGGTGTGCCAACTAAAGTACTCAACATAGGAACAGAGTGCTAACACCATGTTATTTAAGTTGTGCCACCAACTCATCAGACTGGGCTCTCAAAACAATTACAGAATGGGTGTCGTTATCAGGTACACTCGTAGCATCATGCGTGAGATTTTTACCAGAATTATCCTCAAAACTATTCTGACTTTCCACAATAGAAGCAGAGAAGCCTTGTTGTGTTCTTCCGCCATTGCCACAACCTCTAATTGATTCAATTAGTTCCTCCGTATGTAATTATAGAAGGTGTTGAGATATTTCTATCTCTTTATATGTTTATATGTTTTCCTGTAATTTCATATTTCCTTTGGATATCTATGTAATTTTCCCTAGAGCTTTTCTCCTATATAAGAGAGCGCTAGGGTTTATGGGTAATACAACTTTTCTTTTCTCCTCACGTGGGCCGCCGCCTTCTTCCATCCACGCGGTCTCCGTCTCTCTCCACACGGCCGCAACCACCAGGCATCGCCGCCTCCTCTCCCTTCTCGCGGCATGAGCTGCTCCTCGCGTGCCCCTTCTCGGCGTGTGGGCTGCTGCTAGCACCTCTAGCGTGTGCCCTCACGGTTCGGCTCCACGCCTAGGGTGATCCTGCTGCCGCCGCGTGAAGAGGGACCCCCCTCAGACCGTAGGCCGCCGTCCCTGTCATCTCGGTCTCGGTCTAAGTCCTCGTTTGGACCTATAGGGTGCTAAGGATCACTTATAAACACCCTAGCTAACCAAAGGCGGCTTTAAAGAATGGAAGAGGTTGTGGTATGAGTCTACACCCACAACCATCTTCCTGTATGTTAGTGTAGACACTGATAGTTCTTGTTGCTGACCCAGTCTTGGAGATAGTTGTTATCATGTCCGACAACAAAGCAGAAGTCACATCCCTGGGTGCCTTCAAAGGTCCTGCACCCATCGTCGAAATGGATGGAACTAATTATGAATTGTGGGCCATGTGGTTCATGAGTTTAATGCAATGCAATGACAAGAAGCATATCCTCACGACAGAGGAGCCACATGACAAGACTGGGACAAATGCCTCCTGGGAGGCGGATGATGCGTATCCTCGCGTATGGTTATCTGGGACTGTATCCATGGAGATAGCCAATGATATTCTGAGTCAGCCTATTGCAAAGGCTATGTGGGACATTCTTGCCGCTACATACTCTCCGACAAAGAATGAGTCAGAGATACTCCAACTCCAGCCCGATATCTTCACTTCGAAGCAGAATGACCGTCCTCTCCATACCCTTTACACCTCGTTAAGGGGTATGTTTGAGAAATTACATGGTTACATTCCCTTAACTGCTACACCAGAGCAACTCAAGGCATACAGGGATTCCGTGATGACAGGAGTCTTTCTAGCAGCACTGGATCTTGAGTATGATGCATCTAGAGCTCAGATTTCTTACCGATGCCACTATACCCCCGATGGAGGAAGCATATCGCCGGTTAAGCAGACTCTCTATATCCTCTGGCAGTTCTACCGCATCTCAGACTTCTTCAGCCATGGCAGCATCTCGTGGTAGGGGAAGCACTATGCAATTCCGTGGCCGTGGTGGCCGTGGAAGGGGCAGTATACATTCTCGTCAGCCTTGCACTTATTGTTACATATCAAGCCATTCCGAGGACACATGTTATTCTAAGCATGGTTTCCCCGATTAGCACGAGTGTCAGAACAGATCCAACAGGGCAGCAGTTCGTCTGACGCATCTAACCAGCAGTTTGATGAGTTAGTTGCACGACTTAGGGAGATTATAGCGTCTCTCGGGTCAACCAGCACATAGTCAGGATCTTCTGAGGTAGCAGCCTCAACCACTACATCTACATTAGGTACAACATATGCTTTTACTAGTTGTTACAGTGTAGACTTGTCAGAATGGATCATGGATTCAGGAACATCACATCACCTTTGTGGTGACAGAGGGCAGTTCAATACCTATAGCCCTACACAGTCAGGTAGATCTGTGGTTATAGCTGATGGGACACATTCCCCCATTATTGGTCAGGGGGAGGTGTAGTTAACCTCTGAAATGTGACTTCAGAATGTTTTTACGCTCCTGATCCCTATGAATTTATTATCTATTAGCTAAATCACCAAGGATTTACATTGTAGTGCCATATTTGACCCCCTGCTCCTGTGTTTCAGGACATTCTAACGTGCAGGGTGATTGGTACTAGCTGTGAGCAAGGAGGCCTATACAGACTGGTGCAATCTCCATATGTTGTTGTCTCCTCTCTTCGCATTGGATCTGTCTCTCCACATATGTGACACCTCTGCTTTGGTCATCTTCCTCTACAAAAGCTGCATCATGCTCCTCCTCAGATTTCTCCTCGCTCGCTATACTTTCCAATGTGAGGCCTATCAACTTGGGAGCATCATAGGTTCACATTTCAGAGTCGTCAGGGTCAAAGTAGTCATGGTCTCTTTGAGTTGATTCATTTGGGTATTTGGAGTCCCAGTCGTGTTCCTGATCTTCAGGGACATCATTTTATCTTGTTGATGTTGATGAATTTTCTAGATTATCATGGGTCTTTCTACTTAAAAACAAGTCTGATGCTAGTCCTATCATTCATTCTTTTATTAATGAAATAAGAAATGTTTTTTTTCTGCAAATGTTAAGTATATATGTTCTAATTACATAACTTTCTCAATTTCTTAGATCTTGTGGTATTGTGCATCAGACGTCGTGTGCTTATACGTCCCAACAAAATGGAGTGGCTGAGAGGAAACATTGTCATTTCTTGGATATCACCAGGACTCTTCTAATTCAGAGTTGTGCTCCTCATTCCTACTGGGGAGATGTATTCTTACTACATGTTATTTGGCGAATCGTATGCCTTCATCAATTTTGGGGGAGAAGATTCCATTCTCAACTGCATTTCCCGAGAAGGATCAAATTCCATTCTCAACTGCATTTCCCGAGAAGGATCTTTTCTCTCTCACACCTCATATTTTTGGATGTGTTGCATTTCTTCATCAGATGTCTCCAGGTCTTGACAAGCTTACTCCTAGAGCAGTCAAGTGTGTTTTGGGTAGGGTATCGTTGTTTTGACCCTACTTGACGAAGGTACTATGTTAGTGCATATGTCACCTTTTTTGAACCATCATGTATTTTTCTCCTACAGGTGACAAGCTCATTCCGTCAGAACATGGGGAAAAGGTTTATATACCACTATCTCATGCCTCTCTTACTCCACCACCACCATCATCACCGCCACCTCCTCCATTACCACCACCACCTCCTACACCACCACCGTCTCCACCTCCTGCCACACCTAATTTCTTTCCACGGGTTTACCAGGGCCGGCCTCGTGCTCATGTGCCTCCACCATCATACAACATGCATAAGGTATGTCCTGCGCATTTGAGTTCCTCTGATGGCACTAGTGATTTAGGTGTGCAGGATGTTGTTGTCGATGCTCCTTCTGAGGATGCAGAGGACCTGGATGCCCCTATTGCTTTACGACGGAAGAGACGTGCACGCACAATACATCCACTTTCTTCTCATGTCTCTTTGGCGAGGCTATCTGGTGACTTTCAGAGGTTTGTTACTGCCTTATCAGCAATTCAGATACCGAGATCCTATCAGGGGGCATTACAGAGTGGTCCTTGACGTCTTGCTATGAAGAAGAGATGGCCACCTTACAGTCCCGAGACACGTGGAGTGTCGTCTCTGCTTTCCCAGGTGCTTCTATTGTTGGCAGTAAATGGGTGTTTATCATTAAACATCGTGCATATGGTTCGATGGACAGATACAAGGCTCATTAGGTTGAGCATGGATTTACCCAAACACATGGAGTGGATTATCAAGACACTTTTTCTCCTGTTGCCTGTCACTCTACTCTCTGTATCCTTATTGTTGTTGTTGTGGTAAAGGATTGACCCCATTTTCAATTAGATGTCAAGAATGCCTTTCTGTATGGCGATAAGAAGTTTATATGCAACAACCACCCGGGTTTAATGCTGAGGGAGAGTCTAGTATTGTGTGTAAACTTCATAAGGCTATATATGGGCTTAAGGAGAGTCCGAGGGCGTAATTTCAGAAGCTCTCAGAGTTGATTAAACTACAAGGCATTCCCAAATCTACTGCAGACCATTCTCTTTTTGTTAAGAGAACTCAGAGAGGTACTGTTGCTATTTTAGTTTATGTTGATGATATTGCTGTCAGAGGTAGTGATAACGAAGGAATTCAAGCAGCCAAGGATTTTCTTGGATAACAGTTTGCGACTAAGGATCTTGGTAGCTGAGATATTTTCATGGACTAGAATTTGCAAGAAACCAACAGGGAATGGTAATGACGCAAAGGAAGTGCGCCATTGACCTCCTATCTGAGACAAGTATAAAAGGCAGTAGACCAGCTACTACTCCAATGGATCCCAATGCTCGGCTATATGATGATGACTCTGCAAAGGTAGATAAGAGACAATACAGGGAGCTAGTAGGGAAGCTATTGTATGTCATCATCACCAGGCCTGATATATCGTTTGCAGCTAGCAGAGTTATCCAATTTATGGAGCAACATAGGCAGTCACATATGGAGGCAGTCAACATGATCTTGAGGTATCTCAAGTCTTCACCAGGTGCTGGACTTCTATTCAGGAGAGACACGACCCTAACAGTATCAGGTTGTGCGGATGCTGACTATGCTGGGTGTCCCAAGGACAGGAAGTCAACTTCAGGCTTCACTATGTTTGTGGACAGTTCCTTAGTTTCGTAGAGGAGCAAGAAGCGGACAGTTGTGGCAAGATCCAGTGTAGAATCAGAGTATAGGGTAATGGCCCAAGAGAGCACAGAAATGATGTGGGTCAATCTGTCCTAACTGACCTAACTATAGAGGTGCCTCTTCCTATGCATTTACAATGTGATAACCAAGCAACACTATTTATAGCAAATAATCTAGCCTTTCATGAAAGGACAAAGCACATTGAGGTTGACTGTCACTACACCTATGATTTGATTCAGAAAAGGCTTATATTCACTTCTCACGTTGCTTCAGGCAATTAGGTTGTTGACATGTTCACCAAAGCTCTTGCAAAGGGACCATTTCACCGTTGTTATTCCAAGTTGAGCATGATAGATATTTATGCTCCATCTTGAGGGGGAGTGTTGAGATATTTCTATCTCTTTATATGTTTTCTTGTAATTACATATTTCCTTTGGATATCTATGTAATTTTCCCTAGAGCTTTTCTCCTATATAAGAGAGCTCTAGGGTTACGGGTAATACAATTTTTCTTTTCTCCTCAATAGAAGGAAATTACAAATTAGAAAAGTTTGAGTGAGTTTTTGAAAGTAAATGTATGCCAAACTGTGAATGTGGACACTTAATAGTTTGAGCGATAGTAACAACCAGTCTGCTCATGCTATTATAATAGATAGTTTGCTTATGCTATTATAACTATGTCCATTTGGGATGTGTGCACAAAGTAGTCATTTAACCCTTCAAAGACTACGTTTAATGCAAAAAAATACTCCAATAGAGACCATATGTCCATCCTGATGCAATTATGCAATGCCAAGATGAAGTTGGAAGGTTTTTAAGGCATTCTTCTCCTAAGAGTACATCATACAAGGAGAATCTCCTATTTCCCTAGCACAGAGAAAGTGCACCATCCTATTGTACGTCCATAAGGAAAACTTGAGTTCCTTTTAAGCTTCCTCATTGGTAATGGTGTGCTCAGTGTCTCGTCATTTACCAAACTCAAAGCTCGGAATTTGTAGTTCAAGCAACCAAACTTCACGGTTTGGGCATGTTAGAGCATGTGTTGCATGTATAAATGGTTAATTAGATCTCTTCAAGGTCCAATTATCACATCCACAGGTTTAATCCCCACATCTACCAGGAGTGGTACTTGGTCTTACTGGTGGGGCTATATAAGAAGCCCCACACTACTTGTAGCAGTTGAGAGAGAGAGAGAGAGTAAATAAAAGAATCAACCCTTAGTAACGTTCTCACGTGATTTCATCCCGCTCCTCATGGAGCATGGTTTCACGTAAAATCCCGATGTTCTTCCACCGTTCTATATTTCTTTATCTCTGATATGCTTCTGTATTATCACTTTCTACATGGTATCAGAGTAGGTTTGATTCTTGAAGAATTATTTTGATTATTATTATTATTATTATGTTTGAGGTCTGTTCATATTTAGAAGAGAAATTTTTCCCATAATAGAATCAGTTTACGATTTGAAGATTATTATTCTTATTAATGTTCTTGATCAAGTTCAGATTTATTCAAATACGGGAGTTTTAGGGTTTCTGTTGAATCCTAATTCAACCCAACAATTAAGGGTTGTTCGGTTCACAAAACCCTAGTTTTCTAGACCGCTAGCGATCAACAACAGTTCCGGGCACTCATTCAAGTTTAAGAAAATTCTTGAGGTTTTCAAAAACCCTAGTTCTGTGCCAGCAAGCGGGTTCGATTCTCCCATACGATTCAACGTTATGAAGGTTTGATGATGCTGTGCAAACCCTAATTTAGAACAAATCTGAGTTCCGGAGATCTTGTGTTCAAGTTCTGAGCCCTAGTGCCACACATCTTATTAAGTGGACATGACCATCTCCACGTAATGATCATCACCTCTTGTTGTGCCATCAATGATGAAGTACCAGGCATCGTGAATACATTGTCGCGAAAGAAGATGAAGGTAAAAAAAAATCTCCAAGTGCAATTACGCCCTCGCTCTAGTCCGCATCTCCAGGCGCATGCAGCACAACCACCAAGTCTCCTCCATACAAAAGAACCCTAGAAAATGGGTTCTCCATGTAACATCCGGATCTATACAAACCCGAACCCGATCCGATTAGAGTCCGTAAAACTCAATAAAGTCATCAATCAGTGTTAAATAACATAAATCGATCAATTGATCGTGGATCAAAAGTCGTTCGGGCGAAATCGATCAAAAATCGATCGCATCGTAATGCGTGCCCGAAAAAGCCACGACGCAAATTCAGAAACCGCAAAACAAACCGAGACCACCCAAAAATCCGATTCGACAAAATAAGACCAACGAAATCAACCATTCATCGATTGGAGGTCGTTTGATATTTTAAATTTGTAAAATTTAATAACCAATCAAGACTGTATGTCAGAAATTTCGGGGATTCATCTTCGACCCGAAGTATATGAATATTATACTCATTTTGATCGTCATTCAGAGACGATCAAAACAAGTTATTATACGTCGAAATCAGGTACTCGATGCATGAATACGGGCGACTTTGGTATTCCACTTTAAAAGAGAGATAAAAGTAAAAAAAATAAAATATTTTTCTGCTGTTGACAGCAGAGCAGACAACCGGTTCTTTTCCAGGCCATTCCATTTGGCCTTTAGCCCCTCCACTTGGCTCCTTTGTATCCACATGTCAAACTCCAAGGGTCTTCCTTGGTTATATAAACAACGCCAACCCCTCTTTCTCTTGTCCTCTTTATTTCCTCCAAGCAACAGCCAATAGAGCCATCTCCAGTCCCCCGTTCTCTTCCAAAAAGCAGATGGATCGGCTCCCCATGGTTGAAACAAGAAGGCTTCTCACAACAACTGAAGATCTGGAGCCCTTCCTTCTGCTGGAAATCCTCTGCTGAAGCCAAGACTGCTCTAAAGCAGCCATTAGCTGCTGTTTCCAGCAACGGGAAGAGCTGCAAAGAGCAGCAACTCCTTGCTCTTGGAGCCTGCTACTGCATGCTTCCAGTGAAGCCATCTGCTGCTCATAATCACTGATGCATGCATTATCTCCTCCAAATTTGAGATCAATAGAGGTACAATCTTCCATTCCTCTTGCTACAATCTATGCAATCAAAATCCTCTCCTCTTCCATTTCTCCTCTAATCTTTTCTCTCTTTTCTCTCCTTAGCTGTTGAAAAACAGCTACTGGAGCTTCTGAGTGTCAGAATTCTGGAGCCCAAACCATTGCAAATTATTGTAGTAGCTGCTACAATAAAGTTGCTACCCCTCTCTTCAGTATTTCCAATCATACAGCAAGACGTTGTTGCCCTCTTTGGTGTCTCAAGCTGCTGCCATTAGCAACAATTACTGCTGCTCTAAAGCAGTTGGTAGACCCCTAGGGCAGTCAAACAATCAAAGGATTTTGCATGCAAGAATCCTCTCCAAGGTTTGGAGAAATAGGTACAATCTATCCCTCTTTTGCTGCCATCCATGTTCTTGCACAATTATCTAAAGCTGCCTCATCCACATAATATTATATTCATATAGGAAATAATTGAAAACTGCATTAGTACATATATCACATCTTATAACATCTCATTTATATACAGCTCTGTGCAAAAATATAACCTCTTCTTTCGATCATCAGTAGAAAAACAAAGAAGAAAATAGAGTTCTACTTAAGGTAGATGCAGAGTTCTGCTAAAAATAATAATAATAATAAAAGAGTTTTTATTAAGGGGGGGACTTATTGGAGATAAGATGGATTGAGGATGGAAAGGACATGAAGGTAGTGACATGGAAGTACAAGATAGAAAGGATGTTGGGAGATTTATGTAAACTAGATTCTGAACTTCTTAATTATAATGATGGACAGTATGTATGTAAGAATATAAAATCAAGGACATTTGATTCTTCTACTATTGGATCTCAAGGATAATATGGCTTTCAGCTTTTCAGGTACCAGTTTTAACTCTACCTTGAATTAGTTGAACTTGAAAATGAAAGCATCAGAGTTTTATTGTGGGGTGATTAGAAGGAGAAATCAAGAATTAGAGGTAAATATTTACAATGAATTCAGACTCTTGTCTGTAGAGCAACAAGATATAGTATTTTGAATCTCTCGATTTAAGGGATAGGAAGGAAAGCATAAGAGTTTTCTTGTGTAGTAATTAGAAGGACAAAAGCACGCCTTCCGATAAACTTATTGTACACGGCTCAAGTGTCATTTTTTAACTACATAATAAAAATGGTGATAATCTACTATATATGATTTACTGGTTACAATGTTTGCCAAAACCTGATATTTAAACCATAATGAGTTAACCTATTTTTCCATGCTATGCATATATGTAGAGGACATTAAATGTAGCATTAAACTTGAATAGTCTTTGAAGTCAGGGATTATTTATTATCACATTCATATATAATTAGGTACAATTACTTATCAATTTACAGTTGGAAGGCAATTGTTGTAGTTGTTAAGAAGTTACATCTGGCATTTATAATACCATAGACACAAATGAAGCTGATGTAAATTATATATTGAATTACCAAGTCAGATATGTTGCCTTTCAATGAATCAAGAATTCACTTTGAGTACAGAATTCATATTAGCTATAGCTATAACTTGAATCTACCCTATATTGTCAGCATATGTTTGATTGCTTCAATTAAAAGAGTTAAGGTGCCAACTCTTCAATAATAGGCATGACCTGATTGAATCTACCCTATATTGTCAGCATATGTTTGATTGCTTCAATTAAAAGAGTTAAGGTGCCAACTCTTCAATAATAGGCATGACCTGATTGACTTTACCGAGCACCACGTAAACTTAACTTGACATAACTTGATACCTTTATAGATTTATGACTATATCCAGAGGAATATATATCAATATCATTGGTAAATGAACCACCTTTTGCCATTTCCTCGGCAATTTTATCTACATGGATAGAAATTTGTAATGACCTGAATCATGTTTTTATCTTCTTCTTGAAGTACAAATTTTAATAAATGTCAAGATTTATATTTCTAAAGGATGAAAGAATTAGGAAAATTATATGAAAATGAACTCAGATCCAGATCTAATGAGTAGCTTCTAATCTCATGATTATAAAAATGATAATCTGTGACCACAAGAACTGATCATCTTCATGAAATAATCCTTTAGGTATACTCTACTGACTATTGATCATTATCAATAAGATTATGGATCAAAAGAACTAAGTCGGTGCAGTCAACCATAATAGAGATCGAGAAAATTGAAGAATCAAGTCAGCAATAGTGATTCAATGATGACTGATAAATATTGAGTGCCAGTCATGGTGACCTTTACACCTGACTGTGCGAGGGTGCGGTGACCCTCAGCTGGGCGGGAGATAGGAAGCCCAGTTAGGGCAGCGGCCGCCTAGTGCGCGGGTCTAGGATCCCAGTCTTTTTCTCGTTTTTTTCGCGAGCGCTCGCAGTTTTTACGCCTCTCTGGGATCCACAGGTTTCTTTTAAAGACCGGTTCCGCTGACCCTTGTTCTTTAGGGTGCCTAGGCAGGAGGACCCTTGGTTTTAGTTTTTCGAGCTCGTTAGCCCGAACCGGTCGGGCCGGTTTTTCTTTTAGAGCGACTTTTCTAGAGAGTCTCTCTCACCCGTCTCAGTGGCGTAGTTTTGGAGTAGACCTATCCCTCTATTGGACCGCCTTCCAATTAGAGAGCGAGACGGAAGAGCCTTTTGTAGGCTTCCTCACCGCTTGAGTTTTGTTTACTTTCGCCAGCAGACTTGGCGATGCTACATCCGAATCATCCATGTATACATCTGAATCTTCTATGGCTACATTTGAATCAATTACAATTGAATTTGGAAAAGTTACATTTGAGATTGGATTGAGTCACAATTGAGTTTGGCTAAAGTTGAATTACAGTTAAATTGGTTACATGAAAGCTTGGTTACAATTGAGTTGGTTTCCGTTGAACTAGTTACTTTTCTGCCAATAATTCCTGACAAAGAGAAAAGACCATATCATGAAAATCATCCTTATCAGACTACAAGCTACTATCACAGTTGGTTGAAATAGCTAGTGGACGTGTTGGGAACTTAGTTAGGATGCATTTTACTCCACCGCATGCCTACGGAGGCACCCCAACCCTAAGGCTTCCTTACTACCTTAGAGTCATAGTGTGAGGTCTTACCTAGACCAAGACCACAGACTATCCACTAAGCTTGAGAAAATCAACAAATTAAAACCCCGGATCCATCATATACCCTTACTATGATCAATCCACAAGATTATTAATCATCATTATAAGCATTTAATAGAGATAATGATCATATCAGAGTCTCATCATTCACATTCTCAAATAGAAAGGCAATGACTTAAATATGGATCATATGATGTTTGTATATCAATGATTAATGTGGGTAATTAGTGTAGGATGAGTAGAATGGAGTTTTACATACCAAACAACTTGAAAGCCTGTTTCATTGCAAGTAGATTTAAATTTTAATTGTCAAGGCCAAATTACTTGCTTTCTTTTGGAACCATTAAATTCCTGTTAAATTTAATAAATTAGATGTACTCAACGTTTGTTGATGTTCTTTTCTCCCTATTCCATGGATTGCAGGCAAAATACCTGCATCGTTGTATTGGGAGAATTGAACATCATCTTCTACAGTTACAATTATCAGGTACGCATGTTATAGTTTATTCAAAATATTATATGCTTTTTATTTCTCTTCTGCTATAATTGGGATGCGTGTACATAATGCAATTTCCGTTGTTACACTGATATGGAAAATTATGCAAAATAATAGTGACATAGTGTAGTCCTGTGGCTTATTAGTTAATTTGTGAATGTCATTCTTACATATGAAAAAGAAAAATTTTTCCAAATTTTCAGCACTTTAATGTGATCTTTGGTAAACATAATACTACGGGTGATATGTAAACGGGTATTCCCAGATCCGAGAAGGAGCGGGGCCTCACACTCCAGGCTCTCGCCCTTTATTGTCACCATCTCTACATCTCCAAGTGGTAGTGTAAGCCCGAGCAACCCCTTTGATGCATCGGCCCCTCCTTCCAGGCGGCTCCAATCATCTCGCAACATAACCCTCATCTACAATGATCATCGATAGTAGATCCTCATACACGAGGGCACCATACTGCCTCCTTCTCCAAGCGACACCATCTTCTCTCCAAACTCTAGGTGCTACCACCCCTAATCCTCTCGTTCTTCCCCTTGCGCATCTGAAGGGTGGTGACTCCAACAGAGGGTTCCCACGATGGGAACCCTAACTCTTCGTGCATGAGTGCAAGGGGCCTGACAGACTACTTGATTAAAAAAAGAGGTGTTGCAATTTTATTGGCCCATTGAGCCAAGAGCTTTTTAAAAAAATAAGGGGAAGAAGGGCCAAGAGAAAAAAATAAATGGCCCAAAATTATTCCAAAAAAAGAGCATTATGGACCCAAAGTTGGGTCGAAGTAAAAAAAATTGAGGCTGAGAAGTATTGGGCCCAATTGGACCATAGTGGTTTTGGGAAAAAAGAGTATTATACAAAAAAAGAGCAGCTTATTTAAAAAATGATTATTTTAGTTTTTTCCTAGTTCATTTCTTTTCCCAACTTGGTCTATGTCATCTCAGTATGGGGGAAAGAGGGAGTATTATGTAGAGTTCTACAGGACAGATTCATACTTTTCAGTTCAGATTCAGACGTCCAGATTTGTAACTCTACTGTTTAATGAGCACATGTTTGCAATCATTATTTGAGAGGTCCCCTATCTTTGATTTGGACTCGGAGTTTTCATGTTATCCATAGGGACTCCAAAGTAGAGATTTCATTCTCTGAGATAGGGTTTTCATGAGGATTCATAGGGACTCCAGAGTAGAGATACCATTCTCTAAGCCAATATGGGAGAGACCCAGTTCTCCGATGAGGAGACTTTTAGACTCCATTCTCTAGTGTTCATGAATTCCAGTACGAAATCCTTCCGAGGTTCCTATGAGAGAGAACACACTTCGAGGTCATTAAGAGAGACTCATCTTCAGAAATCAACATATGGATAAATAGCGAAGTTCTTTGTTTGACCCTTAAGAGATGGAGCAATTGTCCACATGATGCATAGTTTTCTACATGTGGCGGGCCAGAGTACTCCGACGAGGATACTCATTTCAGCTTCAGTGGCTCTGACAAATACAATGCATAGCACACGATCTCTGACGGAGGGATCCAATTCAGTTTACACTCCAGCCCTTCACTTCCTCCTCACCAACACAACATGAGAAGCAATATCTTCAACAAACAACCATCATAGTTTTTTTTTGAGTTGATATTATCTGTAGTGTCTTGTATTATGTGAGAGAGTGGTTTCTTTCTATTTGTCCAAGCTGAGCATTGGATGTTCTAGCTTAAGGGGGAGTGTTAGAGTATGCCAGGATCCAACTACCACATCCACAGGTTAGTCTCACATCTACTGTGAGTGGGACTTGGTCTTACTGGTGGGGCTATATAAGAAGCCTCGTACCACCTATAATAAATGAGATAAAGAGAAAGTGAATAGAAGAATCAACCCTTAATGGCGTTCTCCCGTAGTTTCATCTTTCTCCTCACGGGATAGGGTTCCACATAAAATCCCGGTGTTTTTCCAACATTCTATATTTCTTTATCTATGATATGCTTCCGCACGGGATAGGGTACCCACTTAATGGTCTAGTGGTAATATAGTGTGTCTACCACACAAAAGACCAGGGTTCGAATCCCACTCTTGCAGTGGTTGTGTTAGGTAGTCGACGGCCAGCGTAAAAAAATAGTCAAATCTTTCAACATGGATTTGAGCAAGAATCCATGTAGCCGACCCTACTTATAGTGGGAGAAGGCTTAGCACATTTTTTTATGATATGCTTCCGCATTATTGTTTTATACAGGGCTAAGGTGGGTTTTCAGATCCTCAAGTATGCCATCTTCTGCAATATGTGAGTCAACAACTCACATGATAGACCAATCACTAGACACAATGGAAACTTTTTGATCGAGGTACGTCGTTGATCATATCTAGAGAGAATGAACGAGAAATAGCGAATGAGAGATGGGTGAAGGCTCCCCTTAGCGAGGTCGGGATCGTTGAGGATTCCCCTCCCGATGGAGGTCCATTTATAGACATGAAACCACTCGCATACTCCACCTCTGACACTTGAGTTGCATGGGTCTCGCGCGAGGCTCGACCTTTGTGCAACCACTAGCTCGCATAACTACCACCGATGGTTTGAGCTTAAGGTCGCATTTTGGCATATTCAAACATCTCCCACTTATTCAAAGCAATAAAAAAAATCTACACTCTCACTATTTATATAGTGTACACATGGAGATGTCTTTAATGAGGTTCATTATTCTTGAAAACCTCTTGATTGACTCACATATTCCTGAATCCCATCAAACCAACATGTTAGATGTATGTATATGTCATTCCTTTAGGTAGAGAATCACCTAACACATCACTAGCAGGCATATAGGTTACCGTAATTTCCTTTTTTCGCCACTATATCTTGTATATAGTGATGTTGGATTTCAAGGTACTTTCCTTTAGAACTATTAGCCCAACTATTGATCGAGTTTATTGCATCTTGATTATCACAATATGTTTCAATTGGTATTTTGGCAATTTCGAGCTTACGTTTTCCAGAAAGTGTTTCATCCAAATCGCATGAGTAGTGGTTATGCTATATGCAATATATTATACGTCATGTGTATGTCTAAATGCACATCCTTGTTTTTTTGCTACCCCAATAAATGTTTGCTCCATCAAACATGAATAGGTAATCCGATGTAGATTTTCTATCATCTACCCCCCCCCCTCCGAAATTTGTATCGGAGTATCCTATTACTTCAAGTGACTCAGCTATGATGTCACTTTTGGATCGAGGTACACCGTCGATCATATCAAGAGAGAATGAGAGATTGAGAGATAGGTGAGGGCTCCCCTTGACGAGGCCATGTTGTTAATGATTCCCCTCCTGATGGAGGTCCATTTATAAGGATGAAGTCACCCGCATAGTCCACCCTTCACCTCCCATGCTTGAGTTGCGCGAGTCTTGCATGAGACTCGGCCTTCACGCAACCATTGGCTCATGCAACCGCTAGTCGCGATGTGAGCACAAGGTCACACTTTGACATATTCAAACATGGAGAGCACAAATAACCTTGATGTAGAAATAAATATGTTGGTCAAATGAGAAAATAGTAGAGAAGACACGCAGTAATATTGAAGCTACATTAAGACATGTATGAGTTATATGGTGCTCATTGGTGACAACCAGAGGTCTATAAATCATGATAGGTGAGTGGAGTTGCATTAGCCTCTAATGGTCACCCCAAGATTTCAAAAAAGACCAGTACACACAAACATTCCCATGAAGTAGAATGGTTAGCTTCGTGATATCTTGATGTCGTGATCTTGCTCATTATTTATTCAATTTTTATCAATAAAATGATAGATTCATCATATTTTAGCCACATTTTATTGAAGAGACCAAAGGGGAAAATACAAAGATCACCAATAGTAAAGCTATTGTCTCAAATGGCCAAAAAAAATAAAAAAAAGATGGTGACTGAAAGTTCTCTCAAAGACGAGATATTGCAGGTTGCAAGGTTGCACAAGGGTCAGTATCAATTTAGCTTGCTTGTGTAATATAGACGCACATGAACTGATCAATCAGCAACCACAAAAGATAATAATAAGCACATGTTCATGAGCTAAACATCATGTATTGCGTACAACACAACTGGCAGTCATTCATCGAGGTCCCACAAAGTTAATGAAAATTACATCCTTAAAGGACGGATTAAAAATTAATATAAAAGACGAGCCCTTACCATATAATATGTAGAAAATCAAAACAAATTGTAGCTTTTCAGCAAAAAAAAACTGTTATAGTGTATATTGGTCTGTTCAGATGAATAAGCAAAGACACCAAAAAGACCTAGTGTCTCAAGGTAGATAAATTAAAGGAAAGAGCCAAATTTTATCTTTGCACATGACAATAACTCAAAACACTAGTTGCATTGTTTGCTACATAGAACAAGTGTAGAAATCTTGCATCATTGAAAGTATTTAAGAAAAGCATAACTGACCTGGATATTTATGTAATCCTTGAAAAATTCTGTCAAGACCTCTTCATCAAGTCTCATTCTTTCTATCGTTTCTTCTTTGATGTAGTTCCTCTGGAGAAACCAATTAATGGTTAAAAAATACCTCTAGAACTAGAAAAAAATACAAACACAAAATGTCACATTTGGTATGCACAGTTTGTAAAGATTTAAACCTGCACGAGAAGATGATCAACATAAACCACAACAGTTTCCTCCAAGCAGGCCTCCGCAAACCTTCTAAAAGATCTTTCTTCGATATAACTTGTAGCAATCAAAAGAAGCATCTAATCAATGTATTGGTTTATAAGGGTTTCAAAGATGACAATAATTATGGCCTCACATAAGATCATCGATTGTTCAGATAAAAAGGTACGGAAAAAAATAATAGAGCGAGAAAGATTAAGAATTGCATTAATGAACAAATAACTTTATCAATTAAGATTGGATGTTCCTTTGAATCAATTCAGATAATAACAACCTAGGTAGGAAGTGAAGTTTAATGAACTAATATTGATCGTTGATGATCTACCTCCATATTTATAAGATCAGAGCAGTTAAAATAGAAATATATAAAATATGGAAAGAAATCAAAGTGAATAATAAAGATCACACAATATCCCATGAGATCTATCCCAAGATCTCTATTATCTTAAGAAAATATTCTAAGGATCTAGAAAAGGAAATCAAAGATGCATATATTCTTCCACACTCCCTCTCAAGTTGGAGCATATTTATCGATAATGCACCTGACATGGAGGTAAGAGCTGAAATGCGGTTTTCGATAAAGCTTCGATAAAGATATTTGCAAGTTGATGATAAGCAACTTACTTTAATGTGTTTGATCCGTTCATGGAAAACCCAATTGGACGCGATATAAGAGACAAACTTATCGTCACGATAAAGGGGAATTGAATTTAACTAGGGTATCGAATTCCTTTAGAAAAAGAAAGTAGCTAATCTCACGGGTTGCTTGAGCTATATCTCTATACACCACCTCAATAATAGATTTGGCAACCACCACCTTACACCTTTTTTGAGATAAGATGGGATGAACCACCCAACAGAGACCCATCCAAAAAAGATATTAAGAATTAGACACCACTTCACTTCTTGCTACAACATGTAACAAGATTGCATCCAACAAACATAAAAAAAACAAGTGCTAGATATTCTATCCTAACGGGAGCTAGTATAGTTTGCATCTACGCAAGAAATAATAAGTGTATCCTTTAAAATATACAAAAGCTCTTTTTCTAATAAACTCTTTGGGTATCTAGAATAAGAATGACATCATCCTGGTGATTTTATCAAGGATTCTCCATATGTTGACCGGCTCTGCTCACGACATATAATATATTCAGTATGGTTATAGTGTGATATAGAAGTTTTCTCACTAAGCTTCTATACAACTTGATGCATTCAAGCTTATAACCAAGTAAGAATGTTTCCTCAAGGATATCAAGATAGTAATTTTGCCGAGCAAGAAGAATCCCCCTCGAATGACAAAACACTTCAATAAAAATAAAATACCACAAAAGATAAAGATCCTTAGTAACAAACACCTTTTTGTAGGAAAGCCTTAGTATACATGACTTATCATCACAAATGGTAACCAAATCATCAATATGGATATCAACCACCATCTTGTCGTCTGACACAAATATAAATAGACCAATGAAAGTTCTGTGAAAGCTAAGAGAGTTGATCTCAATAGTGAACTATCAAACCAAGCTCCGAGACCCTGCTTTAGGCCATAATTAGCCTTGCAGAGTTTGCATACATACTCTTCATCAAAAATGTAACCTCACGGCTCGGCTGAGACAAATAAACATCTCTCAAAAAAGATTTTATAAAGAAAAACATTTTTCAAAATCAATTTGGCAGAGTGGTTGATCTTTGTTAATAGCGAGAGACAAGATCATACGAATAGATCTCATTCTAGCAACATGAGAAAATGTTTCAACGTAGTCAACCCTATATGTTGGGAAAAATGAGTAATCTCATATTCCAAGGAACCCTAGGCTCTCTTATATAGGGAGAGACCTCACGGGTAAAATACATAGTAGTCCATAGAGTAAACATAAATTACGAAGAGGTATCGAATATAATAATAATATCGATCTCTACACTCCCCCTCAAGGTGGAGCATAGATGTTTATCATGCTCAGCTTGGAAGAACATTTCTGGAAGGGTCCTCTGAGCAACGGCTTGGTGAATATGTCAGCAGTCTGATCCCCTGAGCTCACGTGAGATGTAGATATCATGCCTCTCTGGATCAAGTCTCTAGTGTAGTGACAATCAACTTCAATATGCTTTGTTCTTTCATTAAATGCTGGATTGTTGGCAATAAACAATGTTGCCTGATTGTCACACTGAAGTTGCATAGGTAAAGGTACGGCTATATGTAGATCCTCTAGTACAGATTGAACCCACATCATCTCCGTGCTTGCTTGCGCCATGGCCCTATATTCAGATTCAACACTGGACCTTGCCACAACAGTTTGTTTCTTACTTTTCCAAGAAACCAGAGCTCCCAACAAAAACGACAAATCCTGAGGTTGACTTTCGATCCTTAGGGCACTCTGCATAATCGGCGTCTGCACATGCTGAAATAGATAAATCTGTGCCCTTTCGAAATAACAACCCTGAACCTGGGGAAGTCTTTAGATACCTCAGTATCATATATATGGCATACATATGAACTTGTCTTGGCTACTCCATAAATTGACTCACCCTACTTACTGCAAAGGCAATATCGGGTCGAGTTATGGTAATATAAAGGAGCTTACCCACCATCTCTCTATATCTCCTCTTGTCTACTTCAGCAGTGTCATCGTCATACAACTCCATGCTTGGATCCATGGGAATACTCAATGGTCTGCATCCAGCCATGCATGTTTCAGTCAAAAAATCTGTAATGTACTTCCTTTGGGTCATCACCAAACCCTGTGCATTCCTGGCAAATTCCAACCCCAGAAAGTATATTAGGTTTCCAAGATCCTTCGAGACGAACTGACGGCCCAGAAATGCTTTTGTCCTCTCTATTCCCTGAACATCATCTCCTGTAACCAGAATATCATCAACATATACCATGATGACAACCGTACCTGCAGAAGACTTCTGAATAAACAACGAGTGATCTGCATTTGATCTTTTGAACCCCTGTCGTTCAATGAGATGAGAAAGTTCTGAAACCACACCCATGGGCTCTGTTTAAGACCATAAATTGCCTTGTGCCCTCAGCAGTGAACCCTGGTGGCTGCTGCATGTAGACTTCCTCCTGCAAATCTCCATACAAGAAGGCATTCTTGACATCAAGTTGAGATATAGTCCAGTCACATACCACAACAACTGATAAGAGAATGCGAAGAGTAGAGCGACGAGCCACTGGAGAAAATGTATCCATATAGTCCACGCCATAGGTTTGCGTGAAAACTCTCGCAACCAACCATGCCTTGTATCGATCTAGACTGCCATCAGCATGGTATTTAACTGTAAATACCTATTTACAGCTAACAATGGATGCGTCAGTAGGAGCATTAACCAAGCTCCATGTGCTATGAGACTGTAAGGCACGCATCTCCTCTTCCATAGCCAGTCTCCAACAATTAATCTTCAGAGCATCTTGATAGTCCGTGGTATGTTCACGGAAGACAACGCTGCCGCAAATCTCTGAAAGTCGTCTGTGAGGCTATGAAAAGATACCTGGGAAGCAAAGGGATAAGACGCACACGTTCGCTTCTGCTTCCGGATAGCAATAGGAATATCAAGGTCGTCGTCTATTGTACTGGATGATGTACTCTCCTCCTGCAATGAAGAATCCTGCACATGTACCATATCTGACCCGTCAGTAGTGATGTCATCTGAACATACCTGAGGCGTGATGGATACCTGACGTGTAGCCTGAGCAGGACCTGACCGACGCGTATAGAATTTTGGTAGATGTGGAATAGGAGGTTGAGGAGGTGGTGGTGGTGGAGGTGACATTGGGTTAGGTGACGTAGTAATTGGAGCAGGAGTGGACTCAGGCGAACTCAAACTAGGAGGTGGAGGGACATAGACATCATCGTTGGTAGTGGATGGGACCAGCCTGTCACCTGCAGGGGAAAAGTACATAACAAACTCAAAAAATGTGACATCAGCACTGACAAAGTCTTTCTTGTTTATGGGGTTATAATAGAGATAGCCCTTATGAGTCCGAGAATAACCTACAAAGACACACTTGACAGCTCTAGGAGAGAGTTTATCAAGTCCAAGAGACAGGAGATGAACAAACGCAACAGTACCGAAGACACGAGGAGTAAATGAGAATAATTCCTTATCCAGATAAATGACAGAAACAATAATTTTCTCACCAAGGACAGATGACGACATACGATTAACCAGGTAGCAAGCTGTAAGAACAACATTTCCCCAGAAAGTGATAGGAGCACAACTCTGA
Source organism: Ottelia alismoides (assembly GCA_037367405.1). NCBI lineage: Eukaryota > Viridiplantae > Streptophyta > Magnoliopsida > Alismatales > Hydrocharitaceae > Ottelia > Ottelia alismoides. Next base: position 180,987 of record JAZKJV010001120.1, on the reverse strand, counting down.
ATAAGGAGGGTTCGAGTAATGTCAAGAAGGTGACGATTCTTTCTTTCTGCCATGCCATTTTGTTGAGACGTGTAAGTACAAGTGGTTTGGTGAATAATGCCCTTAGACCAGAGAAACTGAAAAAGAGACTGGGTGCAAAATTCCAGTGCATTATCTGTACGAACATATTTGACAGTAAAGGAAAAAACATTCTGTACTTCATTAATCAAATTTTTAATAACATCCCCTCCTTCAGATTTATTCTTTAAAAGAAAGACCCAAGATACACGAGAGAAATCATCTACTACGACTAGATAGAACATGTGTCCCTGATGATCAGGTACACGACTCGGACCCCAAATATCAATGTGAAATAACTCAAACGGGGAGCTACTGCTTCGACTTTGACGACGAGGAAAGCTAGACCGATGATGCTTTCCTAACTGACACGCTTCACAATGAAATGATGAACTGGGAGAGATCTGAGGCAGTAAATGTCGCATTTTCTAGAGCGAGAGATGACCAAAACGAAGATGCTAGATATATGGAGATATTGGTCCGACGGAATGAGAGGAGACGCCAGCATAAGAGTTCCGGACCATCCGATACAGACCATTCTGCTCAGAGCCACATCCAATCACCCTGCCCGTTAGTATGTCCTGAAAAATAAGAGATGAGGGGTCAAATATAGCACGACAGTGCAAATCCTTCGTAATATGACTAATAGTTAACAGATTCATGGAGAACTTAGGAGCATGTAGAACATTTTGTAGATGCATAGAAGGTGATAAGAAAACCTCCCCCTATCCAACAAGGGGATACCATCGGCTATCTGCACCGAGCGACCATGTGGGATGTCCCTGTAGGACTCAAGTCTCTCTCTATCGCGGCAGAGGTGATGGGTGGCACCAGAATCTATAATCCAATCAGATATATCATGACAAGATGTAAAGGCAGTAGCACTACCTGAGGTACTAGCAGCAGCAGACGAACTGGCAGAAGCTGTAGCAGCAACATCTGAAGGTCCACCTGAAGAATCAGTAGATGATTGTGGCATAATGTCACGTAGAAGTGCCGCAAGCTCCTTGAATCGATTATCTGCAGTGGATGCTGACTGGGACAGAACATGCTCGGCTATGCGTGCTGATGCTGGAAACCCATGCTTAGAGTAGCATGTATCCTCTGAGTGGCCTGTGCGATGACAGAACGAACATGGCTGGCAAAAGCGACCATCCCTACCACGGGATCCACGTCCACGACCAGAAGACTGACCACCTCTCCTATGCAATATTGCCATCGCCGATGGGGGTGGAGTAGATGTGCTGGAAGAAACTGATATGCGATTGATCCTCCGGTAAACATCCTCCATTGGAGGAATAACTGCATCGGCCAAAATCTGAGAGCGGGCTGCCTCGTACTCAGGATCTAGGGCTGCAAGTAGAATGCCCACCATGGTAGCGTTCCGAAATGTCTTTTGCTGCTCAGGGGTCGCCGTAAGTGGTATAATACTGTACAACTTCTCAAACATCCCTCTCAGGGACGTGTACAATGAGCAAAGTGGTCTGTCATTCTGCTTCATCGAGAAGATATCATGCTGAAGCTGTAACATCTTGATCTCATTCCACACTTGGGAATACGTAGCGGCCAGGATACCCCACATTGCCTTGGCAGTGGGATTATGGAGGACATCATTGGCAATCTCCATCGACAGTGTGCCTGACAGCTAAACCTTGGCATAAGAATCATCGGCCTCCCACGAGGCATATATACCAGTCTTCTCTACCGGCTCGTCTTCGGTAAGAATATGCTTCTTACCGTTTGACTTCATGAGACTCATAAACTGCATCGCCCAGAGCTCATAGTTTGTCCCATCCATCTTGACTATAGGCGCAATACCTTTGAAGACGCCTATGGAGGGCATATCAACTTTGTTCTCTGACATGTCGCCGAAGATGAAGAACTAGGGATTGTAGACTAGGAACTTGTGTCTACAAAAACTTGGTCGTATTTGAGTGCATATGTAGACGTTACGCACTCAAATCCATGGAGATAGACGGGCCGACGAAAGAGTAGGTATCAGTGTGTAAGGGAGGGGAACCCGACGGTTAGGGTCCCCTACCTAGGGCTGGACTCGGCGGCGGATGTTAGCGTAGGGTGGCCTACAGCGTGGAGGGGCCCTGCGTCGTAGAGAAGGGGCCTGCGCAAAGGAGGGGCCCGCGTGAAGGAGGGCCCCGACGTGGAAGAGAGAAGAGCCTAACGGCGGCGGCGGCGGGTGGTGGAGAAGGGGGATCATCGACAACGGCGAGTGGTAGAGAAGGAGGGGGGATCGGCGGCGGAAACCCTAGGGCTGGTTGTTAGGGTTAGCCCCTGGACTCTGATACATGTTGGGAAAAATGAGTAATCTCATATTCCAAGGAACCCTAGGCTCTCTTATGCAGGGAGAGACCTCACGGGTAAAATACATAGTAGTCCATAGAGTAAATAGAAATTACGAAGAGATACAGAATATAATAATAATATCGGTCTCTACACTATAGGTCTAAGAGAAGCCTTCAACCACTATCTGGACTATCAATTAGTCCGGTGAGCCATCAGAAGCATATCGAAAAGACCCGATATCCTTAGTAAATAAACTACTTTCTCAAAAATGGACAAAGGAATAACATATCTGATACTCTTTGGATATCGCTGTTAATACTCCAAAGGGACAACCCGATATCCTCAGTAAAGAAACTGCTTTCTAAAAAAAATATTATCTGCTGCAGAGATAAATAACAATGATGAATTGGATCATAACACTTGTATCCCTATTAAGTTCTAAAATATCCCCAGAAGACGTATTTGGTTAGACTAGGAGAAAGCTTATCTTTTGACGTGAAACCTAGGAACAAAACTAGTGAATAAAAAAACAGAAATAACAAAAATGGTTTATCATCGGGATAACTCAATAAGAATGGAGTAGTACGTCCTAATATGGAGTAGGGAGTCATGTTAATCAAATAAGTTGCAGTAAGAACAAAATCACCAAGAAAGTTTTGGAGAACTTCATCTAAGCAAGAATACGAGCCACGTCAAGAAGATGATCGATTTATCTTTTTACAATACCATTCTATTGTGAGGTGCATGGCATGATGTTTAATGTATAGTTTCCTAGGAAAGAGGAAATGATCAAATCTTTCTACATGAACTCAATAATATTATATCAAAATATTTTACTGCATGTAAAAAGAGAAGTCTTGATCTCTGCAAAGGTATTGACAGCATGGTTGATCTTTGATCGTTTCCATGTAAGGTAGACCCATAAAGTCTTGATCTCTGCAAAGTACATGTAGTGGTGTGTACATGGCAAGGTCCCAAAAATCACAATAAACAAGTTCAAACATAGACGTCCTTTGTGGCATATTTTTTCAAGGAACAGTACTGGAAATGGGTCTCACAATAAGGGTGACCTCATACGGCCTCCTCTACCAGAGCGATAAGGGCAAATCTAAGGAGGGGGAGAAGCTGATCGAGAGGGGGTCAGAGATGGTACAAGATGTATCCATGGAGGAGTCGGATACCAAGTCCTTGGAGGAACACATGCTCTTTTGCTTTCAAGGTGGTGTTGATGGACACGTGGCAAATTATCGTTAACGTTGTGATGTTATCTGTTTTTGTTGCGGTCGTTCGGGGCACAAGCACAGAGATTGTAGGATGAAAGATATTGGGCAGAGAGTTTCTCCATCAACTAACGAGCAATGAGTTGAAGGCACTGCTTAGGGTTGACTCTAGAGATGTTGATAATTGTGGAAGATCTCGACGATGAACTTCGAAAGTTAAGAGAGAAGGTTGGTTGGGCCCGAGTTGACATGCTCAACATTGATGTAATGCAACTTGCTAGAATCGTTGTTCATTAGGTGATTGTCCTTAATGGGAGCAAGTGCCACTTTGGCTATCAGTTTAGGAGATTTATAAGAGTTTACTTGAAGGAGGAGACCTCATTTTCGTTATGGGGCCAATATTCTAGATAAGAGGTGGAAGGCATGGTTGTCTTGGGCCCCTGTTTATTATGGGTGGGTGATTGGCATCAAGGAGGTCCTCGAGCTGGTGGCGTCGATAATCAATGATAGCTTGTACCATAGATCTTTGATGGCTATGGAAGTGAAGATAAAGGGCTCCGTGGTGGTGCATCAGAGAAGATTAGAGCTAAAGGTGGGAAAATCGATTTTACCCTTTTCTCTTGTTCTTTTGGGTGGGGACGACGATGAAATAAGTCAACCAGAGAAGATGGTGACACAGCTGCAAGAAGCGAGCGAATCTTTGAGATTTTTGGAAGAAGATCATCTTGCGCAAAATTCGATTTGATCAAGGTCCATATTTACAGGTGTTACAACTGAAAAGAATAAGGGGGTTCAAGTTCAAAACCCTATCTCCATGTGATTCTTAGGGATCTGATTTAGGTGTAGATGTGAGACTTGTTTACCCAATAGGAGTGCATACGCTTGGATCAAACTACCCGAACACTAAAGGACATGAGCTGGCGTTGGGTTCTTTGAAGACTCCTTTGGCGGGGACAGTGGGATTGGAAGCATTTGCAATAGAAGTTGATCAAGATCCTTACTTGGGTCTCACAATGACAGATTTGACTCCCCAATCGAATCCCATGTATCTTAACGTGGTTTAGAGGAGTCGGTTCCTCAGTACAGAGGTACAAGCGATTAGGAGGGTGACATGGTGGCTTTAAAGGGTGATCGGGAATGGTGTATCACCATAGATTTTGCTCAATTGCAGAAGCCTGAATCGTAGAAGATACAACTACTGGGAGTTACGATGTCAACTAAAGACATGATGGTATCTTCTATGAAGAGAAATCATCCCGATGCGTTGGCATAGGAGACGACTGGCGAAGAAGTGTTTTGGGGTCACTATTGGTTATGTCTACCATCACAACTGACATGGGGTTTGTGGGTAGTAAAGGGGGTGGGGGAGAGTGGAGGTGGTTGCTGCTCCTTTGAAAGGAGGGAGTCAGGTAGAGGTGGTAATGGCAGAAGAGATTATCGTAAAGTGTGGGGTTATGGTGGCACGAGTCAACCTCATATTCGCGGTCTCATGGAACAAGATGGGGTAGGGCCAACTAGAGAAGATAGTAACTATTAGTTCTTCATAGGCGGATATTATTTGTCTTCAGAAACTAAGATTAAAGAAAGGGATACGATGAAATGGAGACCAGTGTCGGGTCTCCGCATGCCTGAATTCAAGGTTATTGGGGTGGTTGCCAGCTCAGGGGAGCAAGTAGTTGGGAGGAGCAATGATCCTTTTAGCCTGGTGGATGAGTCCCTCTTTGTGAGATCTCGCACGATAGTGCTTCAACGCTCTTGAGTTAGCTTAAGTGTGGTAATCACATTGTTCTATGGGGTTTCAGGGTCAAACAACAATATGGAGCTTTGGGTTGAGTTGAGAGGTGTATGATTTAGGTTTCCACGAATGGTATGTATTCTTGGTGGTGATTTCTGAGGACATCCCTTATAACAAGGGTGGATTGGAGCATGATACATCTCTGTTTGATGAGTTGATGGTAGAACATGCAGTCCCCGCATTCAACATCAGATACACTTGGAATAATAATTCATCCAGTGGAGAAAAATAGAGAATTAAATGGAATGAATCCTATTCATGGGGTAGGGTTTTCTTATATAATGTGAGACCCTAGGGTCTAATACATAGTAATTACATAATAGTCCCTAAAGGATTACATATAAAAAGAGAGTACATGGAAATAAGCTAGACATGGAAATACACTAAAATAGAAAAAACTAATAATGTGTAATGTCAACAGTTCCTCTTAAGTTGGAGCATATCTATCTATCAAGCCTATCTTGGAAGTCGACAGAGATAAGCACCTCTTTGGAAGTGTCTTGGTAAATATAACCACAAGTTGGAATTTTGTAGTGATGTACAAAGTAGAAATCTTCCCTCCTCATTCTACATCACAAATAAAGTGGCACTCAACTTCAATATGCTTCGTCCGATCATGGAAAATGGGATTAGTGACAATATACAATGTGGACTTGTCACGGTAAAGAGGAACAAGAGTAGTGACAAGTAGTCCAAGTTCCTATAAAAGGAGATGAGCCAATTAACATGGCACGTAGCTTGGGTCATTGCTTTGTATTTTGCTCCTGCACTTGATCTTAAGACAAAGGCTTGTTTCTTGTTTTGCCACATAACAACATTTACGCCAACAAACATGGTGTAACCAGTAGTTGACGCTCTGCCCTCATGAGAACTAGCATAATCAGCATATGCATAGGTGGTGATCAATGCGGCTTCCCATAAAAGAGGCTTTCCTAGAGAGTCATTCAAGTATCAAGGTCAAATGAATATCCTGCTAACGACTCTACTGAGGTTTCTCCATATACATAATAGCTCTTCTCACACCATTTAATATATAGGTATGTAATTTTGTTGAGATGCCTGATGATTTCCATCCAAGCAAGACAACTTTTGTAAGGATATCCAAACAATACTTTCTGTGACAAGTGTAATCCATTTGTTGTGCATATTGCCTCAATACCTAAGAAGTGTCTGAGTTGACCAAACCCAATGGTGACAAATACCGTTTGGAGGAAGTTCTTGATATCACAAATGCATGTGATGCCATCACCAAAGATAACCATGTCACCAACATAACCAGGAAGTATTACTGTACATGAGGGCCTTCATCTAATGTACACAGAATAGCCAGATGATGTTCTATAAAACCAAGAAAAGTGATCTCAGAGATGAGTTTGTCAAAACATGCATAAGAACTCTGCTTTAGTCCATAGATAGCCTTTCTGCCAACCTACGATGTCGTCTGCTACAAGCTATAAACTGTAGCAAGATGGGATCTTCTTGTCCGACACCTTATGCTAGCCTTCTACTACAAGCTTTGCTTTCAATTTGTCAATGGAGCCATTTGGAGAGTGTTTGGTCATAAACACCCATCAACATGCAATTGGGCTGACGGACTCGGTACAAGGTCCCATGTGCCCTTAGAAGTAAGTGCATACATCTCCTCCATAGCAGGTTTCCAACCATGATCGTCAAGGGTACTATGAAGATCACGAGGAATAGGGATCGCCATGAGAGCATTTAAAAAACTCCTGCCATTGCATGATAGACTATAAGTGAATTGTAACAAGGGGTATAGAGTACATTGTCTTTTTTATTTTTGTAGTACACTGAGGAGTCTTCAGAGAACATTGGATTTGTAGTAGTGGGGCCACATGAAGAAGACATATTGTCATGCATGTAAGGAACTAAATCATGATGTATATTATGTTTCCTTTTCTAAAGAGTACAACGTGGAGGAAGCTCCAAGGGAATATCAATGACAAACTGTGCAAAGTAACTAGTATGTTCAAAGAATGTGACATCAGCAGAAATGTAGTAGCGGTGACTGACAGGATCATAACACGTGTACCTTTTTGGGCCAAAGAGTATTTAAGGAATACACATTTAATGGCACAAGAAAACAATTTATCAGCAATATGAAAGTTGTGGACAAAGGCAGTGCAACAAAAAATCCTCAAAGGTAGAGTGAATGGTTCCTTGTCTTTATACAGAGGTAAAGTAGAGTTGCACCATTAAGGACTGAAGAGGGTACACGATTAGTAAGGTATGTGTCATCAAGAAAAACATCAACACAGTTCGTTTTTATGGACTTTTGAGCAAGATGGGTACATACAATATCTAGAAGGTAATAAAGTTGCCTTTCTGCCAACCCATTCTGCTGCAAGGAGTGTTGGCAGGAGGTCTAGTGAAGGGTACTCTAAGTAGCAAAGGAATTGGTCAAATCCTATTGAACAAACTCAAAAACATTGTTAGTCCATAAATTCTCAACATATGTAGAGAAAGAGGTTTTTACGAATAGAATGGACTTGACAATTTTATTTAATTCTGAATATTCCTTTATCCAATACGCCCAAGAGAATTTGCCATGATAATCAACAAAAACATCAAATAGGTTCTCGAAATGCTACAATGGATTAAAGAGAATGGCGAAAAACTATGAGATTCAATCCTTTGAGGAAAAGGGTCCGATGATGCCTAACCAAACTATCAGCTTCACATTGAAAGCAAAGCTTCTAGCGAGTTGGGTACATACAATATCTAGAAGATAACGAAGTTTCCTTTCTACCAACCCATTTTGTTGCAAGGAGAGCTGGCAGGAGGCCTGGTTAAAGGTACCCTAAGTAGCAAAGGAAGTGGTAAAGTCCTGTTGAACAAACTCAAAAACATTGTCAGTCCTTAAATTCTCAACACATGCAAAGAAATAGGTTTTTACAAATCGAAAGGACTTGACAATTTTATTTATTTATAAATATCCCTTTGTCCAACACCCAAGAGAATTTTTCATGATAATCAACAAAGACATCAAATTACTTATTACCTCTACAGTACGGATTAGACAGGGTCCCGCAATGCTACAATGGACTAAAGAGAATGGCGAAAAACTATGAGATTCAATCCTCTAAGGAAAATGGTCCGATGATGTCTAACCAAACTAGCAGCTTCACATTCAAAAGTCTTCAAGGTTCTGGAAGAGAGATGACCAAGACGCAAATGCCAAAGGAATGGATCGACAGAAATAAAGATAACACAAGCAAAAACGGAGTCACAAGGATATCAAATAGTATCCATTCGTCTTATGGCATCGCCTAAAAATCTGTATCAACCGAATATCTTGAAAATAATGATAGCGCTCGTCAAAAATCAATCTGTAGTTTAGTTCAACACATATTCCATGGGAAAAAAGTAAGATCATTGGAAAGTTAAGAGAACAAATAACTTTAAGAAGGTTGAGTTTGGAGAAAAACTCTATAGTTTCAATAGCAATAATGAGTGAATGAGCATTGTTGGCTGAATAAACTGACTTCATGGTAGAAGGTTCGAAAGAGGCTAGGCATTAAGGTAGAAGCAGAGTTGGCTACAATACCTGAGATTGTACCTAGATTCACAATAGGATGCCAATATGTGGGAGAACTTTGTAGCAATTGCATGAGTCTGAAGTAGTCTGCTGTAGAAAGTTGGATCCATTAGGCTCTTGATATGAGGTCATCTCTGTCATAGTTGCATCATAATCAAACGATGATGACAAGTTGGCCTACGATGGTTTGCCAAACTTTGCTAGGCACCTCTCATACGAGTGGTTAGATTGGTGCAATGAATGCACAGAGTACGTCTATAACCACGATCGGAATCACGGCCTCGACCTCCTCAGAAGATGTAGTGACCACCTCATCCAAATGACGTCAGAAAAGTAGAATTCTCCGCATTCTACAGATAATGAGTATGACAGGTTGAGGTCTTAAGCTACAACAAATGACCAAAAATGACATTGATGGAGGAAAGTGCATCAAACGAAAGAAACTATTCCTTCACGGTCTAATAATGAGAATGAAGACGGGCAAAAAATCTGTAGACTTGCTACTCAGATCTTTATACTACTTGTCTAGTACAATAAGCTCATATAGGTCGATGAGACGTCAATAGTAATCCACGAGGGTAAACTCTCCCTGAGAAGCGGACCAAATCCGCATATAGATGTACGTAAGTCACGACTTGGTAGTCTGTTGTGTGGAGATTGATGAAATAATGCAACGAGTTGCTTTATTCAAAACGTCTAGGGCATAAATAGAAAATTACATAAAAGACCCCAAGGGTTTATGGTATCTATCTATCATGCCCAACTTGGTGATTATCCAGAGAGGCACTCCTTTTGGTGAGCCTACGTGAATGCGTCTGCAAGCTAAAAGTATGTCAAGAAGTGTGGAGTAGTAATCCTCCGTCCCCGTATGACATCACGAACAAAGTGGCAGTCAATTTCTATATGTTTGGTCCATTCATAAAACACAGGGTTCGTAGCAATGTATGTAGGCGGATTTGTTATTCGAATATAGGGGAACGAGAGTAGCGACAACAATACTAAGTTCCTATGAAAAGGAGAGTAACCATGTAATCTCACAAGTAGCCCAAACCATAGCCATGTATTCTGCATCTGCACTAGATCTGGAGACTACAATATGCTCCGTGCTTCTCCTAGTGACAAGATTTCCTCCAACCATCATAGCATATCATGTAGTGGAGCGACGATATTCAAATGAACTAGCATAATATGCATCAGCATATGCAACTATATTAGTGTGGCCATTTGCTCCATAAAAGATGCCTCATTCTGGTGACTCCTTCAAGTAGCGCGGTATCTGAAGAACATCCTGCCAATGATTATACTGTGGTCGCTCCATATATTGGTTGGCTATGCTCACAGCATAAAATATATCTGACTTAGTAACAATAAGATAAAGTAGTTTTTCCATAAGGATTCTGTACCGTATAGTATCTTCAAAAAAAAGATTAATTGAAGTGGAGTGCTTCCTCGGGTTTGCAAGCATACCAGAAGGCTTACATCCAAGTAATCCATCCTCAGTTAGGATATCCAAGTAATATTTCCTCTGTGAGAGGTGAAGTCCCTCTATAGTTCACATCACTACTATGCCAAGGAAGTAGTGAAGTTGACCAATGTCCTTTGTGACAAAGACCTTCTGAAGGAAAGCCTTGGTCTCTAGTATGCCCTCATCATCATCAACTGTGACAATCATATCATCAACATAAATATCAAGTATACATTACTAGTAGGGTGTCTTCTGACAAAGATAAAGTAGTTATATGATGTTTTCTAAAAGCCAAGAGTGTTGATCTCAGTAGTGAGTCTGTCAAACCATGTCATCGGACTCTATTTTAGGTCATAGATTACCTTGCGAAGTTGACATATACAATCTCCCTCGAATTTGTAACCCAGAGGTTGCATAATGTAAACCTCCTTCTCAAAATCGTCATAAAAGAAGGCATTCTTCACATCGAGTTGAAAGATAGTACATCTTCTATTTACAACCACTGAAAGAATAGTGTGAATAGAGCTCATATACGCTATTGGGGAGAAGGTCTCAAAGTAGTCAACCCCAAATATATGTATAACACCTTTACAAACAATTTGTACTTTCAATCTATTAATAGACCCATCAAGTGACTATTTGGTCGTGAAGACCCGTTTGCAGGCCACCAGTCAAATTCTTGTGGGATACGATACATGGTCCCACATTCCCCTGGATGTGAGAGCATCTATTTCTTCATTTATTGCATGTTTCCAACAATAATGTTGTAAAAAACTGTGATGATCTTCGAGAACAAAATAGTCATGATGGCATCTGCATATCTCATGTTAGAGCATGATAAGAAAGCAGTAGAAGTGAAATGTCTCATTTCACTTATGAAAGGTAAATTGCCTCTTAGGTCTGCGGAGAGAGATAGGAAGCTCTCGAGGAGCACCCGAGGTAGCAATGTGAGGGCACTTGAAGATGGCAAGCTATCCTGTAAAAAAGAGACATGCAAAGGTACAGGAACATGTGAAAGATATATGCTTGCACTTATACATGACTGGAGGACGAGGCCGATCCAAAGGAATATCTGTGACAAACTGTGTCAAGAAACTCGTTGTTCTAAGAATATAACATTAATAGAAATATATTATCGATGTCCAGCAGTGCCATAGCACCTGTAATCTTTCTGGGTCGGAGAATAACCAAGAAAGACACATTTGATCATCCGAGGTAATAGTTTGTCAACAATATGAAAATCGTAGATGAAAGCTATACACCCAAAGTTTCGCAGAGGAAGTGAGAAGGACGACTCATTAGGATAGATTAGAACAAAAGGATTGGACCCTTTTAGGGTCGAAGAAGGAACCATGTTGATAAGATAGACAACAATAAGAATGGCATCTTTTCAATACGTTTTTGGAACCTTCATTTGAGTGAGATAGGACCGAGCAATATCAAGAAGATGCCGATGTTTTCGTTCCGCTATCCCATTTTGTTGAGAGGTATACTGACGAGATGGTTGGTGGATAGTTCCCTGGGAAGCAAAGAACGCCACCAAATCATGTTATGTGAATTTCAAAGCATTATCAGAATGGAATATGTGAACACAAGTGGAGAAAACAATTTTGATGTATTGAAAGAAATTCTTGATGATTTTATTGATCCCAAAATGTTCCTTTAACAAATAAACTCAAGAGGACTGACTATAATCATAAATAAAAACAACAAAATACTTGTGTCCACTCAAACTATGGACCGAACAAGGTCCCCATATATCACAATGAACAAGAAAAAAAGGAACTTCACGATAAGGGTCAACACGTGTAGGGAAGGACACTCGATGATGTTTCCTGAACTGGCAAGCCTCTCACTCAAAGGACTTCAATGTAGAGAGTTCAGGCAACAACATGAAGATAACTTTGGCAGAAGGGTGTCCAAGGAGAAGGTGCTAGAGTAAAGGATCTTCGAAGATTGATACAATGCCAACAAAACTGGAGTCATATAGAATGTCAAGATAATATAGGTTATTCTTCTCATGCACCTCACTACATACATAGCTTTTGAACAGATAATAGACTAAGAGGAAATGCAGGAGTACAATGAACTCTAGTCAGTCTGAGTAGAGGAAAACTCTGCAGTGCCTATTGCAGTGGCAAGGGAATAGGCCCCATTGGCAACCCGAACCGTCTTCACATAAGTAGATGGTTGAGAAAAATTAAGCAGGCTACATTCTCCCATCAAATATGGGGATGCCCCTGAGTCAATTATCCAAGCAGGGCCGGAAGTAGAAACAGAGTTGACTACTATATGTGAAGTTGTAGCCAAACTAGCAGTAGGAGTGGAGGTAGTACTATCACTGGCGGAGGTGCTAGAGTTTTGCAGAAGCTGTCTCAGGAGGGAGTATTCAGAAGCTATAAAGGGAGCATGCATCCCACCAGAATGACGATCATGTGTGCCCTCTATTGTATCATATGATGGCTCATATACGGTTGTCTCATAGGCGTTTTTTTACTGAAAAGAGGGTGTGCTCCCGAGTCGGGAGTCACCACAAATTGCATTAATATATATAAATAAGTTTTACATCAGCGTGAGGCTCAGAAATTACAGAGGGTCGTACAACGAGAAAGCACAGTCTCAGGGTAGAACCTTTGATTCTTGAAAATCAGATCATTTCTCCCAAGCCAGATGGCCCAGATCACCGCATAAGGCTTGTAGAAGTCGTCGGAAGAGTCCATGCCCACGCTGCGCACAGATCTCCAGAATGTCTTTAATCCACTGGTGTCTACCCATGCCACCCCTGAGTCCCTCCACACCTGCCTCGAAGAAGCACACCTAAAGAACAGATGATCAACATCTTCATCCGACTCTCTACACCTGTCGCAGCGTGCGTCCTCCAACCCAAAATTTTTTATCCTTCTCACCTTATCACAGACCCGATTTCTCCAAAGGTACCATAAGAAAATCTTCACCCTTTGCGGGATTTTGACCGCCCACACGATCTTCACATCTTGACAAAGATCGAGATTCTGCTTCGGAACCGCTGACGACCTCATCATCGCCTTGTAGCCTTCTTCACCGAGAACCTCCCCCCATTCCACTCGAAATGGTCAACTCCCTAGGCCATCTCCCCTGGAGGAGTCACCTCCGCAAGCATCCTCATGAACTCCTCCATATGCTGGTCCAAGAGCTCCGCAACGAAGAGTGGGCACCCACACCCCATGATTCACCACCTGAGCCAATGTGGCGTCGTTAAACGCCGCTAACGCCTCCAAGCGAGGAAACCTCCTACCAAGGATACCATCTATAGACCAGTCATCTCTCCAGAATATGAACATTTTCCCGTTCCCCACACAAGGCTGCAGAAGGGGTCTAATGGTTGGTAGAATACTGCGGATTCCGACCCATAGCAACGACTCAAAACTGTTCGTCCTGGATTCAACTCCCCATTGACTTCATAAATGCATCTCAGCAACCTGACAACTAGGGATAACGAGGATCCCCAAATGTGGATTACCCACTTCGCAAGTAAGGCTTTGTTCATAGTATCAACATCATGGACACCGAGGCTGTCATCGCACAAATCCTTCGTAACATCGTCCCAACTCACGAGATGTAGCCTGGATCGTTGTTGCCTCCCGTCTGGCCATAAGAAAGTCTTCATCAAAGATTCCACCTTCTTTCGAACCCTACGCGACATTAACCGAGTCGAGTAGAAAAAAATGGGGATGGCGGCCAGGACATGCTTGAGGAGAGTTAACTTCCCTCCCTTAGAGTGGGTGATAGCTTTCCATCCCGCCAGTCTCTCCTTCATTCTACGCATCAAGTTGTCCCAGTCCGATCTCCTTAGCTTGTCGTCCACCAATGGCAGCCCCAGATACTGCAAAGGCAGGTTCCCCAAACTGCAGTCCACCACATCTGCCAGCCTGCCATGCTCGTCCCCATCCAAATTGAACCCCACGACCACTGACTTCTGCCTATTAATCTCAAGGCCCGAGAGACTGGAAAAGATATCAACGTCTCGTGCTGCATAGGCGTTGTCGGTATTGACTTGTATACCAAACTTTGCCCAGTGGTGCTTAAATGGGTGGTTCCAGCACCCACAATGTATGCATGTTGGATACCGAGCAATAGAATCATGTTCATGGCCACGACCAAAGTCATGTCCACGCCCTGAGTTGCGCCCACGACCACGACCAACGTCACGTCCTCATCCTCCTTGGAAGCTCTGTCGCCCTCCATTTCCGAGCGATGCATACTGAGCCATAGTCTCTACAGAAGGTGGAATGACATACATGAGGTGTCTCGAGTTCCTGTAGACAACCAAAGATTGTCTCAATCGATGGCAGAGTGTCAGTTGTTAGAAACTGGACCTTCACAAGTTATACACAATCCAGATAGGAAGCGTTAGACTTGCCATTCAATTCGCTCTCCCACCTATTGTTCACAACATGCTATTTGGAAAATCAAGAGCTCCTCAAAGAGGCTAGTTAGCAGCCGGTAGTACTTAACAAGACTCGAATCTTCCTAAGTAGTTGACCAGATCCGTGAGTATATATCACGGTGTCAAGACTTGGTTTTATTCTGGGAATAGGTTCGTTCCAGATTCTCCCACATTGCTTTTGTAGAATCCTTGTAGAGAAGAACCACAATATTTGGATCGACGATGTTGTTCATCAACGTGATGACCTATCAACTGTCAACATACCATGTCTCATATTCTTTGTTGGTCTCCCTGAATGGATCCTTGGTAACGATATGATTCTTGCTGACCACCGACAAACACTTTGAAGGACCGAGACCAGAGCACATAGCTTTTTGTGCCTTTCAGTTTGATAGAGGTGCCATGTACCATCATAGAAGAAGTTGAGTACATGCGCTTGGTCTCAGTGAACGTCATTGTGGTCGTGGAGGTCAATAAAAAGTGATCTATAAGAAGATCCGTTGCTTTGATCAAGCATATGGGTTACCTAGGTCACCATCTCAGCCCCTTTCCGGGGTTTCGTAGCAACGAATAGTGGTTGGGATGCCATAAATCAACCTTAGCAGTGTCGAAAGATAGTCGCGACATTGGATGAATGTTACAAGAGCTTAGGGTGACGCCTATGGAGGGCCAGCAATGGTGGGCGAAGGGCTGGAGTGCCCAACGGAGGACCTGGCCGGATCATGGGGGTGAGGGGGGGGGGAGGGGGGGCAATGAAACCGGATTAGTCTCAAAGGCCTTACGACAACTGAGAAGGTCCTTCATGGGCCTAGCGACTTCGGAGAGGGATCGTGGCAGCCCGAGTAGTGCAGGCGGAGAACCACAACACCAACAGAGGTGTTGCAGGGGGCTGGTAGTGTCAGAGAAGGGTTGCGTAATCCTTGGTTGCGCTAGCGAAGGGCCCGCAGCGGCTTGAAGACAATTGATCCGCACTGCCGCAAGCTTGGAGCCTTGAGTGGAGCCCTAAATGCAGTAGAAGGGTCCGCACAAGGGTTGGCGGTGCTGCGGAGAGACGGGGGACGATGGTGGCGACGAGATTTAGTTAAAACGTCGGTCTAAGACCGCTACTTTGATACCATGTGGAGATTGATAAAAGCATGCAATAAGTTGCTTTATTCAAGATGTCTAGGGGTGCTTATATAGATCAAAATCCTAGAGCACTCATAAACGGAAAATTAGATAAAGGGTCCCGAGGGGCTACAGTTACAACTAAATAAGATAAAACATAAATTCAGCATACTGCATATAGGTATGTGGGCCATCTCTTCATGTGTCCCCGTTCAAGAGAGGTTTTGGAGTGGGGTCTTTCTTCTCTTGTGAGTGTTGGTAAAAAACATTATAGGGAGTGCGCCACTGTAGATGGATACTTTTTTATTTAAAAATCATGATTACCGGAAATCCCATACCAATGTAACATGCCCAGGATCCTACCTATTGAGAAATGCCATGATGGATTTTTATTATATATTTTTAGTTTTGAACAGAATAATGGATAAGAATTAAGGTCAAGTGTGCTTACACTTTAACATCGTTAAAGTAATCACAAAATGTCGCAACAAGATATTCAGTCACTGAGCCTTCTAGCCAATCTGAAATTTGGGAAGCAAAAAGATAAGATGCAGGGGAAAAGAAACAAAAAATAAACAAGATGCAGAATTATTTTTAAATCAACATCATCTAATATAAACAAATTACAAGTACAATAAGAAAAGGTCAAGCTGCGAAAAAATAGGTAAATATTCAAGCTGGAGAAAATTTTCAGATGGAAAACATTCCACCATAAGTTGCCTCCAAATTAATTATAGCATTGTACTAGCAAAAAGATATCCGTGTATTAATTTCAGATTGTCCAGAAGCATATGGAAAGAAAGTTATCTAGTGGTACCAAATTCAAAGCTTGAAGGCATGGACAGTTTTACATCACTCAATCCACTGGTGGTAGTTTTGACCAAACATTTCACGATCAGTAGCATTATTTTAACTATAAAGGCCAAAAGATGCATGATCATATTCTAAAACCTTACATCCCACACACATAGATGTTGCATGTGATACAAGCATTTACTTTAAAGCAAGTGAAACCTTCGTAGATCTTACCTTGGAAAGGAAAAAGAAATAGATAAGCTTTTACTACAATGGCAACAAAGACAGTGGAAATCATGTGTGTTTAATACAAACATTCTCCTGCACGCATTTATAGCTTAAAGTTACTTCCCATTGTCTATTTATCAATCCACTTTAGCTAAGATCCTCAGATCATATATAGCCGTTAAAGAACGGGTAAAATGTCAACTTCCAGATCGCATCAGACTCAACATATCTTACAGTAAGAATTGTTCTAAATTTCAGCAAACCACCGATTTCATGCCCATTTATGGTAAAATAAGCAAAACAGTATACTTAGTTTACAAAAATTACCCGTTTCAATGTCACGTTTAATGTACATTGAATTGAACACATTCAAAAACAAAGAAAAAAGGACTGACCAGCACTCAAAGCACTTACTACGGACAAATTTAAGAGAGCATCTAACTCACTTTATGTTATCGTCTAACCAAAGCTGTTTTCTATTTTAATCGGCGATCTCTTGGTCACAACTTCCACCAAGGAGAAAATGAGATTTGCCAGATTTATCTACCTTGAGAAGCCGAATTGTATGGAGATTATGGAGACTCAAAATGCATATATGGCATAAACAGACACATGAACAGTGGTGGACAAGGCTTCGTTTTGTTCTAAACTTTTTTGTTATAAAATATGAAGCGGAAGCAAAAACATGGAATAAAGATAAACATCAAAGAACAACGGGATTTTAACGTGGAACCTTACTCCGTGAGGAGCGGGATGAAACCACGGGAGAAGCCCTCCAATAGGGCGTATTTGTCTATTGACTTTCTCAATGAGTACAGGAGGTCTGGGGCTCCTTATATAGCCTTCCCAGAGCCTCCAAGTCCCACCATTGGGCGGTATGGGACTAAACACAGGATGGGGTAAATGGATCTTCTCCAGGATCCATTTACCCTGCTACAACTCAATAAGCGCATACAACTTATACTCCAATACTCCCCCTCAAGCTGGAGCATGCAATGCTCAGCTTGGACAAACAAAAAGAAACTCAACTCAACGCTACAGGACACTACGGACAATATCAACCCAACGCGCACATTGCTGCAGTCGAGGACGTTGCTTCTCATGCCGTGCAGGTGAGGAGGACGAACGGGCTGGAGTGTGAGTCAACTGAAGACTCGGAATCTGACCATCGAGTCTGAACTTGCGCCTGAAGTCTCCTCGTCGGAGAACTGGGTCTCTCCCATCTGGCTCAGAGAATGGTGCACTGCTCTGGTGTACCTATGATACCACATGAAAACCCTTGCCCTCAAGGGAATGGTCCTCTGCTCTGGAGTCCCTATGGCTCACATGAAAACTCTGGCCAAACAACAACAAGAATGATGGGGACCTCTGACAATGATGATGGCAACATATGCTCATCTGACAATGACCGCATACTCGTGTGTGTCTGAAACTGGAGACTCGGAAACAATGATCGTCGAGTCTGAAACCGAACTGTAGAGTCTGGAAAATATGACTGGTCTGGAGACTAGCCTCTGAATCTGGATCTGAATCAAGACCTGTGACTCTACACATATACTCCCCCTTTCTCCCATACTGGTCGGAAAAACAGAGAAATCGACCAAGTTGGGAGAAGACAACACAATGGGGAAAACAAAACATGATCATCCAAAAAACTTGCAGCTTTTCTTCAATTTTTTTTAAAGCCGTCAATTTTTTTTTTGCAAATTCTTTTTTTTAAGCCGTTCAAACCCTTCCTTTTTTTTCTGGCTTTCGCAGCTTTTTTTTTAAACTTGCGCACGGCTCTTTAATTTGTACGTGCCTTTTCTTTGTTTTTTTTGTTTTTTTGTTTTTTTAACTTTGCAACCTTCCCCTCTCTGTTCTTCTCTCTCTCCTTTTTTTTTACATAAGGCCCAGTTGGGCCGAACACAGCAAAACATTTCCTCTTCTTTCCCTTTTTTTTTATTTAAATAAAGCAGGGGCAATTGAGTCTTTTTCTTTTCCTTTTATTGCAGGGTAGGGTTCCCATTGTGGGAACCCGACTTCAAAAGATGACGCTGCCTCCGCCACTGCCGAGGCCTGGGAACGAGAGGGCGCGCGGGCTGTGGAAGAGGTTACGGGGGCGCGCGCGGAGCAGGGGCTCGCCGCATGCGAGTATCGCCTCCGCCTGGGAGGTTTGCGCCTGGGAGCATCGTCTTGGAACTCGATATCAGCAAGCATCGCCGCCTGCGAGATGGGTTCCGCCGGGGCAGCGCGCCGGGGTTGCACGCGCCTGGACTTGGAGGAGTGCGCGCGGGGTGCCGCCGAGCCGCCTGGAGCATGATGGGCGAGATGGAGTCACCGCCTGTGGGCGAGATGGAGCGGGAGGGGAGACACGCCGCCTGGGGGTCGCGGCATCGAGTATGGTGCGGCTGGACAGCGCTGCCTGGGGACCGCGACTCGTCACGCACGCCGCCATATACGACTGGAGGAGGGCGGCAGATATACCTTCCGCCCTGGAGTTGCGCTGCCAGAGAGGGCCAGCGCCTGGGAGGGTCACCTGGGCTTATTGGAGAGGAGAGCAGGACTCGCCTGGAGTAGTTGGACCCTCCAGAGGTCGCGCGATGGGACTGGATCTAGGGTTGCGTGACCTTGCTGCCGCCACCTGCGGCTGTGCCTGGAACCACCGCCAAATATGGGATGACCGGAGATGAGGTGCGGCGGCTGGAGCAGACCTGTTGCGGCTGAAGATGAACAGAAATTTAGGGTTCCAGATTGGAACCCTAGAACTTTGGATGCAACTTGAAGCCGCGGCTGAACTTGATAATCAAATCTCGAACATAATACTCTTCAAGAATGAACAATCGATTCTTGCGGAGCGCGCCTGGAGATGAAGAGGAGCCGCCGCCGAAGGGGTTTTGCGCGAGGGAGTAAGGGTTTCGCCGCCTGCAGATGGGGTTGGGTTGCGCCTGGACGGTGCTCTGGAGTGGGCGATCGCCCACGCCGTCAATAGGGAATCTGGAGATGCGCGTGCAGCATCCGCGCGCGAGATTGGTATCAAAACGCGCGCCTGGGGCTTTGCTGGACTCCGCCTGGGAACATGAACATCGAGGTCTTGATCGGCTTTGGGAGTAATCTGCTCGCGTGTCGCGGCATCGTCCTGGACGTGAGAGGGTTGTGCCTTGCTGCACCATCGCTTGGACATCCTTACGCGATCTTGCCGCCTGATCCAGAAACGCTGCAATCTAATTGGGGTTTCAAAAGAAACCCTAGAGCCTGATCTTTAACAGGAGTATGAATGATACGAAACTGAATCTTCAAATACATCAATCTTCAGGAGCAAGAACTCCAAGAATCGAATCTCGAATACAAACATAAATAATATAAAATTCCCCGAGAATCGAACCCGCTCTGATACCATGTTATAAAATATGAAGCGGAAGCAAAAACATGGAATAAAGATAAACATCAAAGAACAACGGGATTTTAACGTGGAACCCTACTCCGTGAGGAGCGGGATGAAACCACGGGAGAAGCCCTCCAATAGGGCGTGTTTGTCTATTGACTTTCTCAATGAGTACAAGAGGTCTGGGGCTCCTTATATAGCCTTCCCAGAGCCTCCAAGTCCCACCATTGGGCGGTATGGGACTAAACACAGGATGGGGTAAATGGATCTTCTCCAGGATCCATTTACCCTACTACAACTCAATAAGCGCATACAACTTATACTCCAACATTTTTAGATACCGATACTCCTCCGTGGACACTGAGGCAAGTGAAAAGGCCTTCACTAAAGACTGATGTGTGCATCAAGAGTTACAAGAGTAGCATTTAGGAATTATATTTGAATTCTCGGCCTACAAAATCACATGCCACAGTCATTTCCATAACATGTAACAACACAAGACTATACACAAACAAAGATAAGATGGCTAGACTATAAAAAATAATTGAAGAACAGTGATGGAGAAACTGGGCGCTGAAACATATGCCAATATGAACTTCAAGACGTATTATGCATCCATGGACTAGGGGGAAGATAGGAGTTCAATTAAAGTTTACACACATGGCATACTAAACACCAAGCTAACTGCTGAATGATGAAATGAGGATCATGGATCACTCCGGAAGTAAGCAATGCCAATGCCATTTCATTTTTCAAGGCATTGCCACCAAAAATATTTTCTTGTTTATTAGAAATATTGATTGTGAATTTAGCCATCAATTAAGAAAGATTTTATTTGTAAGTATTGAAAAATAACGACCATGCTCTAAACTTGGCAATAGGTCTACCTACCTCCAAAACTCATCTCGATACAATTGGACAAACATTCAACTATTTGGAAATTCCGAGTGGAAACCCGGGTTTCTTTCCTAAAAGAGCAGAAACCTTGGATTTAATTAGCACTTGCAAAACAACACTTGATTCTGGTATTTGAGTGTTATATAAGCTTGGATATAACTTCAGAATTAACATATAATGCGGGTTTAATTGATTCCATTTGGTAACACTTCAGACATTTAAAAAAAAGTCGCAAATACTCATACTTATCTGAAGCTTGCATTTCATAAGGGAAACTACAAAAAGAGTCTTGAAATATGTCCTCATGGTCAAAACAAGCTCATATGATAGCAGAAGATATGGCTCGTGATAGGCAGATCATAGCAATCAATTTTTTTAAGCAAAAAAGGGAAACACGTGAAGGTGTCCGCCACAACTATATTAAAAAAAGAAGAATATCGGGGTTATGTTACAGAGTTCTAGAATTAAGGATTACATTTTTCAATATAAAATCTATCAGAAAAAATAATCTCGTTTGCTGAAAGCCAGATTGTCCAAATTGTCGCAATAGGATGTGACAATTCTGTGTTGGCCTGAAATCTTGCATTGTATAATGAGTCCCAGTAGCTCTCTGAGTTGCCGGAATCCAACCAGCTGATGTTAAGTGCTTGCCAAGCTTCCGCTATCTTATCGCAAGCAAAAAAGTGGTTGATAGTTTCCATAGTTTCCACACTGCTCTCACAAATAGGGCATCTAATATTGTTACCCTCAGATCCTCGACCAACCGTCCCTAGTTAACAAGTGCCCATGACACAACAGCCACAAAAAGATTCCAAGTAGTTGGATACTTTTAAATTCCAAACAAGTCTGCAATCAAGAATTACATTTTCATCCACCAGAATAGGGGGTGTACCTATGGACTTCTAGGTTTCAGGGACCAAACAACTCCATCTCTCCAAATCCAAAGGTCTCTTCTACGGATGCAAATGGACGGATACAAATTCGGATATAGGTGTTACCATATCATTATTCATTTTTAAATACGAATACGAATGCGGATACAAGTATTGACGGATATGAAAATGATGTTACCATATCCTTAAAAGAATGCATACGGATGTTAAATGGATATTGATCGCATACAAATAATATTAGAAATACTCCACAGATTAGCTTAAATATACATGTATTAGATGGAATACACATGATATAAATATACTAAATATGCTTATATCATAATAATTATATTAAATATGGTGAAAGGATGAACAAAACTATGTTATTTATGGTTACAATTAAATCTATAAATATGTTTATATGAAAATAGATATACGGATACGGAAACGGATGTTTGTGGATATCAAAGTGGTATTAATATCCGTATCCATTTTAAAACAGATACGGATGTCATAATCTATATCAAACAGATACAATTACGGATCGAATATGGATATATCCTTATTTGTTCACATCCCTAATCTCTTTGCCCAGGCGGACCATTCACAAAAGTGAGTGTTATCCAGAAGAGACATGGACTCCCCCAAAAGCTGGTAAAAAAATAGATCGGAAAGCAGGTCCCAGGTACCATTCTCCCAACACTCCACCGCCGACACATCTCTACTAGCAAAGAGAGAAAACACACAAGCATAACATGAAGCCAGTGTCCCTCCATCTAACAAGTTTGCCTGTTCAAAGTGCAAATGAACAGCCATCCACCAGAACTGAACAAAAGCAATGGGAAACTGAGGCATCAAAGCACAAATGCATTTCCAGAACACAGGAGTGGTGAGAGGGGCGCGATATAAATTGAGAGTGTGTGAATACCATATATACGACATATGAGTCTGCATGCTGGTTTAGATATCGTATCCACTTTTGGAGGTTTTTTCTGCTTTAATGCTAGTTTCTAAGGACGGTATTCTGTTTCTATGATTATATGTGTATTTGTCATGGATACAAGTTCAGAAGTTTAAACTATATCATGGTAAGAAAAATCTTGACCAAATAGATGCTACCTTTTTTTCCATTATTGTGTTGTTTCTTAACCACAACTTCCTCAGCAGATCTTCCTGTCCCCATCCTCCTTCCCCTTCTCCCCCGAAACTAAACACCCAAGCACTAGTATTCTTGTTGTCTATACATCTCATGGCATTCTCAGCCCCCCCAATACCACCACCATACTCTCTTCTACTAAATCCGTTGCTACTGCTGCTACCCCCATCTTCATCATCCACACTGACACCCAGAAGAAAACATGTAGTGAATATCTGACTACCAAGAGGCTAAAAATGAAAGAATATAACTTTTTCAACCATGATTAATTACAAGAAAAACTCGTGCAAAAAAAACTATTATGACCTTTTGATCGCTTCTGTTATTTGGAAATTGATTTGAATCAATTACTTCCCATGAGGTTTTAAAAGAAATCCATGTAGAATTTGTAATCGTAAACAAATTGTGGTGTGAAATCAATGGCTTCAAACCTTCTATGATGGTGGAGAGAACTTAAAATAGAGACTTCGGAAAAAAGAGACATCAGTTAATATGCAAATAATTACCTTTCATATAAATCTTAGCAAGCAACTCTTGCACACCAGGATCTTCAAATATTACAAAAACGGCCCTTTGAATGGCTTCCTGTGATTGGTTCATAGAAAACAAGTAAACGTACCACATTTAGATAGATTAACCAACCAATAACAAGCAGCATATATGATTTGATACAACATTCTCTAAATAGCATGCATTGGAATGTAAAGATCTCGAGAATGATTAAGCATATCTAAACTAGGAACTAAGCTAGAACCAACTTACGAGACTATCAAGTGACAAGAGATCCAAATGAGACTTCTTTGGAAGTGTTGGAAGAAAAGAGTGAATTGTTTATTCCAAAGAACCCTAAGCTCTCTTCTATAGAAAAGGCCTATGGGTAAATTACATAAGATGGATCAAAGAATCTAAACATAACAGAGAAGGTACATATAATCTAGAAATATCTCTACACCCCCCTCAAGATAGAGCATAGATGTCAATTATGCTCAGCTTGGAAGAACACTTCTGGAATGGCCCTCTGAGCAATGGCTTGGTAAAGATGTCTGCAGCCTGCTCTCCTGAACTGACATGGGAAGTAGAAATCAAGCCCTTTTGAATCATATCTCTAGTATAGTGGCAATCTACCTCAATATGCTTTGTTCTTTCATGAAATGCATGATCATTAGCAATAAATAGTGCTACTTGATTGTCACATTGTAATTGCATGGGTACTTGCTTGTGTCATAGCCCTGTAACATAATCTATATGCAAATCTTCTAACACAGCTCGAACCCACATCATCTCTGTACTTGCTTGTGCCATAGCCCTGTATTCAGATTCAACTCTAGATCTAGACACCACTATTTGTTTCTTGTTTTTCCAAGAAACCAAAGAACTGCCAACAAACACTGCAAAAACTGAAGTAGACTTCCAATCCTTAAGGAAGTCCTGCATAATCCACATCAGCATATGCAGAAATAGAGATATTTGTTTCTTTCCTGAACAATAGTCCTGCACCTGGAGACGACTTTAGATATCTCAGTATCAAGTATATGACGTCCATATGTACTTGTCTGGGCTGCTCCATGAACTGACTCACCCGACTCGCTGCAAAAGCGATGTTAGGTCTAGTGATAGTAATATAGAGAAGATTTCCCACCATCTCTCTATATCTTCTCCTGTCAACCTCATATGTATCATCTTCATATAACTTCATGCTAGGATACATGAGAGTGGTCGAGGGTCAGCAGTCGATCATGCCCATCTCAACAAGCATGTCTGTAATATTCTTCCTTTGGGTCATCACAAGACCCTACGCATTCCTATCAAATTCCAACCCAGAAAATATCGTAGGGTACCAAGGTCCTTAGTCACAAACTGATGGCCTAGAAATGCTTTTTCCATCTTTATCCCCTGCATATCATTTCCCATAACAAGTATATCATCAACATACACCATGATAACGACAATACGTCTGGGAGTCTTCTGGACAAACAAAAAATGATATGCATTTGATCTTTTGAACCCTTACTTCTGAATTAGGTCAGAAAGCTTCTGAAACCATGCCCGCGGGCTTTATTTAAGACCATATATTGCCTTATGAAGTTTACACACCATCTGACACTCCCCCTCAACAGCAAACCCCAGAGGTTGTTGTATGTAGACTCCTTCCTGCTGATCTCCATACAAAAAGACATTCTTAACATCAAGCTGAAATAAGGGCCAATCACACACCACAACAACTAAAAGGACACGTAGAGTGGAATGACGTGCAACTGGAGGAAATGTGTCCATATAATCTACGCCATATGTTTGAGTGAACCCATGTGCCACTAACCTTGCTTTGTAATGATCAAGGCTATCATCTGCATGATATTTGACAATAAATACCCGTTTACAACTGACAACAGAAGCTCCTGGGGGAGAAGCAACCGAGCTCCATGTATCATGCGACCGTAGAGCAGCCATTTCCTCCTCCATGGCTAAACTCCAACAGCTCTCCTTCAAGGCGTCCTGATAATACCGTGGTATTTTCACGATAGATAAGGCTACAACAAACCTCTGAAAATCACTAGTGAGGCGATGGAATGAAACCTGTGAAGCAAGCGGATACGATGCACAAGTACGCTTCTGCTTCTGTAAGGCAATAGGCACATCAAAATCATCATAAACAGTACTCGTCAGTATGCTATTCTCCTACAAAGAGCCCTGCACTTGCGTATTTTCAGTCCCATTGTTAGTAATATCACATGGACAAACCTGGGGCGTCGACGATGAATGACGAGTTCCGTGAGCAGGGACATAATGATGGGTATAAAATCTAGGTGAAGGTGGCACATGTGGTTGTGGAGGTGGTGGTGGTGATGGTGGTGGTGGTGATGGAACCGTAGGAGCTGATATGGGAGCAAACGGACGCAGAGGAGGATGCGGTACATAAATCTCATCATCAGTAGTGGAGGAAGCCAACCTGTCACCTGTAGGAGAGAAATAAATCACAGACTCAAAGAAGGTGACATCGAAACTGACATAATTTTTCTTGTTCAAAGGGTCATAGCATCTGTAACCCTTTTAAGTATGAGAGTACCCAACAAACACACAGTTGACAACCCTAGGTGAGAGCTTGTCAAGTCCCGGAGAGAGCTGATGAACGAAAGCAACAAAGTCAAAGACACGAGGAGTAAGGGAGAGCAATTCCTTGTCAGGAAAGACAACAGAAAGAGGAACTTTCTCACCTAAGACAGAGGATGGCATAAGTTGGAAGAAAACGACATGTTTATTCCTGGAACCCTAGGCTCTCTTATATAGAGGAGAGGCCTAAGGGTAAATTACATAAGACAGACAAAGGAAATAAAATAGCGGTAAGACATGTTCATTTCTGCGCTTGCTTGAGCCATAGCCCTGTATTCAGATTCAACGCTTGACCTAGACACCACCGTTTGCTTCTTGCTTTTCCAAGAAACAAGAGAACTTCCTACAAACACGACAAATCTAGAAGTGGACTTTCTGTCCTTTGGACATCCTGCATAATCTGCATCAGCACACACAGATACTGAAAGAGTTGCTCCCTTCCTGAATAATAATCCTGCACCTGGAGAAGATTTTAAATATCTCAAGATCATGTATATAGCATCCATATGGACTTGTCGAGGCTGCTCCATGAACTGACTCATCCGATTTACTGCAAAGGTGATATCGGGCCTAGTAATAGTAATATAGAGTAGCTTTCCAACCATTTCTCTATATCTTCTTTTGTCAACCTCCTCCGTATCATCATCATACAACTTCATACTAGGGTCCATTGGAGTACTAGATGGTCGACATCCAACCATACCCGTCTCAACAAGTATGTCTGTAACATATTTACTTTGGGTCACTATAAGACCCTGAGCATTCCTGGAAAATTCCAGTCCCAAGAAATACCTTAGAGTACCAAGGTCTTTGGTAACAAAGTGATGACCCGGAAATTCTTTTGCTATCTTGACCCCCTGCACATCATCTCCTGTAACAAGTATGTCATCTACATATACCATAATGACAACAATACCTCTAGCTGTTTTCTGCACAAAGAGTGAATGGTCTGAATTTGACCTCTTGAACCCTTCTTTCTCAATTAGATCTGACAGCTTCTAAAACCACACCTTAGGACTTTGTTTAAGGTCATATATTGCCTTATGAAGTTTACATACCTGCTGACACCCCCCCTCAGTAACAAACCCAGGTGGCTGCTGCATGTAGACTTCCTCCTGTAGATCACCATACCGAAATGCATTTTTAACATCTAGCTGAAACAAGGGCCAATCACGTACCACAACCACTGTAAGAAGAATAGGGAGGGTAGAATGTCGAGCTACTGGAGAAAAGATATCCAAGTAATCCACGCCATAAGTCTGTGTGAACCCTCGTGCCACTAATCTGGCCTTGTACCGATCCAGAGTACCATCTGCATGATATTTGACTGTAAAGACCCATTTGCAACTGACAATTGACACACCGGGAGGTGGAGATACTAAGGTCCGGGTACCACGCGATCGCAGTGCAACCATCTCTTCCTCCATAACTAAAGGCCAACAACGGTCCCTCAATGCCTCCTGGTAATTCCGTGGAATGTCCACAGTAGATAGAGCAATAGTGAATCTCTGAAAGTCCCCTGTCAGTCGGTGAAACGAAACCTGAGAAGCAATAGGGTAGGAGGCGTAAGATCGTTTCTGCTTTCGAAGTGCAATAGGTAAATCCAGATCATTGGAAACTTCACGTAACCTATAGTTATCCCCCAATAATGAATGTTGTACAGACATGTCTTCAGACCCATCATTAGAAATATGAGTATCAGATTAAACCTGGGGCGTAGTGGCAGATGGATGTGTGCCAGGAGCAGAGACAGCCCGACGGGTTTAGAATTTAGAAAATGATGGTACAATAGGAGGAAGTGGTGGGGGCGGAGGTGATGGTGGCGGTGGAGGTGGTGATATAGGTGGCAGACTCATTGGAGAAGGAGGCACAAATACTTCCTCATCAGAACCGGATGGAGCCAACCTGTCACCTGAAGGAGAGAAATACATCACAGATTCAAAAAAGGTGACATCGACACTAATATAATATTTTCGACACAGCGGATCATAACACCGATATCCCTTTTGAGTCCTTGAGTAATCAACAAACACACATTTGACAGCTCTAGGAGAGAGCTTGTCAAGACCTGGAAGCAACTGATAGACAAAGGCCACGAAACCAAACACTCTAGGAGGAAGTGAGAACAATTCTTTTTCAGGGAAGGCAGTAGAAAAAGGAATTTTCTCACCCAAGACAGACGAAGGCATGCGATTGATCAAGTAGCATGCAGTAAGAATCGCGTCACCCCAGAAGGAATGTGGGGCACGACTTTGAATAAGAAGAGTTCGAGTGACATCAAGCAAGTGACAATGTTTCCTCTCTACAACACCATTCTGTTGTGACGTGTAGGCACAAGATATTTGATGTATAATACCACGGGATGAAAGGAAATGAGACAACGCACGAGTACAGAATTCCAAGGCATTATTAGTTCGCAAAATTTTAACTGAGGTTGAGAAAATATTGTGCACTTCATTGACAAAAATTTTTATTACATCCCCAGCTTCAGATTTATTTTTCAAAAGAAAGACCCAAGATAGACGGGAGAAATCATCCACAGCAACAAGGTAAAACCGGTGTCTCTGGTGATCAGGAACACGACTAGGACCCCAAATGTCAACATGAAATAAATCAAAAGGAGAGCTACTGCTCCGACTCTGACGACTAGGAAAAGCAGAGCGATGATGCATTCCTAACTGACATGCCTCACACTGAAAGGAAGCTCCTGGTGAAATCTGAGGCAACATATGACATAGCTTATGAAGTGGGAGATGTCCAAACCGCAGGGCTCGGTATAAGGAGAAACATGGCCTGTTGTATAAAAGGAAACACCAGCTAATGAACCTTGGACAAGACGATACAGACCACCGTGCTCACGGCCACATCCAATCATTTTTCCCGTAAGAATGTCCTGAAACACAAGAGACGAAGGGTAAAAAATAGCTCTACAGTGCAAATATTTTGTAATCTGACTAATGGATAACATATTCGTAGAGAAATCATGTGCATATAACACATTCTTCAGATGCATAGAAGGTGTCAAAGAAATCCCCCCTGTCCTGCGATTGGGGAATGCGTCCCATCTGCAATCACAATTGTTCTACCAGATGGAACTTGTCTTTAAGATGTAAGCTGATTCTTGTCGCCGCATAAGTGATGTTTAGCTCCAGAAACCATAATCCAGTCAGAAAACACAGAGCCATGGCATGATGTGAGAGCAAAGGTACTACCTGAGATACTGGCAGAGGCAGACGTACTAGCAGACGCTGAGGCAACAACATCCGAGGGACCTCCAGAAGACGAAGCGGAGGCAGAAGGCATGATATCCCTTAGTCTAGCAACAAGGTCATCAAATCTCTGATTAGAAGAGAGGTTAGTCAGAGACTCAACCTGCTCTGCAAGCCGTGCGGAAGCTGGAAAACCATGCTTACAATAGCATGTGTCCTCTGTGTATCCTGGATGATGACAGTACGTACATGGTTGATGAACGCATCCTCCTCTACCACGAGGTCCACGTCCACGGAAAAAAAGAAGAGCCTCCTAGACCTCTAGAGACTGCCATGACTGAGGAAGATAGGCCAGGAACTGTAGATGGAATTATAATTCCGCGGACTCTGTGGAATGCTTCCTCCATTGGTGGAATAGTAGCATCCGCCAATATCTGAGAGCGAGCCGCATCATACTCCGGGTTAAGGGCTGTTAGGAAGACACCGACTTAGTAGCATTCCTGTATGTCTTCTGTTGCTCTGGAGTCGCAGTAAGAGGCATGAAACTGTGAAGTTTCTCAGACATCCCTGTAAACATATATTATTCTATTATGTACCTCTGCGTTATTTTTCTTTTCTGTTGAACCTTTCCTGTAATTTACCCATAGGCTACTCTCCTATATAAGAGAGCCTAGGGTTAATGGAATAAACAAGTTCTCTCATTTTCCCAACATGGTATCAGAGCGACGGTCCTAGACCAGAGTTCTTGAACCCTAACCCTAACCCTAGCCCCACCGCCAAGCCTCTTTCCCTCCGCGCATCGCCGGCGTCGCGTCTCGACCTCCAGCGCATCTCCCATCGCGCATCTCCGCCTCCAGCGCGTGTCTGCTCCTGCGCCTCTCGCGCGATCACCTGCGTCGCTCGCATGATCGTCTGCGCCTCCTGTGCGCATCTCGCGCGATCGCGCGCCTGCCCCCATCAAGCTCCTGCCTCGTACGCCTCACGCGCACCTTCTGCGTGCACGCAGGTGCTCTTCTGTGCGTCATCGGCACGCCTGCTCGCGTGTGCGAGTGCGCTCTCACGAGTGGTTTGTACTGCGCCTCCCATCTTACCCTTAGCGCGTTGCGAACCAACCCTGCATATATCTCTAGCGCCCTGTGCGCTTTCTGTGTGCATTAGGCCGTGAGACCTGTAGAACCCTAAGCCAAGCGCGCAAGTCTCCAAAGAAATAGGTTTGGTTGCTTGAAGTCTACACATGCAACTAAACCTGTACATGTCCATGTAGACAATCATACCTTCAGTCTACTACTCCAGTCTTCTATTACCAGTATGTCAGAAAGCAAGGCAGATATTCCATTTATAGGCGCCTTTCGAGGTTCAACGCCTATTGTAAAGATAGATGGTACGAACTATGACCAGCGGGCAACTCATGAGTATGATGAAGTCAACCGGTAAGAAGCACATACTTACCGAAGAAGAGCCTGTTGAGAAGACTGGAGTTAATGCCTCGTGGGAGGCAAATGACGCATATGCCAAAGTATGGCTATCTGGAACTCTGGCAATAGAGATTGCCAATGATATTCTTCATCAGCCCACGGCTAAAGCAATGTGGGATATTCTGCCTGCCACATACTCTCAAGCGAAGAATGAGACGAAGATTCTGCAACTCCAGCATGACGTATTCACCATCAAGCAGAATGGACACCTTCTACACTCACTATACACATCTCTACGAGGGATGTTCGAGAAGCTGTACAACTTCATGCCCCTGACAGCCACGCCAGAGCAACAGAAGACCTACCGGAATGCTACTATGGTAGGAGTTTTCCTTGCTGCCCTTGATCTAGAATATGAGGCGGCACGGTCTCAGATCTTGGCAGATTCTACTATTCCTCCTATGGAGGAAGCCTTTCATAGACTGAGTCGCATCACCGTTCCCTCTACGGCTACGAATCAGACTGCCTCAGTAATGGCTGCCAACAGAGGTCGTGGAGGTCACCATCATACCCGAGGTCGTGGCCCTCGTGGTAGAGGAGGCTGTATTCGGCCAACATGTACCTACTGCCATCGCACCGGACATACTGAAGACACATGCTGCCTCTTTGGATCAACGCTTTGATGATCTTGTTGCCCGTCTAAGGGGCATTATTCCTCCATCTGGACCAGCACCCACCACTGAGAACCAATCTGATGTTGTTGCACCTGCCTCTGCATCTACCAGTACATCAGGTAATACATATGCATTTACTAGTAGTGGATCAGATACTTTAGCATGGATTATGGACTCTGGCGTCAAACATCATCTATGTGGTGATCAAAGTCTACTTACAGGGTACAGACATATACCTCCAGGTCGAACAGTGGTCATTGCTAGACTGACATCATCTATGCAGCTCAAGAATGTGTTACACGCACCTGATGTTTCAATGAATCTGTTGTCTATCAGTCAAATTACAAAGGATTTACAGTGTCGGGTGATTTTTGATCCATCTTCTCTTGTTTTTCAGGACATCCTTACGGGGAACGTGATTGGACGTGGCTATAAGCAAGGAGGCCTATATCGCCTTAGTCAAACTCCCTTTGTTGGAACCTCATCTCTACATGTTGGTCTCGTCTCTCCTCTGCCATGGCACCTGCGCTTTGGACATCTACCGCTTCAGAAACTGCGTCGTGTGTTACCCCAGGTTTCATCTCACGTCTATTCAATGTGAGGCTTGTCAGTTGGGAAAGCATCATCGCTCAACCTTTCCCAGTCGTCAGTATCAGAGTAGTACCTCCATGTTTGAGTTGTTTCACATCGATATCTGGGGTCCGAGTCGTGTTCCTGATCATCAAGAACATAGGTTTTATATAGTTATTATGGACGATTTCTCTCGAATGTCATGGGTATTTTTGTTAAAGAATAAATCTGAAGTAGGGAATATTATCATCAATTTTCTTAATGAGATTCGTAATGTCTTTTCTGCATCTGTTAAAATTGTGAGAAGTGATAATGCCCTGGAATTGTGTACTCATACCCTATCCAATTATTTTTCATCCCAAGGAATCGTCCACCAGACATCATGTGCCTATACCTCCCAACAGAATGGGGTTGCCGAAAGGAAACATCGCCATTTATTGGATTTAACCAGGTCGCTTCTTATACAGAGTCATGCTCCTCACTCTTTCTGGGGTGACGTTGTTCTTACAGCATGTTACTTAATCAATCGTATGCCGTCATCTATTCTAGGTGAGAAGATCCCCTTCTCTCTTATCTTCCCTGGAAAAGAATTATTCTCCCTTACTCCGCGTGTGTTCGGTTCTGTTGCGTTTGTCCACCAGTTGTCTCCCGGAACTGACAAGCTCTCTCCTAGGGCTGTCAAGTGTGTCTTCGTTGGGTACTCCAGAACTCAGAAGGGGTACAAGTGTTATGATCCTTTGCGCAGGCGGTACCTTGTTAGTGCAGATGTTACATTCTTTGAATCTATCATGTATTTCTCAATCTCTGGTAATCAGTTGATACCCCCTGCTAATAATAATAATGATGCCATTTACATGTCACCACCATCACCACCACCACCATCACTACCACATGTCACTATACCAGTTTCCCCTTTACCATTTCATTATACCCACAGGCCTACTTCAGCTCATGGTCATTGCTCATCACCCAGCTCGCCTAAGGTATGTTCTGAAGATATTACCATCGATGGATCTGATGATGTTTCTGAGCAGGTTGTGTTACGGAGACCAGATGAGAACACCAATGATTTAGATGTTCCTATTGCTATACGAAAGTCGAAGAGGAGTTGCGCATCCTATCCTTTAGCAGCTTCTGTGTCCTTTGATCGACTAACTGGAGATTTCAGGAATTTTGTCGTCGCATTGTCAGCAGTAGCTATTCCACGGGATTACCAGGACGCACTGAAGGATAGTAGATGGCGTCTTGCTATGGAGGAAGAAATGACAGCTCTTCAGTCTAGAGGTACTTGGAGTATGGTTCCTGTACCTGCTGATGTGTCACCAGTGAGCTGCAAATGGGTATTTACAGTCAAGCTGATAATGGAGGCAAAAGAAATGTTGAGTCGTGAATTCGTCACCAAGGATCTTGGGGTCCTTAGATATTTTCTGGGATTGGAGTTCGCCAGAAATCCTTATGAGTTGGTAATGTCTCAGAGGAAATATGTCACCGACCTGTTGAGTGAAACATGAATGCTTGGCTGCTGACCTGCTACCACACCTATGGACCCCAGTATGAAGCTATGTGATGGTGATACATTGCTACATCCCATGTTAGTTCAGAGAATCAAACAACATATATTTTTACAAAGGCACTACTGCGAGGCCCATTTCAGAAGCGTGCATCCAAGCTGAGCATGATTGATATCTATGCTCCATCTTGATGGGGAGTGTAAACATATATTAGTCTATTATGTACCTCTGCGTTATTTTTCTTTTCTGTTGAACCTTTCTTGTAATTTACCCATAGGCTACTCTCCTATATAAGAGAGCTTATGGTTAATGAAATAAACAAGTTCTCTCATTTTCCCAACAATCCCTCTTAGGGATGTATACAGAGAATGGAGGGGGCGGCCGTTCTGCTTTACTGCAAAGATATCATGCTGTAGCTGGAGAATATTCGTCTCGTTCCTTACTTAAGGATACATCGCCGCAAGGTTATCCCACATCGCCTTCGTTGTAGGTTGATGTAACACATCATTGGCGATCTCAATTGTCAATGTACCAGAGAGCCATACTTTGGAATATGCATCGTCTGCCTCCCAAGAGGCATTCACTCCAATCTTCTCCAACGGTTCTTCTTTGGTAAGAATGTGCTTCTTACCGCTCGAATTCATGAGGCTCATGAACTTCATAACCCAGAGCTCATAATTTGTTCCTTCCATTTTAACAATAGGCGCCAGACCTCTGAATGCGCTAGTAGAGGGAACATCAACCTTGTTCTCTGACATGATACCAATGGAGAAAGACTAAATCAAATGAGTACTTGTAAAGATAAGTGTCTACACAGTCATGAGTGGATTTGATTGCGCGTGTAGACTTAAGCCACAACCAAATCTATCAAGGAGATGAAGACCCGCTAGAGAGGGTTGATCGTGCCCCGACGGCGCTAGAGATGTACGTCTAGGGCAAAAAAGGACTGCGGGTCTGGAATCGCCTGACCTCAGGATGTGCGCTGGAGGTCAAACGGGCAGCGTTACAGGGCCAGATGGGGCTGGGCGGTGCTGCCGGACTTGGGGGAATGCCCTAGCGGCGCTGCTGGAGAGGGGGGGATGGCGACACTGGGAGGAGGGGGGCTGGTTGCGCTGCGAGAGGGCTGGGGGAGGGGGGGGTTGGCGGCGCTGCGGCTGAGGTGGGCAGCGACGGTACCGATCCTGGAGAAGAGAGAAGGGGAAAAGGCTTGAAGGTAGGGTTAGGGCTAGGGCACGAGAGCTCCGGTCTAGGACCGCCGCTCTAATACCATGTTGGAAGAAAACAACGACATGTTTATTCCTGGAGCCCTAGGCTCTCTTATATAGAGGAGAGGCCTAAGGTAAATTACATAAGACAGACAAAGGAAATAAAATAACGGAAACAGTACATAAGACATGAAAATATCTCAACAACATATGATTCACCAGATAGAATGCCATAAGGACATCATCACCCCAAAATGAAACGGGAGACTACCTCTGGATAAGTAGAGATCGAGTGATATCAAGGAGATGACGATGTTTTCTTTTTGCAATGCCATTTTGTCCAGACATGTAAGCACATGTTTGATGGATAATGTCGCGAGACAAGAAGTGTGAAAGAGCACACGTACAAAACTCCAAAGCATTATCCGCAAGCACAATTTTCACAGTAAAAGAAAAAACATTTTGTACTTCATTGATAAGATTTTTTATTACATCCCCTACTCCAGATTTATTCTTCAACAAAAACACCCAAGACAATCGAGAAAATTGTCAACCACAACCAGGTAAAACCTATGTCCTCGGTGATCAAGGACACAACTTGGAACCCAAATGTCAACATGAAATATTTCAAAAGGGGAGCTACTGCTCCGAGACTGACGATTAGGGAAAGTAGATATGTGATGTTTTCCAAACTAATACGCTTCACGCTGAAAAGAAGAACTTGGTGAAATCTGGGGCATGATATGATACACCTTCTGAAGAGGGAGGTGAACAAAGCATAAATGGCAAGTAAAAGGAGAGACTATTCCACTGGACTGAGATGAGACACTAGCATAGGGAGTTCGGACCAAACGATAAAGACCATCTTGCTCACGTCCACAAACAATCACCCTGCCCGTAAAATGTCCTGAAAAAGAAGAGACGAGGGGTCAAAAATAGCACGATGGTGCAAATCCTTCGTGATCTGACTGATAGATAGTAAATTCATCGAAAAATCTGGAGCATGCAAGATATTCTGTAGATGCATAGACGGTGTCAAACTGATCTCCATGTCCAATGATGGGGGAATGGGTCCCATCTGCTATCACGACAAATCGCCCTAGTGGAACCTCCATGTACGATGTAAGTTTATCTTTGTTTCAACAAAGATGATGTATCGCACCGGAGTACATAATCCATTCTGAAACATCAAATCCATGACAGGAAGTAAAGGCATAAGCACTACCTGATGTGCTAGCAGTGGTTGACGTACTGGCAGAGGTTGAAGCTACTATGTCTGAGTCGCCTCCTGGAGAGTCAGTAGAGGCATGAGGCATGATATCTCGAAGTCTGGCAGAAAGATCCTCAAACCTCTGGTCTGAAGTAGATGGTTGTGGAGACGCAACATGCTCGACTACACGCGCTGATGTGGGAAAATCATGCTTAGAATAACACGTATCCTCCGTAAGACCTGGGCGATGACAAAAGGTGCAGGGCTGACGGAAACGGCCACCTCTACCACGAGGTCCACGACCACGGAAAGAAGAAGAGGCTCCTCTACCTCTGGAAGCTGCCATCGTAGAAGGAGGTGAAGTAGTAGCAGTAAACGGGACTGTAATTCTGCTAAGTCTGCGGTACACTTCCTCCATTGGAGGAATAGTAGCATCTGCGAGGATCTGCGAGCGAGCAACATCATATTCAGGATCAAGCGCCGCTAGTAAGACCCTCACCATGGTAGCATTTCGAAATGTAATCTGCTGCTCAGGAGTCACCATAAGGGGAATGATGCTGTAGAGCTTCTCAAACATCCCTCACAAGGATGTATATAACGAATGCAGAGGCCGACCATTTTGCTTGACCGTAAATATATTATGCTGAAGTTGAAGAATCTTTGTCTCATTTCGCATCTGCGAGTAAATCACCGCAAAAATGTCCCGCATTACCTTAGCAGTGGACTGATGGAGGACATCATTAGCAATCTCCATCGTCAATGTACCTGAAAGCTAGACTTTGGCATACGAATCATCTGCCTCCCATGAGGCATAAACCCCAATTTTCTCTGTTGGCTCATCTTCGGTAAGAATGTGCTTCTTACCATTTGACTTCATGACTCATGAACTGCATAACCCAGAGCTCGTAGTTTGTCCCATCCATCTTGACTATGGGCGATGGACCTTTAAAAGCGCCTATGTAGGGCATGTCGACTTTGTTTGCTGACATTGATGTTGAAGATGAAGAACTAGGGTTTGTAAACCAAGGAACAAATGTCTACATAAACATCCGAGGATTTGAGTGCATATGTAGACCTATGCACTCAAATCCATAGACAACGAGAAGGGAGGACGGTGAGAGGGGGGTGACGACACGAGAGGGAGGGAGGCGGGCGACCCCTGCAGTGGGAGGAGAGAGAGTGGCGGCAAGAGGGTGGCGGCGAGAGAGAGGAGAGGTGGCGAGAGGGAGGGGCGGGGGTGGCGACGTCGACAACGAGAGGAGATAGAGCGACTCTTGCAGTGAGAGGAGAGGAGAGGGTGGCTAGGATTTAGGGTGGAGGCTCTGATACCATGTTGGAAGAAAAGAGTGAATTGTTTATTTCAAAGAACCCTAAGCTCTCTTATATAGGGAAGGCCTATGGGTAAATTACATCAGATGGATCGAAGAAACTAACCATAATAGAGAAGGTGCATATAATCTAGAAATATTTCTATAGGAAGAAATAAGAAAAAGGTGCAGATAGGAGATTTAAATTTAGGTTCCAAATTCATGCAAATAAGTTCGAGCCAGCTTGAACGACAATGACTTGAGCATGACAAATAAAAAGACATCGCTCTACTTCATCAAAAGGTGTTGTTCTACAGTAGATTGTTGATCATACCTAAAATCAAAACAATTGATTCATATTTTCGAGTTCAAGTCAATGAATACATTTCTATGCTATCAGAGTTATTAGAGGTTGCGTTTTATATTTTATTTGAATCATGTAACCTTTCGGGAACTTATATGTAAATCTCTCTTTTTTTGTTTTCTAGGGTTTCACTCTATATAAGCCTTGGACCAATGGAATAACACGATAATTCATTCTCTTCTCTACATGGTATCAAAGCAACTGTCTTATACCAGGGTTCTTATCAAAATCATCCTACCGCCACCTTCGAGCATCTCCACAACCTCCGAACGCATGCACGGAATTGCCTTACAAGTATAGGGCCTCGTGCAAGACCATCCTTCCTCTTTAGGTCACCTCCAGTGGCCCTTGAGGTTCCACGCACGATTGTCACATCTGATAGGGCGCCTCCAGTGGCTCCAGCTTCTCCGAGGGTCACCTCCCTTGCCTCGAGCATCGCCGTATCACATCTCTCTAGCCTCCGGAATCATTGCATCACCTCTCCCTTGCCTCCAACACCATCACAACACCACTAAGGTGCTCTCAACGCCGTCCATGCACCTCTAAGGTGCTCCTAGTGCTGTTGTAGGCCACAGTGGACCCTTTCCAAGACCTCCAGTGCCGTTATGACCCCCTCCAGCGCTGCCTCAGGTGCCTTCAGTCCTACCTGGGCTGCTGCAAGGGCCTCTAGCCCCACTTGGGCCTACTATTAGGGCCCTCACGGAACCTCTGGGCTACTGTTCATCACAAGTTCAGACCTCCTACGCATACGTGCGTCAAATCTAGAGCTCTTCTCATCCCTCATATACATATTTGAATAAGCATGACTTCCTTGATCTTTCTATCTGACCACATGACATCTCTTCCTACTGAGGCAAAGCCCTTATACACTTCGTCATCTATGATGGTATAAGGCACTTCTATCAAATTTAAAGGCACAGAAAACTCCGTGCTCTGGTCTCGTTCTTTTAATGTATTCATTAGTGGTCAACAAAAACTATATACCCTGACTAAAGATCCTCCATAGGAGACAGACAAAGACCATGATACTAGGCTCGGAGACAACCACCAGGTCATCACGTGGAAGACCAACAACGTTGAAGCATATATTGCATCAAACCTGATTTCCAAAGATACGACCAAAAATATGTGAGACAACCTTAAGCAAACCTACTCCCATAAGACGACTAAATCCCGCCTCGTTGTCATCTATAGACAGATCGGGTCTGCATTTCGGAGTGACTCTACCCTAGTTGAGAACTATAGGCATCTGTCTAGCTTGTATGGGGAGCTTGGGATCTTTCAACCTTCTTGTTGTACCAAACACGTAAATGAGCGTTCATGCAGGTATAGGTATTGTTTTCTTGATGGATTGCATCATAGGTATCAAATAGTGAAGGAGCAATTTATGATATCCAACACTATACCGTCGATGAAGATCATATATGGTCATCTCAAAGAGCTGGAGACACCTGCTGCACGGCCTTCAACTTTACCTCTCATAGAGAACTCTGTAGCATCATTTGGGAGAGGAGGACGACGAAGCTTCCGAGGAGGTCGTGATCGTGACTTTAGCCGTTGTTGGGAAAATAAGAGAACTTTTTTATCCGCCCTAGGCTCTCTTATATAGGAGAGCAGCCTATGGGTAAAATACATAAAGAGTTCAACAGAAAATAAAAATATAAGAAAAGTACACAAGTGAATAATATATCTCTATACTCCCCCTTAAGGTGGAGCATAGATATCAATCATGCTCAGCTTGGACGAACACTTCTGGAACGGCCCTCGAAGTAACGCCTTGGTAAAAATGTCTGCAGTTTGATCCTATGAGCTAACATGGGATGTAACAATAAATCCCTTAAGAATCATGTCACGTATGAAGTGACAATCAACCTCAATGTGCTTGGTTCGTTTATGAAATGCTGGATTATTTGCAATGAATAGAGCCGCCTGATTGTCACATTCCAGATCCATAGGAAGCGGGACTTCTATATATATATATATATCTGCAAGCACAACCTTTACCCACATCATTTCTGTACTGACTTGGGCCATAGCCCTATATTCAGACTCAGCACTGGACCTTGCTATAACTGTTTGCTTTCTTGCTTCTCCGTGAGACTAGAGAATCTCCAACATACACAGCAAACCCAGTGGTGGACTTCCTATCCTTGGGGTACCCTGCGTAATCTGCATCTGCACAAGCTGATATAGTAATTTCCTTGCCTTTCTTAAACAACAGACCCGCACCTGGAGATGACTTAAGGTACCTAAGTATCATATGTATAGCATCCATGTGTACCTGACATGGTTGCTCCATAAACTGGCTCACTCGACTCACAACAAAGGAGATATCGGGCCTGGTAATAGTAACATAGAGAAGTTTGCCCACCAATTCGTTGTATCTTCTCTTATCCACCTCATCAATGTCGTCATCATATAATCTCATACTGGGATCCATAGGTGTAGTGGCAGGTCGGCAACCAAATATTCTTGATTCACTCAACAGGTCAGTGACATATTTCCTCTGGGTCATTATCAACCCATGAGGATTTCTGGCAAACTCCAGTCCCAGAAAATATCTAAGAACCCTAAGGTCCTTAGTGACGAATTCACAACCCAACATTTCTTTTACCCCCTGGATTCCCTGTTCATCATCACCTGTAATCAGAATATCATCTACATACACCATAATAACAATAATACCTCTGGGTGTCTTCTGTAAGAACAGGGAAT
Organism: Ottelia alismoides; assembly: GCA_037367405.1. Classification (NCBI taxonomy): domain Eukaryota; kingdom Viridiplantae; phylum Streptophyta; class Magnoliopsida; order Alismatales; family Hydrocharitaceae; genus Ottelia; species Ottelia alismoides. The sequence continues at coordinate 140,457 of JAZKJV010001120.1, read as the reverse complement.
GATTAGCATTAGAACGTTTGTACCCCTGTTTCTCAAACAGGTCTGAGAGCTTCTGGAACCAAGCTCCGGGGCTCTGCTTAAGAACATAGATAGCCTTATGAAGTCTGCATACCTTAGGACATTCCCCCTCAACAACAAAACCAGGTGGTTGTTGCATGTAGACTTCCTCCTGTAAGTCACCGTATAGGAATGCATTCTTCACATCTAACTGGTATAGAGGCCAATTACGAGTAATTGCAACAAAAAGGAGGATACGTAGGGTGGAATGGTGAGAAATCGGTGAGAATGTATCAAGATAATCCACCCCATATGTCTGCGTGAAGCCACGAGCAACAAGGTGAGCCTTGTATCTGTTAATGCTGTCATCTGCATTCTGCTTAACTGTAAAGACCCGCTTGCAGCTAACTGTAGACACATCAGCAGGTGCAGGAACAAGGCTCTAGGTGCCTCTGGACTGAAGAGCTGTCATTTCTTCTTCCATAGCCAAGCGCCATCGACTTTCCTTCAGTGCATATTGATAATTCCGTGGAATATCCACTGCTGACAATGTAATGACAAAGTTCCTGAATTCTCCAGTGAGATGGTCAAACGATACAGAAGATGCTATAGGATATGACGCGCAGCTCCGCTTCTGCTTTCGTAGAGCAATAGGTACATCTAAATCAAATGTCTCCTCAGTTGGCCTCTCTAACACATCCTGCTCAGGAAAATCATCAGATCCATCAATAGTAATATTTTCAGAACATACCTCAGGCGAGCTAGATGATGAGCGGTGACCATGAGCAGAAGCAAGCCTACGGGTATAGTAGAATGGCAATGGTGAAACAAGCACAATGACAGAAGGTGTAGGAGATGATAGCGGTTCACGTGGTGGTGGTGGCATGTATATAGCATCAGTAGTGTCAGAGAGAACCGGCTGATCATATGTAGACGAGAAGTACATAACAGATTCGAAAAAGGTGACATCAGCACTGACTAAATACCTCCTGCACAATGGATCATAACACTTGTACCCCTTCTGTGTTCTGGAGTACCCGACAAAGACACACTTGACAACCCTAGGAGAGAGCTTGTCAGTCCCGAGAGACAACTGGTGAACAAAGGCTACCGAGCCAAACACACGAGAAGTAAGGGAGAACAATTCTTTGTCAGGGAAAATAAGAGAGAATGTGATCTTCTCACCTAAGACAGATGACGGCATTCGATTAATAAGATAGCATGTCGTAAGAACCGCATCACCCTAGAAAGAATGAGGGGCATGACTCTGTATAAGAAGCGACCTGGTGGCATCGAGTAAATGACGATGTTTCCTTTCAACAACCCCATTCTGTTTGGAAGTATAGGCACATGATGTTTGGTGGATAATCCCTTGAGATGAAAAATAAATGGATTGGGTATGAGTACAGAATTACAGGGTATTATCACTTCTCACAATCTTAACGGATGCAGAAAAAACATTACAAACTTCATTAATGAAATTGATGATAATATTCCCCGCTTCAGATTTATTCTTTAACAGAAATACCCACGACACACGAGAGAAATCATCCACAATAACTATATAAAACATGTGTCCCTGATGATCAGGAACACGACTAGGACCCTGGATATTGACATGAAATAACTCAAACTTGGAGGTACTACTCCGACACAGACGACTGGGAAAAGTAGATCGATGATGTTTTCCCAACTGACAAGCCTTACATTTAATGGACGTGTGAGGTGAAACCTGAGGTAACACATGACACAGCTTCTGAAGCGGCAGATGTCCAAAATGTAGATGCCACAATAATGGGAAGATAGGTCCAGCAGGTAGAGTTGATGTTCCAGCATAAGGAGTCCGACTAAGGCGATAGAGGCCGCCTTGCTCATAGCTGTTAGAATACTGAATGAGATGTTTATTCCATAGAGCCCTCGGGTCTCTTATATAGGGAGAGAGCCCTTGGGTAAATTACATGAGAGGTACATAAAGAAACAGAAATAACATTAACGACACACAACTATCTCTACACTCCCCCTCAAGATGGAGCATAGATATCTATCATGCTCAGCTTGGAAGAACATCTCTGGAAAGGTCCTCTGAGCAATGGCTTTGTGAATATATCTGCTGTCTGGTCCTCGGAGCTGACGTGAGATGTGGAGATGAAGCCCTTCTGAATCATGTCCCTAGTGTAATGGCAATCCACCTCTATGTGTTTTGTTCTCTCATGGAAGGCTGGGTTGTTGGCAATGAACAACGCTGCCTGATTGTCACATTGCAGGTTCATAGGCAACGAAACTTCAACATTCAGATCTTCTAGGACTACTTTAACCCACATCATTTCGGTGCTTGCCTGTGCCATGGCCCTGTACTCGGATTCGGCACTGGATCTCGCCACAACAGTCTGCTTCTTGCTTTTCCAGGAGACTAAGGAGCTTCCTATGAAGATGGCAAACCCAGAAGTAGACTTACGATCCCGTGGACATCCTGCATAATCCGCATCTGCGCAAGCTGAAATGGCCAAATCTGTGTCTTTCTTGAACAGCAACCCTGTGCCTGGTGAAGACTTCAGATATCTCAATATCATGTACAATGCATCCATATGTATTTGTCTCGGCTGCTCCACAAATTGACTCACCCGATTTACTGCAAGTGCAATATCCGGTCGAGTTATAGTGATGTATAAGAGCTTGCCCACCATTTCTCTGTACCTTCTCTTGTCCACCTCCTCAGTGTCATCATCGTACAGCTTCATACTCGGATCCATCGGTGTACTTGAAGGTCTGCATTCAGTCATTCCTGTTTCAGCCAGCAAATCTGTGACATATTTTCTTTGAGTCATCACCATTCCTTGCGCATTTCTTGCAAATTCTATCCCCAGAAAATACCGTATAGTGCCTAGATCCTTTGTAATAAACTGACTGCCCAACATAGACTTGGTTATCTCAACCCCTTGTACATCATCTCCAGTAACCAATATGTCATCAACATATACCATAACAACAATGGTACCTCTAGGAGTCTTCCGGACGAACAGTGAGTGATCCGCATTTGATCTTCTGAATCCTTGTTGTTCAATAAGCTGGGAGAGCTTCTGGAACCATGCACGAGGACTCTGCTTAAGGCCATAAATAGCCTTATGAAGTCTGCATACCTTCTGAGTCTCCCCCTCAGCAGCAAACCCTGGTGGCTGCTGCATGTAGACTTCCTCCTGTAGATCACCATACAAGAAAGCATTCTTAACATCAAGCTGGAATATGGGCCAGCCACGTACCACGGCAACCGATAGAAGAATGCGAAGGGTAGAATGTCGCGCCACTGGCGAAAATGTGTCCAGGTAATCTACCCCATATGTCTGTGTAAACCCTCGTGCTACAAGCCTTGCCTTGTATCTATCAAGACGACCATCTGCATGGTATTTGACTGTAAAAACCCACTTGCAGCTCACCACAGACGCACCTGGAGGAATAGGGACTAGAGACCAGGTCCCTCGGGATTGTAAGGCACGCATCTCCTCTTCCATTGCTAATCGCCAGCATTCAGTCTTCATGGCATCCTGATATGTGCATTATTTAACCCATCACTAATATCAGAACATACCTGAGGTGTGCTGGATGGTTGAGATGTAGCTTGAGCAAGGCCCGTGCGTCTCGTGTAGTACTTAGGAAAAGGAACAACTGGGGGTGGTGGTGGTGGTGGTGGCGGGGTTGGTGGTGGTGGTGGAGGAGACGCTGGAGGAGAAGACGGACCCAGGCTTGGAGGTGGTGGAACATAGACTTGGGAGTCTGATGATGTGGAGGAGACTAATCTGTCACCTGCAGGGGAGAAGTACATGACAGGTTCGAAGAATGTAACATCTGCACTCACAAAGTATTTGTTACTGACAGGATCATAGCAGCGGTACCCCTTCTGTGTCCTGGAATAGCCCACAAAAACACACTTGATAGCCCTAGGGGATAGCTTATCAAGCCCCGGAGATAAGCGGTGAACAAAAGCGACAGTGCCAAAGACCCTAGGTGTCAATGTAAACAAGTCTCTGTCCGGGAATAGAACAGAGATTGGAGATTTTTCCCCAAGAACAGTTGTAGGCATTCGATTGACCAAATAACACGCAGTGAGTATAGCATCACCCCAAAAGGTTAATGGAGCACAACTCTGAATAAGTAAAGTGCGAGCAATGTCAAGGAAATGTCGATGTTTTCGTTCGGCAACTCCATTTTGTTGAGAAGTGTAGGGACATGTGGTTTGGTGGACAATGCCTTTAGATGAAAGAAAGCTGGCAAGAGAGCGAGTGCAGAACTCCAATGCATTGTCAGTACGCACATACTTAACAGTAGATGAAAAAACATTCAGAACTTCATTAATTAGATTTTGAATAACATTTCCTGCTTCAGATTTATTCTTGAGAAGAAAAGTCCACGACACTCTGGAAAAATCATCAACCACAACTAGATAGAACCTGTGCCCCTGGTGATCAGGGACACGACTTGGACCCCAAATATCTATATGGAATAATTCAAATGGGGAGCTACTGCTCCGACTCTGACGACCGGGGAAGCTAGACCGATGGTGCTTCCCCAACTGACACGCTTCACATCGAAAAGAAGAACTCGGAGATATCTGAGGCAGGAGGTGACGCATCTTCTGCAGCGGTAGATGACCGAACCGAAGATGCCAGGTGTATGGAGAAACAGAGGCCTGAGTATGCAAGGAGACACCAGCGTAGGAGCTACGAACAAGACGATAAAGGCCATTGTGCTCAGAACCACAGCCAATCACCCTGCCCGTCAGTATGTCCTGAAAAATAACAGACGATGGGTCAAAAATAGCACGACAGTGTAAATCACGTGTAATCTGACTAATATATAAAAGGTTCATCGAGAATTCTGGAGCATGTAGCACATTCTGTAGGTGCATAGATGGTAGCAAAGCTGTCTCCCCCTGACCGATGATAGGAGACTGAGTACCATCCGCAATGAGTACAGAGCGACCTGGCTGAACAGCCCTGTATGACTGCAGAATATCTCTCTCACGGCAAAGATGATGGGTAGCTCCAGAGTCGACAATCCATCCTGTGAGATCATAACTATGAAATGAGGCTGAAGGGCTACCTAAGGCACTGGCTGAGGCCGATGTACTGGCTGACGCCGAAGCCGCAACATCAGAAACATCTGCACCATCTGATGAAGAAGATTGTGGCATGATATCCCGAAGTCGTGCCACCAACTCCTCGAATCTGTGATCTGAAGTAGACGCAGGTGTACCCTGAACATGATCAGCTACTCGTGCAGATGGAGGAAAACCATGCTTGGAATAGCATGTATCCTCCGAATGACCAGTGCGGCGACAATATGAGCACGTAGAGCGAATGCGGCCTCCACGGCCACGTCCACCACTTCCCCTGCCACGAAACGAGGACGAACTACCACGTCCCCTGGAGACTGCCATTGCTGACGGAGTGGCAGTCGCTATATTGGATGGAACAGGTACACGACTGAGCTGCCTGTATACATCTTCTATTGGTGGGATGGTGGAATCTGCCAGTATCTGAGCACGTGCTGCCTCGTACTCCGGATCTAGGGCAGCGAGTAATACGCCAACCATAGTGGCGTTGCGGAACGTCTTCTGCTGGTCCGGTGTGGCTGTAAGCGGAATGGTGCTATAGAGCTTCTCGAACATGCCACGAAGGGACGTGTACAGTGAATGGAGAGGTCTCCCATTCTGCTTCGTGGTAAATATGTCATGCTGCAACTGGAGCATCTTCGTTTCATTGCGGACCTGAGAGTACGTCATAGCCAAAATATCCCACATCGCCTTAGCGGTGGGCTGGTGAAGGACATCATTCGCTATCTCCGTCGTGAGCGTACCTGAAAGCCACACCTTGGCGTACGCATCATCCGCCTCCCATGAGGCATAGATCCCTGTCTTCTCCGGCGGTTCATCCTCGGTAAGAATATGCTTCTTACCACACGACTTCATGAGACTGAGGAACTGCATCGCCCACAGTTCGTAGTTCGTCCCGTCCATCTTGACGATTGGTGCCGAACCTTTGAAGGCACCTATGGCGGGCATATCTAGCTTCTGATCTGACATGATGCCGGAGAAGAACGACCAATGATAACCAAGAGTATACTGTCTACCGGAACTTTGTAGGATCTAAGTGCATAGGTAGACGATTATGCACTTGAATCAAACATAACTTTGAGTCCTAGAAAGAACTCGGAACACCGGCAACAAGTAGAGGCGGTGAGAGCCTCTACCTCGCCAAAATAGCGACTAAGAGAGGTCGGTCAAGGGCTGGACAGCAAGTGCAGGGGCCCTGCGTTGGTTGGGGATGCCCTACAGGGGCGGCGTTGGAGGCCCGAACGGAGTTGGCGACGGCGTGGGAGGCCCGAAAGGGGCTGGCGGCGGTGGAGTGCCCGACAGGGGCTGTCGGCAGCGGTGGGAGGGTGCCCCGATGAGGGTGGGAGGCTCCGGCGGCGGCGTGGGAGGCTGGCGAAACCCTAGTAGGGGAGAGGGGAGGGGGGGGGGGTGCGGCGGTGGAAACCCTAGGTTAGGGTCATGGCTCTGATACCATGTTAGAATACTGAATGGGATGTTTATTCCATAGAGCCCTCGGGTCTCTTATATAGGGAGAGAGCCCTTGGGTAAATTACATGAGAGGTACATAAAGAAACAGAAATAACATTAACGACACACAACTATCTCTACAATAGCCACGCCCAATCACGTTGCCCGTAAGGATGTCCTGAAAAAGAAGAGAAGATGTATCAAAAATTGCTCGACAATGTAAATCCTTTGTAAGTTGGCTAATGGACAGCAAATTCATCGAAAAATCAGGTGCATGTAACACGTTCTTGAGATGAAAGTACGGTGTCAATCTAATCTCCCCCTGACCAGTAATGGGGGAATGTGTTCCATCAGCAATAACCAATGTACGGTCTGGAGAAACCTGTATGTATCCTGTAAGTAGACCTTGATTACCACACAGATGATGTGTAGTACCAGAGTCCATAATCCACTCTAAAGTATCTTATCCACTACTGCTAGTGAAAGCATAGGTGTTACCTAATGTACTGGTGGATGCAGATGCGACAACGTCGGCGTGACTCTCTGAAGTAGGTGCTAATGCAGCGGGACCAAATGGAGGAATGATGCCCCTTAGACGGGCTACAAGATCATCAAAGCGCTGATCCATAGATGATGTGGTTGGGGGCTTGATCTGTTCAGCGACTCGTGCAGAAGCCGAAAATCCATGCTTAAAATAGCATGTGTCTTCGGTATGTCCATAACGACGGCAAAAAGTACATGATGGCCAAACATGACCTCCTCTACCGTGAGGACCACGACCACGGAACTGATGATGACCTCAATGACCTCGATTGGCTGTCATGGCCGAGGCTGTTGGATTCATAGCAGACAAGGGAACAACGATCCGACTCAGCCTATGAAAAGCTTCCTCCATAGGAGGAATAGTAGAATCTGCCAAGATCTGATAACATGTTGCCTTGTACTCAAGATCAAGGGCAACAAGAAAAACACCCACCATAGTGGCATTCCGATAGGTCTTCTGTTGCTCTGGAGTGGCTGTGAGAGGTATGAAGCTATAAAGCTTCTCAAACATTCCACGTAAAGACGTGTACAACGAGTGTAGAAGCCGCCCGTTCTGCTTGATTGTAAAGATGTCATGTTGAAGCTGCAGAATCTTCGTCTCATTCTTTGCATGTGAGTAGGTGGCAGCCAGGATGTCCCACATTGCTTTGGCAGTGGGCTGATGGAGAATATCGTTAGAAATCTCAATTGCCAATGTTCCGGAAAGCCAGACTTTGGCATATGCATCATCTGCCTCCCAAGAGGCATTAACCCTTGTCTTCTCTGCAGGCTCTTCCTCAGTAAGAATGAGTTTCTTGCCAATTGACTTCATCATGCTCATGAACTGCATAGCCCACTGTTCATAGTTTGAACCATCCATCTTCACAATAGGCGTTGGACCTCTAAATGCGTCTGTAGAGGAAATATCTGCCTTACTTTCTGACATTATGATATTGGAAGACTAGGGGAGTAGACCAAATATGTGACTGTTTACACTGATATTAACGGGTTCAGTTGCATGTGTAGACGCAAGCAACCAAACCCATCAATCTGGAGGCGTGCGCGCTAGGAACGGGGCTGGAGTCGCACGCGCACCAGTCTAGGGTTGCACACGCACAGAAGTCACACGCACAGGAGTGTGCGTAGATGTCATGCACTGGCGCATGTCACACGCACAGGCGCATGTATGCGCGTGCAAGAATGCAGACAGATGCACGTTTTGGAGCGCAGATGCACGTGCAAGAGCACCACGCGCAGGTGCGCAGATGCGCAGGGCACCACGTACCACGCACGCGCTGGAAGGTGCACCACGCACTCACCACGTGCAGATGCGTTTAGGAGGTCGGCGCCGGAAGGTGCACCACGCACGCGCAGGGCACCACTCGCAGATGCGCATGCAAGGCGCCGGGAGGCGATGCGCCGAGAGGTGATGCACGAGGAGGCGCGGTGGCGCGAGACGGATGTACGGAGGCTTGAAGGTGGGGGTCTAGGGTTAGGGTTTTGGTTCGAGAACTCCGGTCTAGGACCGTCGCTCTGATACCATGTTGGGAAAATAAGAGAACTTGTTTATTCCATCCGCCCTAGGCTCTCTTATACAAGAGAGCAACCTATGGGTAAAATACATAAAGAGTCCAACAGAAAATAAAAATATAAGAAAAGTACATAAGTAAATAATATATCTCTACAACCTCGATTGTGGATGTGAATTTAGCTATGGATGTGACCTGGGTCGGGGCCGCAGACGAGATACTACTGCTCCTCAATACCTACAGTGCATTCACTGTGGTCGTTGGAAGCATTCATCTGAACAATGCTAGCAGAAGTTTAGCTTAACTCTTCATCTAGCCAATAGTACCTATGAGAATATCTATGACGTTGCAGAGGCATCCTCTAATCCAAATTCTAGCGGAAAGATGGTCCAATTCAATATTGTTGATTACTCCCGCCGGATAAAGATTCTCCAGACCCCCGAGCCTGCTCCTACAAGTGAGATTACCACTGCTACTTTGGTCGTTTCAGGTACAATAGCTAAATCTGTAACCACATGCTTCTGCTTGTAACATTGAGTCTACTAACCTTCTCCAAACCTCTTTGTTGGAGTACATGTGTCATATGTAGTGATGGGTAATTAGATCCCTCTAAAGTCCAATTACTACATCAACATGTTTAGACCCACATCTATTGTTAGTGGGATCCCGGTCAGTTAGTGGGGATATATAAGAAGCCACACACCAATTGTATCAAATGAGAACTTTAATAGAAGAATCAACAAGTTGAGGCATTCTCCCGTGGTTTCATCCTACTCCTCACAGAGTAGGGTTCCACGTAAAATCCATGTGTTCTTCATGTGTTATTTTATTTCTCTGATATAACGCCTTCGCATTCTCGATTTCTAACATGGTATCAGAGTGGGTTCGATTCTTAGATTTTCATGCAAAGATTTGTTATTATCATCATGGATTTGTTCTCAAAGATTATTTTGTTTATGGTCATGATTATTGAGATATGTTCGTAGTTCAATTATTGGTCTATACATATGCACAAGGTTTGAAGAGTACGATATCAGATTGATCTGGGCAAGTAAGGTTTGTTCAACCCCTATATCTGCAAGCCATCGCAACTGAGAGCCAACTGCCATAGAATCTAATGGTGGCAGCAACAACAATAGTTTAAGGGTTTTAGAAATCCCAATTGCGGCAGCAAGATTTGTTCAACATATTTTAAAATTTTCTTTTCTTAGAGAACAAGTGATAGATCTCGCCCTCACGTACTGTGCACGATACACCAATCGACGTATAACACCTCATCAAGTATCTTCTCTCCCATGCGCTATGCATTAACTCGCGCCACGCGAAGGTCCTGATTGGCGATGGCAATTGCATGAGTCAAAGAAGGTGCAATTGTAGACCAAACACAAGCATTGATGCCTCATACTCTATATCAACCTTCTCCATCTTCCATGCTCAGGCACCCATAGTGGTACCTCCAAGCCTTGTTCTAAGCGACGCACGGTCGCAAGCTCTATCCTTTATCATTGGCACCACCTCCTCTGCACACCTCATAGTTGCACCATCACATCCAGCTATAAGAAGACTCCCCCTTGATCCAGACGCAACTCCTGTTCACATTTCTCATTTCAATCATACCTTTAGGCATACATCGTCGAAAATCACCGTCCTCGTCCCTCATCCAGGAGGCGCGAGACCCATCATTCCATCATTGGTGACAATTGCAATATGGAAGAAGCCCCATTGGACGGTGGCACCAATCCATTGGGAAGAGCCCCATCATGCGAAAGAGTTTCCCCAAGGGAGCCCTAAATAGAGAGCCCCCCCTTTTCGTTTGTATGACCCAACAGGCCTACTGTATCTTTAAAAAGGGGGGGAGTGAAGAGCATGTGATGTGAAGTGTATTGGGTCCACAATTTGATAAAAAAAATGAGAGAGGGGATTCTTGGTGGGCTGCAGTCAAAAAATAGGCCTGAAAAAATAAAGGGGGTGTCCAATATAAAAAAAGTTCCTGCATAAAAAAAACCATATGCAAAAATACTTTAAAAAAGGAGGAGACGGACAAAAAAAGGAATAGATGCAAAAAAAATCATTTGAGATTGTTTTTTTCTTCCCCATCTTCATGTCTTCTCCCAACTTGGTTGATATCAATGTTTTTCATTCAGTATGGGAGAAAAGGGAGCATGTGTAGAGTTCTACATATTGTTTAGAACCCGAGTCTACAAATCAGATTCAGACTCTCCAGTTCTTCAAATTCTTCAGATTTCAGACTCTACATATTGTCAGATTCAAACTATATAGATTGGTTCAGAGTCTTTAGTTCAAGACGCACATGCGTGCATTCTTTGTTTGAGAGGTCCCCATATTTGATCTCGTCGGCTTGGGTTTTTCATGTGGTTTCACAGAGACTCAAGAGTAGAGATCCCATTCTCTAAGCAAATATGGGAGAAACCCAGTTCTCTGACGAGGAGACTTTCAAACTCCATTCTCCAGCGACTGTGGACTCCGATGAGGATGTTTCAACGGCTTTTTCTACTTCGATCCTTTAGAGAGATGGAGCAATTGCAGGCCAAAATTCTCTCCAGGTGGAGATCCATTGCAGTTTCAGTGAGTGATAAACGCAGTACAGAGCACATGTTCTCCGACGAGGAGACTCGGTTTACTTTGCACTCTAGCCCTTTTATTCCTCCTCACTAGCACGACCTGAGAAACAACGTCCTCGATAGCAACCGACAACAGAGTATACATTGAGCTGATATTGTCAGTAGTACCTTGTATTGTGAGTTTGAGATTTCTTTCAATTTGTCCAAGATGAGCATTGCATGCTCTAGCTTGAGGGGGAGTGTTGGAGTATATGTGTCACATGTAGTGATGGTTAATTGGATCCCTCCAGGTTCCAATTACCACATCCATATGTTTAATTCCACATCTACTGTTAGTGGGACTCATGTCAGTTGGTGGGGCTATAGAAGAAGCCCCACACCCATTGTATTAGATGAGAAAACTTCAATCGAAGAATCAACCCATTGAGGCATTTTCCCATGGTTTAATCCCGCTCTTCAGGAGTATGGTTCCACGTAAAATCACAATGTTCTTCACGTTTATTCTATTTCTCTGATATTATGCTTCCACATTCTCGATTTCTAACACTCTTCATCACTGAAGTCGATATGAATCGTTAATGGGGCATACTCACATGTTACTACCATTGGAACCATGGAATTATCCTCCAAGCTCCGACTATCTAGAGTTCACTATGCTACGAATTTCCCTCTCAACATATTGTCTGTTCATAAGTTTTGTAGTGAGCTGAATTGTCATGTGATATTTGATAAATTTTTGGTGGGAGCATGAGAAGAATGACCTATATTATCTTGACATACCCTCAGATTCTACGTTTTCTAGTGCTACGTCCATCTCCACAGATCCGTTCCTATGACACATGCGACTTGGGCATCCTTCTGGCTGCCAAGGCTCTCTCCGTAACGTTCCCTGAACTATCTACTCTGAAGCCATTTCAGTGCGAAACATGCAAGTTTGGGAAACATCAGAATGAAATAATCCAAAAAGTGTAGTATGACCTGACTTTAAATAGACATGAAATGAATCTCGATTAACATCTGAGCGTTCCTTTATTAGTTAAACATAAGATGATTTACTATAATCATCCACAATGACAACAAAATATCTATGGCCACTCAAAGTTCGGATCGGACAAGAATTTCTTTCAATATGTCAAACCTTCTCTCTCCATATGTTCAAATTATTCAAACTGACTCTGCTCTTGAGTTCACCCAACAACACTTGATGTATTTCTCTGCCTCCCAAGGGACTGTTCATCAGACAATTATGTCCCTATACATCTCAGCAAAATGGGATAGCAAAAAGAAAACTTGGACATCTTCTTGATATTGTTAGGTCTATCCTTACTCAGATGAATATTCCCAAGTACTATTGGGATGCCATCTTTACTGTTCATCTCATAAACATGGTCCTATCTTCTGTACTAAAGGGGGAAACTCCTTTTACTCTATTATACCCCAATAAATCTCATTTTCCTTCATCACTGAGGATTTTTGGGTGCATTGCATTTGTTCAGAACTTACATGCTACTGATAAACTGTCATCGAGGGATATCAAGTACGTCTTTCTTGAGTACTCTCACACTCAGAAAGACTATTGGTGCTATGTTCCTGTTGGGCATTGGTATTATATTTCTGCGGATGTCACTTTCTTTGAGCATACTGGCTTCTTTACACAAATTTGAGGGTGGCAGCCCCTTGGATCTATCATCTCCATCGATCGTCTATAAACGCAAGCACACCATTGCACCTGCTTTTCTACCTTTGTATATTTCTTTTTTGCTGGATGATATGTTATCTTCAAGTGCTCCCACCGTTGCTACCCTAGATGTGCCTGAGGAGCTTTCTATGGAACTCCACCAATAAAAAAAAGCAATGTACTTTTCACCTTATATCACATTTTACTTCTACTGATGGTTTATCTGGTTTCGACAAGAGGTTTGCAGATGCATTAATGGACACTTCTATTCTTAGAGATCATCATAATGCACTGCAGGATCATGGCTACCGACAAGCCATGGATGAGAAGATGGATGCCCTTACCTCTCGGGGCATGTGAGATCTCGTGATGTGCTCCTGGGAGTTCGTCATGTGGCATGCAGATGGGTCTTCACGACTAAACAGTCGCCTGATGGGTTCATTAAAGTTAGATTAGTTACAAAATGCTTCACGCAAACCTATGGAATTGATTACTTTGATAGTCGAGGGGGAGAGTGTATGCTGACTACTTAAGGCCATCCATGCCCTGAAGTAGAACCCTCGGGCATGGTTTGATAGATTTTCTACTATGATCAACACTCTTAACTTTTAAAGAATGACATTTGACAATTCTGTCTTTGTTAAATGACGGTCTATTGGCACCGTTATACTTGTTGTCTATGTTGATGATATGGTTGTCACTAGAGATGACAAAGTTGACATTTTAGAGACCAAGATATTCCTCCATAAGGCCTTTTTCACGATGGATCTTGGCAAATTCCATTACTTTCTTGGAATCGAGGCAATACACACTATAGAGGGGCTCTATCTCTCACAGAGGAAGTATTGCCTAGACATTCTTACTGAGGATGGACTACTTGGATGTAAGTCATCTAGAATTCCCGTAGAAGTGAGGAAGCATTCCTTATCTACTGATCATGTATTTGAGGATACTTGGTAAACTTCTATATCTCAACGTTACTAGGACAGATATATCATATACTGAGAGCAGATCCAACCAACACATTGAAAAATCCATTTACAGTCATTGTCAGGATGTTCTTCTAATCCTTTGATATTATTTGAAGGGATCGCCCGATCGTCGACTCTTCTTCTATGGGGTCAATGTTCACACTGATGTCTCTACCAATACATATGCTTACTATGCCAGTTCACCTGAGGACACTTGATCCACTATAGACTACATCACTCTCGCTGAGGTCAACATGGTTACTTAACGAAGAAAGAAGCAGACAATGGCATCCAGATCGACTACAAAAGCATAATACAGGGTAATGGCGCAAGCCACATATGAGATCACATGATTTATCTCCTTTTTACATGAACTTGGGCTTCCAATTGCTACTCTTGTACCTTTATACTGTGACAACAAGTCTGCTACGTACATCGTCACTAATCATTTATTCCATGAGCAGACTAAGCACATTGAGGTTGAGTGTCACTTCATTAGTGATGCAGTATGAGAAGGAAGGATCACTAGTCTACACATCACCACCAAGCTTTAACTTGCAAACATCTTCACGAAGGCACTATCGGAAAAATATCTCTCGTGGTTGATTTTCAAGTTGGGTATAATCGACAGATTACTCCATCTTGAGGGAGAGTGTTAGAATTATTGTATTTTTAATTTTATTTAAGTCTTGTAACCCATTGAGCACTTATAAGTAATTTTCCCTTTTTTATTCTTAGGGTTTCACTGTATATAAGAACCCTCAGATCCATGGAATAACAGAACGATTCATTCTCTTCTCCACATACTATTACATCCTTATTACCATCTCATCAATTCATGAGGCAAAGACTCGGCACTGCTTCAACCAACCATGTTACTTTGTCCCTATGATAAGAGATTATCCATGAGTAGTCCTTGCCTATGGACGGAGTCCACTTCAAATTTAACTACTTAAACATGGGTACACTTTACAAAATGTTCATTGCCTACCAAAGTGATGACCTCAACTTGGTCCAAACATTCGATCATTCATATTGCTTGGTTAAGATACTCGAGCATCCATGATGTTGATATGTCTTGAATCATATTTAAGCATGCAGATAAACCCTTATTTATTTTGACATCCAAAGTCTTGTTTGCTTTATGATTTGAAGTCATATCTGGTTTAGGATTATTTGTGTTGGAGAATGTACTATATAAACCTCCGTAAGGATATTGTTTTGAATCATCCTATGTATTCTTTCTCCACATAGTAAAAATCGATCGCCACCGTAAAAAAGAGCAGCCCAGTTATGGGTGAACCTTGTAAATTTGTATGTCTTTGTGCATGTGTGATTGATTGTTTATGCGTGTTTTGCTTTTGCAATTCACAAGAAACTGGTATTAGTTCATCAGGTTCAGTCAGGATCATCAATCAAGATGACGTCACAAAATCTGAAGATAAAGAAGTTCACATGGAGGAATGGATTCGTTCTATGACAGAACAAGATGTGTACCCTACTGAAGCAATATGAGATCTGGGAATTGTTGGTCCATGAGTGGGCGAAGGCTTTCGAACCCTCCAGGTTGATGGTATAGGAAGAGAAGGCGCACTCTACAATCATGCTGTGTTTGGCAGATGAGATAATCGCGAATGTAGCCGATGGGGATTCCACAACTAGTCTGTGGTTGAGACTTGAAGGTATTTACATGGCAAAGTCTTTGACCAACAAGTTGTTGAAGAAACATCTGTTCTCTCTCAGCATGCAGGAAGGTACATCTCTTAAAGAACATCTAGACCGCTTAAATACATTGTTGATAGATTTAAGAAATGTATATGTTAATTGTGTTGGCTAGAATTGACGATAACTAAGTTGGATACAGAATCATTAATTACCATCAATCATTAATCATAAATCATCGACAATCGATCAGAACTTAAAGTTACTACTCTGAGTGTTAGGACAAGTTAGTGGACGTGTTGGGAACTTAGTTGGATGCATTACACTCCACCGCATGCTTATGAAGGCACCCCAACCCTAAAGCACTCTTCACGCCTTAGAGTCATAGTGTGAGGTCACACACAGATCACGACCACAGATTATCCACTAAACTTGAGAACTTAATAAAATCAAGAATCATTTCAAAACCTCATCTTTCCCATTATCAAAATCTATATTTAAGATCTCTAAACAATAATACATTAATATATATATATATATATGAGTCATTAACCACGATATAAAAATATGGCATATAAAAGGTAATGGGTAAAACTTACGGCATTCCTTAAGGGTAATTTGAAAACCTTTTTCATAAAAAGTAGTTGTAAATTTTTAGTTGTTTATATATTACTACTTGTAGTGGGAGAAGGCTTAGTACATTTTTATATACCTTACTATTTGCTTCTTTTACAATTACCTTAAAATGCACGCTTGTTTTTTTCGAGATTTACTAATGCTTGCTGAAGTATCTTCTTCCTTTCATGCTTGGCAGGCAAGCAACCTGCGACTTAGTAGCCGATTGATGATTCAAGACATCCGCTGCTATTATGGACTGTACAATTACTTTTGTCACAGTTTTTGTTCAGTTTATGATGTAAAATACTTTCTTTCTCTTCTATATATTATGGGATACATATATACATTGTCGGCTCTTTTGTTACATGATGTATATATATGGAAAAAATGATGAAAAGAAATTTTCGTGGCACATCTTCCTGTTATTCTGTGGTTGTGAATATTAATTTGAATGTCATGGGCGTGAAAAATTTACCTATATTTTTATATAACCGGTGCAATCTTTTGTAAATGTAATGCCGCAAGTGCGTTGTATACGGATGCCATGATCCGAAGGGGTTCACAGTGCAAAAGAAGCTAAAATTAAAATAGCTTGCTTTAAAGACATGTATAAAGATAGAATAGAGGAATTATCACAAACTAAAAAATAACAAAGAAGGAAGCAAAGAATGCTGTAAGTGAAGCAAGTCGAAAGTTTGGGAACTTTTGTACAAAAAACTTTAACTCAAAGGAGGGCCAGAAATATATATTCAAATTGTTCAAAGAAAGAGAGAAAGATCTCGCAAGTGAGATGCATCAAGGATGTGGAAGGACATGTGCTTGTGAATGCATGTTGTTGAGATATTTGTATCTCCAGTTATCTTTTTCTTATTTATGTTTTCTCTATGTACTTCTCCGTAATTAACCCAGGGCTTTTCTCCTATATAAGAGATCTCTAGGGTCTCCACCATGATATGAACTTCATTTCTCCTAACATGGTATCGGAGCAACGAGTCCTAGACTAGGGTTCTCGTATCCCACCCTAACCCTAAACCTACAAGCCTGCTCCCCCCTACCCACCGCCGTCGCTGAGGGAGCATCCAACCCCCTCCCCTCTCGCAGTCGGGGTTTTCCACCCCCTGGTGCCTCTAGAAGTCGTCTCCAGGGGCAACCCAGCCCCTCCGTCCACAGCCAGGGCCAACCCAAGCACCTCCCGGCATCGTCGGGGCCTACAACCCCTGCCCAGTACGGGGCACCGCCAACCTCTAGCCCGTGTTGCATCTAGGGACCCCAACCCCTCCGTGTGTGCCGTAGTCGTACTCCTGTGGCCAGGGAGCCGTTGTTACACCTCTATTCTGCAGCCTGGAGGTCTGATTTGGTTCGGAGATTGTGATTTTTTCTCTCTTATAAATCACACATTATAAAGCTAAACCTCAACACGAATCAATGAGGATGATTGTATGAGTCTATAGATACAACTACTCCTTGATTGTGTAGACATTTTCTGATCCATCTACTCCTTAGATGTCTGTGATTCGACTTTTTGTATAATGTCAGAAAACAACGGTGATGTCTTTTCTTCTTCCGGTGCCTTAAAGGACCCTGCTCCCATCGTGAAGATGGTTGCGACCAAGTACAAGTTGTGGTCCATATAGCTTCGTACACTTATGTAGTGCCATAACAAGGAGCACATTCGGATGGATTCAGAATCGACGGACAAGACTGGGCTAATGCTTCCTGGAAGGAAGATGATGCCTATGCTCGCATTTGGTTGTTCGGGACACTGATGAAACTCGATTTCATCATCCAAATTTGCAGTTATTAACCCTCTTGCTTAAAGTAATGCCAATAAAAATCAGATAAAACTTTGTATTATCTGAGTCATAGAATAGATTAAAAATACAAAAAATAACAAAATTAAAAATTGTTGTGTTTTTATACCCTTAAAAATGCTCACAAAAATATTTCTCCCTTTATTTGACCTTGTTACTATTTTTTGGTCAACATGAAATTTGTAGATCTCATCGAGATCTACAACATTCATGTCTTAAGTTTTTCCAAATTCGACCTTCTTCTCCTCGCGCCCTCTTCTTAGTTGTTGGATCGCGAGATCCAACGGTCGAGACTTCATCTTCCACCTCCAGCCCCTCTCTCTACCATGTTCGCCCATCTCGCGCATCTGCTGTAAGGACCCCGTTTTCTTGCATCTTCAAATGAATAGCTCGATTGGGCCAAGTGTCTCCTTCTGGTTGAGCCACGTGGTTGTTTCTCCTCTCGCCAAGTGTCTCCTTCTTGCATCTTCAAACTCCTATCATCATGACAAGTGGCGTTCCCTGCGCTTCTCGATCACCCCTCCATCGATCTAATCGGGTTCGTCCTCTAGCGCCCTCTTCTTAGTTGTTGGATCGCGAGATCCAACGGTCGAGACTTCATCTTCCACCTCCAGCCCCTCTCTCTACCATGTTCGCCCATCTCGCGCATCTGCTGTAAGGACCCCGTTTTCTTGCATCTTCAAATGAATAGCTCGATTGGGCCAAGTGTCTCCTTCTGGTTGAGCCACGTGGTTGTTTCTCCTCTCGCCACGCGCCTGCGCCAGCCGCCATCCCATTGTCTTCTGGAGATTTGATCTTCACTGCACGTAGGTGCCCCAACCACAACCCTCTGATGCTTCTCCAGATTACATCACTGGTGTCCGCCTCTGCCTTCATCTCCTCTCGCCACGTGTATTGACCATCACCGTACGATCGCTCTTAAATGTCTTAATCTCAGCCGCATATGTCTGTTGCGTTCCTATTCATCCGATCAACGGCCAGGTCTCATCTCAGCCGCTAGCTTCCAAACTCCTATCATCATGACAAGTGGCGTTCCCTGCGCTTCTCGATCACCCCTCCATCGATCTAATCGGGTTCGTCCTCTAGCGCCCTCTTCTTAGTTGTTGGATCGCGAGATCCAACGGTCGAGACTTCATCTTCCACCTCCAGCCCCTCTCTCTACCATGTTCGCCCATCTCGCGCATCTGCTGTAAGGACCCCGTTTCCCCGGCCGTCGAATCCTCCCATATCCGGATCTGGTTACTCAGCAATAATTTATTCAGCAATCACAACTAACATTCAGAAATAGACTGCAAATAAAAATACTCAGAAGAAAGTATTTCAACACTTTTCCATTCACAAAATAAAGTTCAGATGATACATTGTACCACTATAATCATTTACATGTACATCAACTTAAAAGGGAAATATACAAAAGATTACTAACTACCTTAAAGAAAGTAAAGCTATTGTGGCTGGCTGGATGTCTAGTATGTAAGTTGGATGATTTTTTTAGAGTCTTTGCGATGGCTCACCGATACCTGTTGGGTTTTCCATAAATCATATGATAAAAATTAGCGAATGCTAAGTAACGAAGAAGAGAAAAGCAAACAAATTGTGTAATTTTTCAAAATTCATTGATATCACAAAAATTTCATTTCTTTTCATTAATTTAAGTCCTATTCCTTTATATTCCACATCAGGGATTAGTCCAGGGGAACCCCACCATTCTTGGACTCCGAAGCTGTGGATGCTTCAGGATTGGAGATTGTTTTGATCTTGGTAAGCTTATGCTGCCGCACGTCGCCTCAACCAATCCTCCAATACTACCCTGACAATTTCCTTTTCATTTATTAAACAGGGTCTCAACCCTTAGCCTGGAAAAACAAAAGAGCACACCGTCCTCGAGGACTCGGTTGCTTAAAACCTCAGGCTAACATTTAATCATATAACCTAGCGGCTTTAAATACATGTTATCGTGACCCAGCCGCTATTGAACCACTCGTGCCTCCACATAACACGACCACATCTTCCGTCGTTCCAACCCAAATATATTGGCTCCCGGTACCACGCGTTGCAAAATCTTCATTTCGTGCGCACTTATCATAACAGGGCAACCGTGTAACACCTAGGTAGGGAAACGCCAATACGGGTTCCTTCCGACAAACCTACAGGTTGCATGCCCGACCTGTAGTTCTACTCCCAGTCATCCTTAACGTGACACATGATCCTTTTCAGGATCCATCTCAAATCACACCAATTCACATGATGTAATTCTTTCGTTAAGTCTTTGATTTGCATAAACCGCAATACTTAGTATCGACTCACATATATATTATTCATAACCATATGTATACTCCTATTTATGCCTATTTTAACTCCCAAACCCTAACTTTCAGAGCCAACGCATCAATTTGATGCGTAAATCTTATTTTAGTGGGAATCACAAAGCAATTCTTCAGACTTTTTCAAAAATAACCAAAATTAGGGTTCTTCGTAGCAAAGAATACAAAATCAAGAATTTCAATAATTTCGTATGAAAACCCAACAACAAAAGGAAGGATTTCGTTACCTAATCGAGCTCTCTCTCGTGTATGCAAGGCTTTATCGAGTTTCGTATTTAGAAATGCTATTTTAAGGCTCCTGAAAAGATCGAATATCATTTTTCGTATCAAAACTCTATGAACATGTTAAGAACGCGAAGAACGAACGAAGAACGTGAGGACCGCGAAGAACACGAAGAACGTCAAGAACGTATTTTCTCTTAAAATTTCGGCAGAATTTCCCCTTATATCGGGACATATTTCTCGGAAACTTTCGGCAGATTTTCCCCTTATATCGGGAAATATTTCAAAATAAAAACGAAAAGAGTTTCCTCTATAAAATTAATCGAGAGAAAAATAACAACGAAACTAAAAAAAATATACTCAACAACAAGAGATGAAGAACCGGTAGACACGGCACATCTTAGGTGAGTGAACGTGTGACGAATCACAGGGTCACTGACGTGCATAGCCGCCCGCACCTAAGTAGGGTATTACACAGATTTCTCCATCAAAATAACTATAAAAGCATAATACGAAGAATAGAAACATAAACGATGGAGAATCGGTAGACACAACGCGTCTTAGATGAGTGAACGTGTGACGAATCACAGGGTCACTGACGTGCATAGCCGCCCGCAGCTAAGTAGGGTGTTACGCAGATTTCTCCTCGAACCACAACAGGAAAACGGATCGGAAAGAAATATGAATCAAAAACAAAACTTCGAAGAACAAGAGTATGAATTGAAAGCCTAGCTTACGAAGCAACTAAGAGAGGATCATACCATTCTCCTCCTCGTTTTCCCGGCAGCGCTTCGCTAGCGCTCCTCCCTCGCCTCCCACTCCTCCTCCCAACCTCTCGACCCTAGCCCTTGGGGTGGTGGTGGTAGTGGACGTTGTAGAGAATGAATGGGTAGGGGGTCTATTTATAGGCCCCAGAAAACCACTAACCATGGTTAGAAAACCATGGTTTAGACCTTAAACATGGTTTAGCGGCCAATGGTTTTGGCCCATGGTTTTAGCCAAAACTTATCCCAAACTTGAAGCCTAAGTTAGAACATTCTAGAGGATTCTAGATTCGCTAATGATGCTTAATTAACACTAATCGTGATTAACTTTCACTAATCGCGATTTAACTTTCGCAGCTTACGCTTATCTTTTGTTAACTATTGATTAGTGTTTACTAATGATCATTAGCGGCTTTCAATCATCATTAATTTCTTTAATCATATTTAATTAGTATTAATGACAGTCATTATGGATTAATGACTTCTCTTTCTTCGGAAAATCATAACAATTCGAAACGAAGTCCGATTCACACGAAACAAATTTCGTTGGTTTTCTCTTAATAAGCCGGATCTTATTATATAGGATCCGAGATATACCAAGTTCAAGGCTTTACAATTATAACAACCTTAAAGGAAATCTCGTCCTCGAGACTAAAAATGTAGGCATAACATCCTTAAAGAGGATTGAAAATATAACAACCTTAAAGAGAATGAACGTCATGTTATTTAAAATGAACATATACATAATACATAATGTTATCATTCAAACAAGTACGGGTATTTCTCTCTCATTTCTGCCTCAGGTTCCCATGTGGCTTCTTCAAACTCTTGGTTTCGCCATAATACTTTAACTAGAGGCACCTCTTTGTTTCTCAACTTCTTGATATCTCTTTCAAGTATTTGCACAGGTATCTCTTGGTATGTCAAGTCTGGCTCAACATGTAAATCATCATAACTTATCTTATGCTCTGGATCCCTAATGTACTTTCTCAGATTTGATACATGAAATACATCATGTATTGCTGAAAGATGTGGAGGAAGTGCAAGTCTATAGGCAACTTTTCCAATCCGTTGAATAATTTCAAAGGGACCCACGAACCTGGGTGCTAACTTCCCACGCAAACCAAACCTCTAAACACCCTTCATAGGTGATACTTTGAGAAATACAAAGTCACCTACCTCAAATTCAAGGTCTCTTCGCCTGGTAACACTGTAACTTTTCTGATGACTCTGGGCAGTTAATAATTTTTTTCTAGCAAGTTCTACAGCTTCCCGTGTCTCCTGAAGTCTATCTGAATCATAAAGGTTCTTTATTCCGACCTCTTGCCAACACAAAGGAGTAGTACACCTTCGTCCATATAGTGCTTCAAATGGTGCCATGCCAATACTTGTATGGTAACTATTATTGTAGGTGAATTCCACAAGAGGCAAATGTTTAATCCACAATCCCTTCCATTCTAAGGCACATGCTCGTAGCATATCCTCTAGTGTTTGAATCGTACGTTCTGACTGACCATCTGTTTGTGATGATATGCTGTACTCAAGCATAGTTGTGTACCTAGGGCTTTCATGAAGTTCTCCCAATAGTGTGAGGTGAATCGTGAATCTCGATCAGAAACTACTTCCTTCGGGAAACCATGGAGGCGAATCACATGTGTAATATATAACTCAGCCAGCTGGTCTGGAGTGAAAGATAAGCTTATCGAAATGAAGTGTGCTACCTTTGTCAGACGATCTATTATAACCCAGATACTATCTTTACTACCAGTCGTCTGAGGTAAGCTAGTAACGAAATCCATGGAAATGCTTTCTCATTTCCATTCAGGTATAGGGAGGGGTTGCAATAATCCCGGTGGCTTTTGGTGTGAAGCCTTTACCTGCTGGCAAGTGAAACATGAATTCACAAACTCAGCAACATCTTTCTTCATTCTTGACCACCAAAAGTATGAATGAAGATCCTTATACATCTCGTAATTCCTGGATGAATAGATAATCTAGAACAATGAGCTTCTTGTAAGATGTTTTTCCTTAGTTCAGGTGTGTTTGGTACACAAACTCTATGATGATTATACAGTAAACCATCTTGTATCTGGAATCCCTCTATCTCATTCTTCTCAAGTTGTTGTTTCAAGTCTTTAAGGACTGGATCATCCTCCTGTCCCTTCTTTATTTTATCCCATATTTCTGGTTTGTATCGATGAGGAATAGTTATAGTATCAGCACTACTATCAAATGGTTTCCATTCACTTAACGTTGATAGTAAACCCCAGAAGTGGATAGCACTCACTAACCCGGGTGAATAAGTTCTTCTGCTAAGTGCATCTGCTACGACGTTCCCCTTACCAGGGTGGTAGGAGATAGTGCAATCATAATCTTTCAACAACTCTAGCCACCGTCTCTGTCTCATATTGAGCTCCTTTTGATCAAATAGATATTTCAAGCTTTTATGATCGGTGAAGATTTCAAAAGTAATACCATACAGGTAGTGTCTCCATATCCTTAAAGCGAAAACTACGGCATCTAATTCAAGGTCATGTATTGGGTAGTTCTTCTCACGTGTCTTGAGCTGTCGTGATGCATACGCAACTACCTTACCATGTTGCATAAGAACCGCCCCAAGTCCTTCTTTAGTTGCGTCAGTGTACACTGTAAACCCTTCACTCCCAAAGGGTAGAGTAAGGATGGGTGCAGATGTTAGGCATTCTTTCAGTGTCTGAAAACTAGCTTCACATGTATCGGACCATAAGAATAGGACCTCCTTTTGAGTTAGTCTAGCCATTGGCAATTCTATTCGTGAAAAGTCCTTCACGAATCTTCTATAATATCCAGCTAAACCCAGAAAAGATCGTATTTCTGTAACAGTCTTCGGGCGTTCCCAACTCATCACTGCACTAACCTTTGTAGGATCAACTGATATACCTTCCCCAGAAATAACATGGCCTAAGAAAGATACTTCAGATAGCCAGAAGTCACATTTGCTATATTTAGCATACAGTTTGTTCTTCCTTAGAGTTTCAAGTGCCCGCCTGAGATGGTGTTCATGCAGATACTTATCCTTGGAGTAAATAAGCACATCATCAATAAAGACTACTACAAAGTGATCTAAGAACTCCTTGAATACTCTATTCATGAGATCCATGAAGGCTGTTGGGGCATTTGTTAGTCCAAAAGGCATAACTAAGAATTCATAATGTCCGTATCTAGTTCGAAAAGCTGTCTTGGGAATATCTGTATCTTTAATTTTCAACTGATGGTATCCAGATCTTAAATCAATCTTGGAATACACAGTTGAACCTTGTAACTGATCAAAGAGATCATCTATTCTTGGCAGAGGATACTTCTTCTTTATTGTCCTCTTGTTTAGTTGTCTATAGTCAATGCACAACCGCATCGACCCATCCTTTTTCCTAACAAATAAGACAGGTGCACCCCATGGTGAAGTACTAGGACGAATGAATACTTTATCTAACAGTTCTTGCAATTGTACCTTTAACTCTCGTAACTCAGCTGGTGACATCCTATACGGAGGGATAGAGATAGGCTGAGTATCAGGTATGAGAGATATTTCAAATTCAATCTCTCGCTCAGGTGGTAATCCAGGTAGTTCCTCTGGAAATATATCAGTAAACTCGCACACTATAGGCACATCCTCTATCATTCTTTCTGACCATGATATAGTGGATACATAAGCTAAATAACCTTGGCACCCTTGCTCTAACAACTGTTGTGCCTTCAATGTAGAGATATATTTGATATTATTATTGGATGTCTTTCCAATGAACTGGAACTTTATCGAGTTAGGAAGGTGAAATGTTACTGTCTTCTGGAAACAGTCAAGACATGCATGATGCCTTTCTAACCAATCCATTCCTAGTATAAGATCAAAGTCCTCCATTTCGATTAGTAGTAGTGAAACAGGTAACTAATGTCCTGCTATCAGTGTTATACAATTATCCAGGATTTCTCGGATTATAAATACTTGTCCTCCTGGTCCCTTTATCAGATAGGACTGTTGTACTTCTATTGGTATCTTACCCAAAGTGGGTACTAACCGTCGAGTAATAAATGAATGTGAAGCACCAGAATCAAATAAGGCATGTACTGAAAAGCCATGAATAGTAACAGTACCTCGTACGACTGTGCCTGAATTGTAGGCTTGTTCCTCAGTAATTGCATTTAGCTGGCCATTAGGAATAGGCAAGCTAGAACCCGCAACACTTTGTGGTGGTTGTTGTGTAGGAGACGCTCCTTGTGAGCCTCGACCTCTACCATGTCTTCCTCTGTGTGTTGCTCCATTGCTCGAGGTGGATGTTATACTGTTAATTGGGGTTGATTTAAACCCTGAACCTCTCAACTTCGGACAATCTTTCTTGATGTGGCCTTCTTGATGACAGTAAAAACACACACGTGCTCCCGTTTGAGCTGAAGATCCCGGCACAGAGGTGCTAGCTCATGCTGCTGAGTTGCGAGGATATAGTGGAGGTCTAGAGAAATCCCTTCTTCCAGATAATTCCTGGCCTAAATTCTGTGGCGAGCTTATATTAGACCCGACTGGATGATAGCGACGATCTCTACGGTTATAATGTGACTTGCTTTTGGATGGTCCACCATTAAAGTGGAAACTTCTTCTTTGGCGGTTTTCATCCCTCTCCATCTTAATACGAGAGGCGATGTCCATTGCTTCATCTACGATTGTGACTCTAAAACCAGCAAGCTTTTCTCGTAGATCTCCCTGAAGACCGCTAACAAATTTGGTAAGATACTCTTGTGGTGAAGCTTCTAGAGCTGGTGAGTACCGTAGTAGCTCAGTAAAGTGGATATGATAATCTCTTACGGTCTTAGAACCCTGATTCAGAGAAGCCAACTCTCTCCTCTTTAACTTTTCCCAATGAGAAGGACAGAAATGAGCTCGGAACCTCTCTTCAAAGATATCCCATGGAACAGGATCTGTTAATTTCTTGGAAATGGCTCTCCACCATCGTCTTGCATAGTCTGCTAAGGAGTAATCGGCAAAGTGCACCCAAGTATCTGCTGGTGCGTGTATTATTCTCAGCATCCTACTGACGTCATCAAGTCATAATTCAGCCTCGGCAGGTGTCTCTACACCTTTGAATTGAGGAATTTTTCCCTTTCGGTAATTATCTAGTAATGTTTGGTGTCTAAGAAGGGCCTTCTCCATTGCTCCTTCAACTGGGGTAGGAGCAAACTCAGTTGAAGGATGGTAACTAGATTCTTCCTCAGAAAGATGGACAAAACCTTCAATCCTAGCATCCACGGGCTTAGATGCCTCGGGTCTCTCAGCCTGTGCATTGAGCCTCTCCTCCAATGCTTGTTGCCTTTGCCCCATGTCTTGGAGCATTGCCATCATAGCCGCTAATTGTCTAGACATGTCTTGATCTGCCATGATCCTGGGATGAGTCAAGGTCAAAGGTCAGATCCTATATGTCATAGCATGATGTACATAAGGGACAATGACTTGTGAATGGTACTGCAGTCATTTATTAAGATCAAAGGATCTTAATACAACCTTAGTTTCTGAATACTGCTCATAGTTATTAATTACTAAATAAATTACTGGAGTAACCAGGCTCTGATACCAATCTGTAACTACCCCGTTTCCCGGGCCGTCGGATCCTTCCATATCCGGATCTGGTTACTCAGCAATAATTTATTCAGCAATTACAACTAACATTCAGAAATAGAATGCAAATAAAAATACTCAGAAGAAAGTATTTCAACACTTTTCCATTCACAAAATAAAGTTCATATGATACACTGTACCACTATAACCATTTACATGTAGATCAACTTAAAAGGGAAATATACAAAAGATTACTAACTACCTTAAAGAAAGTAAAGCTACTGTGGCTGGCTGGATGTCTAGTATGTAAGCTGGATGATTTTTTTAGAGTCTTTGCGATGGCTCACCGATACCTGTTGGGTTTTCCATAAATAATAGGATAAAAATTAGCGAATGCTAAGTAACGAAGAAGAGAAAAGCAAACAAATTGTGTAATTTTTCAAAATTCATTGATATCACAAAAATTTCATTTCTTTTCATTAATTTAAGTCCTATTCCTTTCTATTCCACATCAGGGATTAGTCCAGGGGAACCCCACCATTCTTGGACTCCGAAGCTGTGGATGCTTCAGGATTGGAGATTGTTTTGATCTTGGTAAGCTTATGCTGTCGCACGTCGCCTCAACCAATCCTCCAATACTACCCTGACAATTTCCTTTTCATTTATTAAATAGGGTCTCAACCCTTAGCCTGGAAAAACAAAAGAGCACACCGTCCTCGAGGACTCGGTTGCTTAAAACCTCAGGCTAACATTTAATCATATAACCTAGCGGCTTTAAATACATGTTATCGTGACCCAGCCGCTATTGAACCACTCGTGCCTCCACATGGCACGACCACATCTTCCGTCGTTGCAACCCGAATATATTGGCTCCCGATACCACGCGTTGCAAAATCTTCATTTCGTGCGCACTTATCATAACAGGGCAACCGTGTACCACCTAGGTAGGGAAACGCCAATACGGGTTCCTTCCGACAAACCTACAGGTTGCATGCCCGACCTGCAGTTCTACTCCCAGTCATCCTTAACGTGACACATGATCCTTTTCAGGATCCATCTCAAATCACACCAATTCACATGATGTAATTCTTTCGTTAAGGCTTTGATTTGCATAAACCACAATACTTAGTATCGACTCACATATATATTATTCATAACTATATGTATACTCCTATTTATGCCTATTTTAACTCTCAAACCCTAACTTTCATAGCCAACGCATCAATTTGATGCGTAAATCTTATTTTAGTGGGAATCACAAAGCAATTCTTCAGACTTTTTCAAAAATAACCAAAATTAGGGTTCTTCGTAGCAAAGAACACAAAATCAAGAATTTCAATAATTTCGTATGAAAACCCAACAGCAAAAGGAAGGATTTCGTTACCTAATCGAGCTCTCTCTCGTGTATGCAAGGCTTTATCGAGTTTCATTTTTAAAAAGGCTATTTTAAGGCTCCTGAAAAAATCGAATTTCATTTTTCGTATCAAAACGCTAAGAACATGTTAAGAACGCGAAGAACGAACGAAGAACGCGAGGAACGCGAAGAACACGAAGAACGTCAAGAACATATTTTCTCTTAAAATTTCGGCAGAGTTTCCCCTTCTATCGGGACATATTTCTCGGAAAATTTCGGCAGAGTTTCCCCTTATATCGGGACATATTTCTCAGAAATTTCGGCAGAGTTTCCCCTTATATCGGGAAATATTTCAAAATAAAAACGAAAAGAGTTTCCTCTATAAAATCAATCGAGAGAAAAATAACAACGAAACTAAAAAAATATACTCAACAACAAGAGATGAAGAAACGGTAGACACCACACATCTTAGGTGAGTGAACGTGTGACAAATCACAGGGTCACTGACGTGCATAGCCGCCCGCACCTAAGTAGGGTATTACACATATTTCTCCATCAAAATAACTATAAAAGCATAATACGAAGAATAGAAACATAAACGATGGAGAATCGGTAGACACAACGCGTCTTAGATGAGTGAACGTGTGACGAATCACAGAGTCACTGACGTGCATAGCCGCCCGCACCTAAGTAGGGTGTTACACAGATTTCTTCTCGGACCACAACAGGAAAACGAATCGGAAAGAAATATGAATCAAAAACAAAACTTCGAAGAACAAGAGTATGAATTGAAAGCCTAGCTTACGAAGCAACTAAGAGAGGATCATACATTTCTCCTCCTCGTTTTCCCGGCAGCGCTTCGCTAGCGCTCCTCCCTCGCCTCCCACTCCTCCTCCCAACCTCTCGACCCTAGCCCTTGGGGTGGTGATGGTAGTGGAAGTTGTAGAGAATGAATGGGTAGGGGGGTCTATTTATAGGCCCCAGAAAACCACTAACCATGGTTAGAAAATCATGGTTTAGACCTTAACCATGGTTTAGCGGCCCATGGTTTTGGCCCATGGTTTTAGCCAAAACTTATCCCAAACTTGGAGCCTAAGTTAGAACATTCTAGAGGATTCTAGATTCGCAAATGACGCTTAATTAACACTAATCATGATTAACTTTCACTAATCGCGATTTAACTTTCGCAGCTTACGCTTATCTTTTGTTAACTATTGATTAGTATTTAATGATCATTAGCGGCTTTCAATCGTCATTAATTTCTTTAATCATGTTTAATTAGTATTAATGACAGTCATTATGGATTAATGACTTCTCTTTCTTCGGAAAATCATAACAATTCGAAACGAAGTCCGATTCACACAAAACAAATTTCGTTGGTTTTCTCTTGACGAGCCGGATCTTATTATATAGGATCCGAGATATACCAAGTTCAAGGCTTTACATCCGCTCCCCACTTTCCATTTTCACCACCTCCTCGACGCTCCCCTCGTCGCGATAACTACCCCACGATCAAGACCGGTCTTCACTCATCCTCGCAGGGCACGTAGCATCCCTCTCCCTCACGCTCCATAGAACCTCCGCTACCCATGTCGTGCATCACATCCTCGCCTCTTCAAATAACCTGCCTCCGGTTACCTTACACCTGTCCACCTGCACGTGGGTCACGGTCCCATCCTTCCTCCGTCCCTCGATGACAACGATGAGATGCCAAGAAGCGCGACGACCATCGTCGACCCCGGAATCGACCCCTGGCCATGGTAGGCCAGGTCTCCGATGCTCCCTCGCCGGCGAGCTGCTCCCCGTAGTCGGGAGAGTCCAACGAAGACCCGAGATCCGCCTATGATCTCAAGCCCAGGCCTCGCTCTGTCAAACCCCCAGGTAAGTCCCTTCTGATCCTCCTTTGAATTCTCGTTGCATTTCCCTATATTAGAACTATACTCGTACCATCACCATCCTTCGACCATCGCATTTGTTCTGCCTCACATCACTCGTCTTCACGCACCCATCCGATAACCTTCTCCCCCTTCTCCATAGCATGATCATCTCCGACCTGCCTCTTATCTTGCCTCGTCAAAGATAGAGCTCTGTCCCCCACTCACCCGCTCGTCGGGGACCCACTTCACTCACATCACTCCACCCCACGCATACCTCGGCTACCGTACTAACGCTTGCAGGTACTATATGATTAAATGGCCGGAATTGTGGGTGTGGCTCAGATCTCCACCAACACCTCTAACGGAGCACCGCCGGACGAAGAATCCAGCCACTTCGACGTCTTCCTTGAGTTCTGGACCCCTTCATGAGGCTGCCATGGATCGTCGGGGACCATTAGAGGAGATGGTGGAGCATGGCGGAGCTCCATGCACCTCGTCGGAGTCCCATATGCACTGCCATCCCATCAACGAAGGAGGAGATCCAGAGTTTACAGGTGTCGTTGGATGGCACCCTCCCGGTGGCCATCCAACGACGGACATTCGGCCACGTCGATGACCTCTTCCTCGTCCACCTGTCGTCCGATCTCGATGATCGGACGGTCCACGGAGGTCCACGTCATCAGCTCTAAACCTACAGGCTCGGAGCACTCGAGCCTCCTCCGAGATAGCATCGACGCCTGAGCCTTACCCGAGCCTCCATCGAACCTGTGCAGTACACCGAACCTCGACCCATGTGCCTCGTTACGTAGGTCGGGGAAATTTGCAGGGAGACTCCTCATCTTTCTTCAAATTACGTACAGGTCCTGACAGACACATGCAACCCATGCGTGCCTAGGGTAAATTGCAACCGATCCACTGCTGGTTTTAATAATTGCAATTTTACCCCCGTGTATGTGGGAAAATATCAGTGAAGGCCTCGCGACTTATTTTATTTACATTTAAATCCTTTCAGGGACCTGTTTGCAGCTTTTCCCTATTTATTTTCATGTTTTTCTTATGTTTATGCCCCTGCGCTCTTTTACGAATATCATAAGCATCCGAGCTCTGTTTCAGTTGATTTTAGTTGCGTTTTAAAGCTTGTTTCATTGACTTCTTAATGGCATCTTAAATCTCTATTTTGACACTCATGGTTTTGAAGACTAATTTTATTAATGTAGTGTCTTTGACATGATTTCTTAAGCCTTGTTTTCACGTATCATTGAAATTTTCCTTGATAATTGAAAATGAAATTGATTACTGTTGTTTAATGGCTCAAATATTGTTGTCTAATTAGGGCACATGTGCATCATTGTAACTTTCCATTTTGTTGCATATTAAAAAAAATCAAACAAAAAGTGTATGTTTCATGTGTCTGCATTGTTTATAAATCTGTGCATTTGGACCTATGAGTTTCTAATTTAACACCTAATCTAGTAGTAAGAGTCTAGATATATCACTTAAGAAAAGGGGAGATGGCAGTGCAGATCGCTACAAGGCCAGGCTTGTGGCACATGGGTTCACCTAAACCTATGGGGTAGACTATCAGGACACTCGACACTTCGCATTCTTTTATCAGTTGTTATTTCACGGAACTTGCCACTTTACAAGCTTGATGTAAAAAATGCATTTTTATACGGTGATCTACAAGAGGAGGTATATATGCAGCAACCACCAGGGTATGCTACTGAGGGGAAGTCACAAAAAGTGTGCAGGCTCTATAAGGTGATTTATGGCCTGAAGCTGAGTCCGAGAGCTTGGTACCAGAAGCTATTGGAGTTGATAGAACAACAGAGTTTCGTGAGGTCTACAACGGATCACTCATTGTTTGTTCAGAGGACACAGAGAGGTACTGCAGCTATTCTTGCCTATGTTGATGATATTATTGTTACAACAATAATGAGCAGGGCATTTAAACTGCCAAGGAGTTCCTAGGTCAGCAGTTTGTGACTAAGGACCTTGACACGCTTCGATACTTTCTTGGATTAGAGTTCGCCAGGAACCAACGTGGTCTTGTGATGACCCAGAGGAAGTTTGTGATGGATCTTCTTTTTGAGATAAGTATGATAGGGTGCATGCCTGCTACTACCCCTATGGATCCAAGTATGAGATTATATGATGATGACACTGAGGAGGTAGACAACAGGAAATATAGAGAGCAAATTGGAAAGCTTCTATATGCCACTATCACTAGGCCAGATATAGTATTTGCATTGAGCAAAGTTAGCCAATTCATGGATCATCCCAGGAAGGTGCATATGGATGTGGTTCATATGATCTTGAGATATTTGAAGATTTCACCTGGTTCTGGTCTCATATTCGACAGGGGTACATCTCTTGAGGTGACAAATTGTGCAGATGTAGATTATGCATGTTACCCCAGAGACAAGAAGTCTACTTTTAGCTTTGCTATTTTTGTTGGCAGCTCTCTTATTTCATGGAAAAGCAAGAAGCAGACAATGGCGACCAGATCTAGTGCAGAATCTGAATACAGGGTTGTGGCACAGGGAAGCGCAGAGATGATGTGGGTTTGATCTGTGTTAACTGATCTTACTGCTGAGATGTCTCTTCCCATGCAGCTTTTATGTTATAATCAAGCGGGTCTATCTATAGCTAACAATCATGTATTTCATGAACAGACCAAACACATAGAGATGGATTGTCATTACACAAGAGACATGATTCAGAAAGGTCTCGTATCTACATCTCATGTTTCTATGGAGATCAGACTACAATCATCTTCACCAAGGCACTTGCTAGAGGTTCATTTCAGAGGTGTTACACCAAGCTGGGCATGATAGATATATATACTCCAGCTTGAGGGGGAGTGTTGAGATATTTATATTTCCAGTTATCTTTTTCTTATTTATGTTTTCTCTATGTACTTCTCTATAATTAACCCAAGGCTTTTCTCCTATATAAGAGAGCCCTAGGGTCACATCTATGATATGAATTTCTTTTTTCCTAACACATGCATGAGTAGGGAAATTGTTAGTACAAGAACATGCATATTTTGATGATAAAAAAAATTTGTGCGCAAAGTTTGTAGCTAGGTCAAGAGCAAGAAAGCTACTGGACAAGGAAGAAAGTCGAGCTAAAGTGCTCAAGCTTAAGTGAAGAATAAGCAAAGAAGCTCAAAGGAGTTCACAACTATGGAACTTCAGCTCAAGCTAAAGGAAGGATCTAAAAATCAAGAAGAAGATGAAGACTTTTCTTTTATTGAGTCATGCTTTATTTTATTATCATAAAGACCTCAAATCATGCATATTGCATTTTGAGCTTTTGACTTTGACTTTGACTTTGACTTTCAGGTTAAAGAGTCAATCTAATCGATCAAACTCTTTATACTGATCGAATACACATGATCGATCAATCTTTCTTTTATTATCGATCCTTATTTGAATTACAACAAATATATCTTTAATCGATCATTTTTTATCATTGATCGATCATCTCTTGATTCCGATCGATTACCTAAATCCCCATGATCGATCATTCGATTTTGATTGATCATTTTTGTATTATGATTGATTATATTCTATTTGAGGAAGTGCAGCCAATTTCATTCCCGATTTGTTTACAACTACTACTTTTGAGAGCCAATGTTTATGGGACCTTCAGACATATAAATAGAACCATATACCTCATTATACAACATACACCACCAACAACAAGCTCTCTACTCTTTGTTTTCCACTTTATACTGTGAGAGAAAGATTCAAGAGCTATTTTCTAATGTGTTCCTCATTCCGACAGGTTTAAATTCTCTGTAAGATCGCTTTAGTTCTGTCTCTTATTATTCATTGCATATTTACTTTGATATTGAGGTTGTTAGAATTATTTCCTGTAAAAGGATGAGTTGACCGTGTAATCAACTCAGGTTGTAATACGATTAGGTTGCTCGCGTAAACAACTCAGGTTAGTGAAAGACCCGAGTGGGTCAGGTTGATAGCCTGAATCTGGAAAGTCGGGTTGTGATTTTTACCTAGGAGGGTTTCCACGTTAAATACATGTGCACTTGTGTTTATTTCTTATTTTTTATTGAAAGTGATACACAATGATGTACTTGTTTAAATAGTCAAGCTGATCAATCAACCTCTTTACACCGCTCGACCAATCTAACTTTAATAATCAATTATTATTGGAATTACAATGTCTATATCGTGATCGTCATTTTTTATACTTTGATGGATCAACGAAATCCACATGATAGATTATTTGATTCAGACCGATCATCTTTGTATCATGATCGATAATATTCCATTTGAGGAAGATTTTTGAAGCCGATTTCATTGTCAATTTGTTAACAACGACCACTTTTTGAGAGCCAACATTTATGTGAATCTAAGACCTATACATAGGACACATACCTCATTATATGCCACACACCAAGAGCAACAAGCTCTCTACTCTCTGTTTTCCACTCTATACTCTGATAGAAAGATTCAAGAACTATTTTATGTTTCGTTCTTCATTCCTACAGCTCTGGCTCTATGTGTTTGATTCTTACAAGCACGCTCCTCACTCTGTCAGATCATTTTAGTTTTGTCTCTTATTATTCATTGCAAATTAACTATGATATTGAGGTTGTTAGGATTGTTTCCTGTAAACGGTTGAGTTGATCGCATAATCAACTTAGGTTGTAATTTGATTGGGTTGTCCACGTAAGCAATTCATGTTAGTGAAAGATTTGTATGGGTCGGGTTAAAAGACAAAGTATGGAGACTCAGGTCATGGTTTCTACCCAGGAGGTTTTTCACGTTAAATACATGTATACTTTTGTTCATTTCTTATCTTCTTATTAAAAGTGCTACATAATGTCATGCTTATTTTTAGATTATTATGATTGTAACGATCCAGGTCATCTAGTCTGATCCACCCATACCATCATCCTATATTCGAGCAGGGGTACAGAAAACCAACACTTGTTAATCAAAAGGATATAGAGACTAGACAGAAATAGTATTTCCATAAGCTTTTCATTGGGTAAGGGAATAAAGAGATTGCTTTGGGAGATCTTGCATGTAATGAATGTTACATGAATAATGCAAGCTATAGAGGGATACAAAGGAAGAAAGTAGAGGGGCTTTAAAGGTTATAAAACCTGGGAAATGGATATAACCTGATGACATTCTTATAGAAGTTTGGAGAGTTCTAGGTGAACGGGGTTTGACTTGGCCCACAAATTTATTAAATATTATTTAGCAAAGTAAGAAACTGCTTGAAGAATGGAGGAGAAGCATTGTGGTGCCTTTTTATAAGACTAAAGGAGACATTCAATTCAAATTATAGAGGTATCAAACTGAAGAATCATACTATGAAAATTTGGGAACATGTTATTGAAAGAGGGTTAAGGTAAGGTTCCAAAGTAACTAAAAACCAATTCGGATTCATACTAGGATGCTCAACTATTGAAGTTATCCACTTGTTGAGGAGAATAATGAAGATTTATAAAGCTAAGAAAAGAACCTCCATATGATCTTTATCGATTTGAAGAAAACTTATGATTTAATCCCAATGGAGATATTGTGGAGAGTTTTGGAGAAGAGACAAGTATACGTCCTATACATTGGCATTATAAAGGATATGTATGATGGAGCTTCAACTTTAGTTAGGATCCAATCAGGGAAGATAAACTATTTTAACATCAGCATCGTTCTGCTTCAAGATTAGACTTTGAGTCTATTCCTTTTTACTTTGATTATGGACGAGTTGACTAGTCACATTTAGAATGAGATACCTTGGTGTATGTTGTTCATCAATGATATTGTATTGATTGATGAGATAAGAAATGGAGTAAGTGAGAAGCTGGAGGTTTGAAGATATGACTTAGAGACTACAGGATTATGTATAAGTAAGGCCAAAACTTAATATATAGAGTACACATTTGATGGAAACAACAGTGAAGGACTCGATGTGAAGATCGGAGATGATAACATCCAGAAGAAATATTCTTTTAGATACTTTGGATCTATTTTCAACTGGATGGGGAAATTACTGGAGATATTACTCATAGAATAAATGCAGGTTGGTTAAAGTGGAGAGGAGCCTCTACTATACTTTGTGATAAGAAAATCACTTTGAAAGTCAACGGTAAGTATTAAAACACAACCGTGAACCCTGCTGTACTCTATGGATCAGAATGTTGACCTATGAACCATAAACATGTGCAGACAATGACGGTAGCAGAAATGAAAATGCTAAGATAGATGGCTGGTCATACATGAAAAGATCGGATTCCGAATAATGTGATCGGAAGAAAAATTGGTGTAGCTCCGAAAGAGGATAGGATGAGAGAAAACCGCTTAAGATGGTTTGGCCATTTGCAAAGGAGGTCGACTAATGCACCAGTAAGAAGATGCGAGATTTGGGATGTTGAACCGGTTAAGAGAGGAGGAGGAAGGCCCAAGAAGTGTTGAAATGAGACTATCCAAAGAAATCTTAGTTATTTGGATTTAAACCCGAGAATGACCCAAAATAGATCTGAATGGAGGCAAAAAAATCCATGTAGTTGACCCTACTTAATTGTGGGAGAAGGCTTTGTTGTTGTTAAACCATCTCATTAATAATGTTTTATTTATCACTAATTTTATAATAATTTCAGATACTATAAATAGAAAAAATAAGGTTGAAGCCCCGCCAAGTTTGGTAGGTATAGTTTGTGGTCACATGCCTGTAAGATTTTTTAGGCACGTATTTACAATTCCAACACCAATGAAATGAGGCAAGTTAATATACATAAACAAGAAACATTTATTTACACAGACCTTTGCAACCTCAAGGAAACCTTTGCAAGTATCCTCAAAATTAACCTGCAAGTACGGAAAAAACATAATGATTACTTACTACAGTGTGCCATGATACAAAAACCATCACATCCTTAAGAATATTAAAATGACATGCCATTTAAAGCCTGGATGACAATGTCCACAGTCCCCACATATTTTGAAAAACACATATTTTCAGTTCTCTAATTAAAGAAAGTGTGATTATAAGTTATAACATAAAATGAATACTATTAAAAACTGTTGGAAAACACAAAAAAGGAATGGGTCATTCATTACAACTTCTGAACTAAAAAATAAATCAACACAATCAGAAAAAAGATTTAAAAATATGAAAAAATATAATATTTGATTTTGGTCAGGAGATCAATATAATTATCGGTATGACAAACACGCAAAACTGGTAAAGTGAAAATGTACAAGAGAGTTATGTACAGTGTACATAATGGCAACAAACAAGTCATTTTCCACCTTAAGTGGAGTTGAGTACACGGATTGTTCCGGTCTCCAAACAGATCTAATTTAAACGTATCTGAATTTAGATCCAACAATGTCATAATTCTTCATATTTTCTCCAAACAATTCTTTGATCTTTTTTGTCGCCTCTTGCGAGGATCTTTTTTTAACTTCCCATAACATTGAAACGAAGCACTAGAGGGCCTTCTTAACACACGTATGGACAATTTTTATCGTGAAATGTCAATCTTTTTTGCTATACAATAAAGCCAAAGTTATATGTCAGCGGTAAAAGACGATAATTGGTACTGTTACAATGCCATATTATACGTAGAAAGACGTGAAGGGAAAAGTTGTATTCCTCGTAGCCCTAAAGCTCTCTTATATAGCAGAAAAGCTCTGTGGAAAAATTAAATAAAATAGATTGGATAAACAAAAAAACATAAATAAAACTGTAGAGATAAATATCTCAACACTCCCCCTCAAGCTGGAGCATATATATCAATCATGCTCACCTTGGAACGACAAAAGTGAGAAGGACCCCTCACAACAACTTTGGTAAACATGTCTGCAATCTGATCTCCTGATGTCACATGAGAAGTGGAAATAAGTCCCTTTTGGATCAAATCACGAGTGTAATGACAAACTACTTCAGTGTGCTTAGTTCTCTCATGAAAGGATAGACTATTAGTGTGGAAGTGTGAAGGAATGATTCGTGCTATTCATCGTAGCCCTAGAGCTCTCTTATAGGAGAAAAGCTCTAGGGAAAATAACATAGATAGCCAACAGAAATAGGGAAACTGCATAATAACATATAAATAGATATAAAATATCTCAACACTCCCCCTCAAGCTGGAGCATAAATATCTATCATGTTCAGCTTGGAATAGTAACGATGAAACGGTCCCTTTGCAAGTGCTTTGGTGAACATGTCAACAATCTGATCGCCTGATGCAGCGTGAAATGTAAATATAGGGCTGCATTTATTTAAATTTTTATCCGTTAATTTTATTTACATTTATTTGAGTCGTCGTATTTTTAATTAAATAAACGGGATCACCTGTGATCTCAATTAGTTAGATATTTGAATTTCAAATTAGTCGGTTAGTCGGTTAGAGTCAAATTAGGATAATTAGTTTGAATTTGAATTTGATTGCTATTTTTGTAATCTCATCCCTCCTATATAAAGGGATGATGGGCTATTGTTATAATCAGTTCAGTTGATATGAAAATTTGATATTTATTTTCTATCTCCCTCTCCTCTCTCTCTCCCCCCTCACGTGGTCTTCACGTTTCTTTTCTCCAAACCCTTCGTGTTCCCGACGAGCTTCTTCTCTCAACCCCTCCATTCTCTTCTCAATCCCTCCATTTTCTTCTCCATTTATCTCTCTCCTTCTCTCGTCTCTCTCTCTCCCCACATGGTCTTCACGTTTCTCTCCTCCAAACCCCTCGTGTTCCCGACGAGCTTCTTCTCTCAACCCCTCTATTCTCTTCTCAATCCCTCCATTTTCTTCTCCACTAAAATCCACCGTTAAATATTTTATTTTTCACCGTTGCCGAAAACCAAATCCGCATCAATTGGTATCAGAGCATGGCCTACAGATCGTCCTTACGATCTGACGATCCGTACCGTACCAGTTCTTTCTTGGGATGCTCGAGAACGCTGACTCGAATTTATCAACCTCCAAGCCTGCAGTTCCAGCAATTCGTCGGAAGACGAATTTTTCAAGCGAAGGAGAGTTGATGCAGCGTGAAATGTAAATATAGGGCTGCATTTATTTAAATTTTTATCCGTTAATTTTATTTACAATTATTTGAGTCGTCGTATTTTTAATTAAATAAACGGATCGCCTGTGATCTCAATTAGTTAGATATTTGAATTTCAAATTAGTCGGTTAGCCGGTTAGAGTCAAATTAGGATAATTAGTTTGAATTTGAATTTGATTGCTATTTTTGTAATCTCATCCCTCCTATATAAAGGGATGATGGGCTATTGTTATAATCAGTTCAGTTGATATGAAAATTTGAGATTTATTTTCTATCTCCCTCTCCTCTCTCTCTCCCCCCTCACGTGGTCTTCACGTTTCTTTTCTCCAAACCCCTCGTGTTCCCGACGAGCTTCTTCTCTCAACATCTCCATTCTCTTCTCAATCCCTCCATTTCTTCTCCATTTATCTCTCTCCTTCTCTCGTCTCTCTCTCCTCATGTGGTCTTCACGTTTCTCTCCTCCAAACCCCTCGTGTTCCCGACGAGCTTCTTCTCTCAACCCCTCTATTCTCTTCTCAATCCCTCTATTTTCTTCTCCACTAAAATCCACCGTTAAATATTTTATTTTTCACCGTCGCCGAAAACCAATCTGCATCATCGCCTGAAGCAACATGAGAAGTGAATATAAACCCCTTTTGAATCAAATCACGGGTGTAGTGGAAGTCAACCTTAATGTGCTTTGTTCTTTCATAAAAGGCATGATTATTGGCTATAAATAATGCAGCTTAATTATCACAATGTAGATGCATAGGAAGAGGCACCTCCACTGTTAGATCAGTCAGAACGGACTTGACCCACATCATTTCTGTGCTCCCTTGGGCAATTGTTCTTTACTCGGATTTCGCGCTGGATCTAGCTACCACTGTCGGTTTCTTGCTCTTCCATGAAACCAATGAGCTGCCTACGAACACAGTGAAATCTGAAGTTGACTTCCTATCCTTGGGACACCCAGCATAGTCTGCATCTACACATCCTGACACTGTGAGGGTTGTGTCTCTCCTTAATAGAAGTCGAAAATCACCTGGAGAAGACTAGAGATACCTCAAGATCATGTTGACTGCATCCATATGAGAGTGCCTCGGTTGCCCCGTGAATTGTCTAACTCTGCCGACTGCAAACGATATATCAGGCCTGGTGATGATGACATGCAATAGCTTCCCTACCAGCTCTTTGTACTGTCTTTTATCCACCTCTGCAAAGTCATCATCATATAGTCGCGCATTGGGATCCATTGGAGTAGTAGCAGGTCTATATCCTGTCATGCCCGTCTTAGATAGGAGGTCAATGACATACTTCCTTTGCGCCATTACCATTCCTTGTTAGTTTCTTGCAAATTCTAGTCAAAGGAAATACGTCAGTTTGCCAAGGTCCTCGGTCACAAACTGTTGTCCAAGAAAATCCTTGGCTGCATGAATTCCTTCATTATCACTCCTTGTGACAACAATATCATCCACATAAATCAAAATAGCGACAGTAGCTCTCTGAGTTAAAAGAGAATGACCTGTAGTAGATCTGGCAAAGTCCTGTAGTTCATTCAACTCTAAGAGCTTCTGAAACCAAGCCCTCGGACTTTGCTTAAGGCCATATATAGCCTTGTGAAGTTTACACAC
Source organism: Ottelia alismoides (assembly GCA_037367405.1). Classification (NCBI taxonomy): domain Eukaryota; kingdom Viridiplantae; phylum Streptophyta; class Magnoliopsida; order Alismatales; family Hydrocharitaceae; genus Ottelia; species Ottelia alismoides. The sequence goes on along the minus strand of JAZKJV010001120.1, from coordinate 99,758 downwards.
CATACTAGACTCATCCTCAACAAAAACTCTGGTGGCTGCTGCATAGAAACTTCCTCTTGCAGGTATTCATACAAAAATGCATTCTTAACATCTAATTGGAAAAGAGGCCAATCCTTCACCACAGCAATAACAATCAGGATACGAAGTGTAGAGTAACGCACGATAGGAGAAAAAGTGTCTTGATAGTCCACCCAATAAGTTTGGGTGAATCTACGTGCAATCAAACGAGCCTTGTATTTGTCTACCGAGCCATCTGCATGGTTTTTAATGGTAAACACCCATTTACAGCCAACAACAGAAGTACCTGGAGGAACTGAGACGACAATCCACGTGCCACGAGACTGAAAGACGGTCATCTCTTCTTCATGGCGAGGCGCCAAGGACCACTCTGTAATGCCTCCTGATAGGATTTCGGTATTTGAACCGCTGATAAAGCAATAACAAACTGCTGAAAATCACCAGATAGTCGTGCCAAAGACACATGAGAAGATAAAGGATGCATTGTACATGCATGCCTCTTCCGTCGTAAAGCAGGTATCCTCAGAAGGAGCATCATCAACCACATTCTGCACACTCAAATCACCAGGGTCATTAGACAAACTCAAATGCTCAGGACATACCTTAGTCAGGTTGGATGATGGTAGAGGCACATGAGCATGAGGCCGGCGTTGGTAAACCTGTGGAAAGAAAGTAGCTGTGGCAGGAGGTGGACTAGGTGGTGGTGTTGGTGTTGGAGGTGGCAGCGGTGGTGGCGGTGGTGTAAGAGAGACAATTGATAGTGTCATATAAACCTTTTTCCCATGTTCTGACGGAATGAGATTGTCACCTGTAGGAGAACAACACATGATGGATTCAAAAAAAGTGACATGTGCACTAACATAATACCTTCATTGATCAGGATAAAAACAACGATACTCCTTTTGGGTCTTGGAATACCAAACAAAGACACACTTGACTGCAATAAGAGAGAGCTTGTCATGACCTGGAGATATGTGGTGAACAAATGCAACACACCCAAAAATACGAGGTGTGAGAGAGAGAAGATCCTTCTCGAGAAACGCAATCGAGAATGGAATCTTCTCCCCCAGAATCGATGAAAGCATACGATTCACCAAATAACATGCAGTAAGAACAGTGTCTCCCCGGTAGGAATGAGGAGCACAACTCTGAACAAGAAGAGTCCTGCTGATATCCAAGAGATGGCGATGTTTCCTCTACTCTGTTGGAGTATTTGGTTGTGCGTCATATGTATGTGAGATGGGTAATGGATCTTGGAGAGGATCCATTTACCCCGCCCAGGTTCTAGTCCCACATCGACCAGTGGTGGGACTTGGAGGCTCTGTGGAGGCTATATAAGGAGCCCCAGACCTCCTGGATCCATTTAGAAAAAAGAATAGAATATCCGCCCCTTTGAGGGCTTCTCCCGTGGTTTCATCTCGCTCCTAGGGAGTAGGATTCCACGTTAAATCTCGTTGTTCTTTATTCTTCTTTATCTTTTTCCATATTTTCTTCCGCATGTTTATTTTCTAACATGGTATCAGAGCGGGTTCAATTCTCGCGGAGATAGTTTTCCATTTGTTCGAGATTCGATTTTGACATTATGTTCATGAAGATTCGTATATTTGAGATTATTCAATTCTGTGTTCTAGTGATTCCAGTCCCAGATCTTGGGGTTTCCGAACCCTAGAGTCTCAAGGCGGCACAACCTCTCAAAAGTTCATCCCGTGCATCACGCTCCCCAGATCTTGTGCCGCAGTTCACGCATCACACGCATCCCAGGCAGACGCAGTTCCCAGGAAGGGAACCCTAGCCCACTTGTTACAGATCTCGCGCAGCCCGGTGCGAAATACTCCAACATCAAATCTCAAGATGCCCCGGACGCTCCTCCCATCACGCAATAGCAAAGACACCCGATCGTGGCGGTGCTCCCCTTCTGTCCAGATCTGCTCATTGCATATCTCCATCGCGTACATCCGCTCCAGGCGACTCCTGGCACAGGCGGCGCCTCCCCAAGCCCATCTTTCTCATGCTCTTGGCCGCTGCCCATCCAGCGATGGCACTACTCTAGCCAGGCAACGCCAAAGGGTAACACCGCTCGTGATACTCCCCCTTAAAAAATATGACAAGTTATTTTGGTTTTTTTATCCCATATTTATCTTTTCTTCACGCAACTTGGTCGACGTCCATGTTTTCCAACAAGTATGAGAGAAAGGGGAAGTATATGTAGAGTCACAAGTCTATTCAGATGTCAGATTCTCGATATTCAAAGGCCAGTCGGATTTTTCAGACTCTACAAGTTTTTCAGATGAAGAATTTTCATGCGCAATTCCAAACTCGACGTTCAGATTCCGAGTCCCAGTTTGATGCGCAGTTTCAGACTCGACGTCAGATATTTCTGAGTCTCTAGTTTCAGATTCGTACATGTATGTGGTCTTATTTCAGATGAGCACGTGTTTGCCATCTTTTGTTCATGGTTCCCATCATTCTTCTTGTTGTTTCGGCCAGAGTTTTCATGTGAGCCATAGGGACTCTAGAGCAGAGGACCATTCCCTATTCCATGTTGGCAAGGGTTTTCATGTGGTATCATAGGAATTCCAGAGTAGTGTACCATTCTCTGTGCCAGATGGGAGAGACCCAGTTCTCCGACGAGGAGACTATTCCAGACTCCATTCTCCAACGACCGTGGACTCCGACGAGGATTACACTTCCACGGCCTTTTCAGTTTAGCCCTTTTCAGAGATGGAGCAGTTGTCCACATTGTTGTGGCGAGCCAGAGTTCTCCGACGAGGAGACTCATTTTCCAGTTGTAGTGACTCTGACAGGCATAGTTCAGAGCACATGCTCTCCGACAAGGAGATTCAGCAGACTCACACTCTAGCGTGTTCGTCCTCCTCACATGCACAACATGAGAAGCAACATCCTCGACAGCAGCAGTTGTGCGTGTTGGGCTGATATTATCCGTAGTGTCATGTAGCGTTGAGTTGAGTTCCTTCTGTTTGTCTAAGCTGAGCATTGCATGCTCCATCTTGAGGAGGAGTGTTGGAGTATTTGATTGTGCGCCATATGTATGTGAGATGGGTAAATAGATCTTGGAGAGGATCCATTTACCCCATCCAGGGTTTAGTCCCACATCGACCAGTGGTGGGACTTGGAGGCTCTGTGGAGGCTATATAAGAAGCCACATACCTCCTGTATCCATTGAGAAAAAGGAATAAGAATATCTTCCCCTTTGAGGGCTTCTCTTGTGGTTTCATCCCGCTCCTCAGGGAGTAGGGTTCCACGTTAAATCTCGTTGTTCTTTATTCTTCTTTATCTTTTTTCATGTTCGCTTCCGCATGTTTATTTTCTAACACACTCCATTCTCTTGGGACGTATAAGCATAGGATGTCTGATGCACAATACTATGAGATCGGAGAAATTGAGAGAGTTGTGTACTACAGAATTCAAGTGCATTATTAGAAAGTATATACTTACATTTGCACAAATATATTTTTTATTTTATTAATGAAGGATTGAATGATAAGACTCGCATCAGACTTGTTTTTAAGCAGGAAGACCCATGATAGTCTAGAAAATTCATCAACAACAACAAGATAAAAACAATATCCCTGAAGATCAGGAACACGACTGGGACCCTCTTAAATATCCAAGTGAATCAACTCAAACAGACTATGACTACTTTGGTCCTGACGACTCTGGAATGTGGACTTATGATGCTTCCCAAGCTGGCAGGCCTCGCACTAGAAAGTGGAGCAAGGAGAAATCTGAGGAAGAACATGACGCAGCTTTTGCAGAGGAAGATGACCAAAGCGGAGGTGCCACATATACGGAGAAACATACCCAGTGCGAAGAGAGGAAACAACAGCATACAAAGATTGCACAAGTCTGTATAAACCTCCTTTCTTACGACCAGAACCAATCACCCTACCCGTTAGAATGTCAAATATGGCACGACAATGCAAATCCTTGGTGATTTGACTAATGGATAACAAATTAATAGAGAATTCAGGAGCGTAAAGAACATTCTGAAGTCGCATTTCAGGGGTTAATTGCACCTCCTCCTGACCAGTAATGGGAGAATGTGTCCATCAGCTATTACCACAGATCTACCTAAGTAAGTTGGGCCATATGTAGTAAATTTCCCTCTGTCACCACAGAGGTGATGTGATGCTCCTGAATCCATGATCCACTCTGATAAGTCTGCCCTGTAACAACTAGTAAAAGCATATGTTGTACCTGATGTGGATGCAGTGGTTGAGGCTGCCACATCCGAAAATCCTAACTGTGTGCTAGTTGACCCAGGAGATGGCATAATCTCTCTAAGCCTAGCAACCAGCTCATCAAACCTCTGGATGCGATAGGAGACGAACTACTATCCTGTTGGATCTATTCTAGCCGAGGCAGGAAACCCATGCTTAGAATAGCACGTTTCCTCTTAGTGACCTGGCATGTGACAGTAACTGCGTGGCTGAGGAGGCCTACTACCCCCTCCCCTTCCACGACCTCCGCAGCCACGAAAATGCACAGTGCTCCCCCTACCACGGGATGTCGTCCTGGCTGAAGAAGTCTGAGACGCTGAAGAACCACCAAAAGATATGGAGAGATTACTCAGTCGGCGATACGCCTCCTCCATCGGAGGTATAGTGGAATCGGTAAGAATCTGTGCCCTAGACGCATCATACTCAGGATCCAGTGCCATTAGAAACACTCCTGTCATCACGGAGTCTTTGTATGCCTAGAGCTACTCTGGTGTAGCAATCAAGAGAATGCAACCATGCAATTTCTCAAAAATACCCCTCCGAGAGGTGTAAAGGGTATGGAGAGGACGACCAATCTGCTTCGACGTGAAGATGTCTTGTTAAACTTGCAAAATCTTTGACTCATTTTTTGCCGGAGAATATGCGACGGTGAGAATATCCCACATAGCCTTTGTCGTGGGCTGGCTCAAGATGTCATTCGTTATGTCCATGGACACTGTCCCAAAAAGCCATACTCGTGCATACGTGTTATCTGCCTCCTATGAGGCATTACCCCCAGTCTTGTCGACATGCTCCTCCTGTGTGAGGATATGCTTCTTGCCATTACATTGTATTAAACTCATGAACTGCATGGGCCGCAGTTCATAATTGGTTCCATCCATCTTCACAATGGGTGTTGGACCTTTGAATGCACCCAGGATGGAATATCTGCTTTGTTGTCTTACATGATGAAAACGATTCCTCAAGACTGGGTTGCAACTTTGGACGAGAAACGTCTACACAGACATGTAGGAAGATGGTTGTGGGTGTAGAGTTATACCACAACCACTCCTATGCTCTGAAAAATCCTCTTCACGGGCACATAGACATGTGCGTACAACACAGGAACTTGGGCACGCACAAGCACAGGCACACACAGGCATGGGCGCAAGGCGCGCACAAGCGCGGAGTGCACACAGGCGTAGGCGCACACAAGCACGGGGAGCGCACAGGCGCGGGCGCGCACATGCGCGAAAGCGCACGGTGCACGAGCATGTAGAGGCAAGGAGGGTCGTCGAGCATACGTGATGTACACGTGTGCGAGATGGAGCTTCAAGTGGCGACGGCGGTGCGTAGGGTTTTGGTGGGGACAAGGAATTAGGGCACAGGCTCCGATCTAGGACTGTATTTTTGATACCATGCGGAAGTGTAAAGGAATGATACGTACAATTCATCATAGCCCTAGAGTTCTCTTATGTAATAGAAAAGCTCTAGGAAAAATTACATAGATAACCAACAGAAATAGGGAATTTATAGAATAACATATAAATAGATATAAAATATCTCAACAATTAGCAATTAACAGAGCCACTTGATTATCACATTTTATATGCATAAGAAGAGATACCTCAACTGTTAGGTCAACCAGAACTAACTTAACCCACATCATTTCCGTGCTCTCTTGAGCCATGGCCCTATATTCTAATTGAGTACTGGATCGAGCAACAACTTTTTATTTCTTACTGTTAAGAAATAGGAAGCGAAAGCGAAAATATGGATAAATGATAAAGAAAATAAGAACGACGGGATTTAACGTGGAACTCTACTCCGTGAGGAGTGGGATGAAACTACGGGAGAATCCCTCAAATGGGGTGTGTTTGTCTATTGACTTTCTCAATGGATACAGGAGGTATGGGGCTCCTTATATAGCCTCTCCAGAGCCTCCAAGTCCCACCACTGGACGATATGGGACTAAACAACTGGGTGGGGTAAATGGATCTTCTCCAGGATCCATTTACCCTGCTACAACTCATGACGCATACATCAAATACTCCAACACTCCCCCTCAAGCTGGAGCATGCGATGCTCAGCTTGGACAAACATAAAGAAACTCAACTCAACGCTACAGGACACTACGGGCAATATCAACCCAACGCGCACATTGCTGCAGTCGAGGACGTTGCTTCTCATGTTGTGCAGGTGAGGAGGACGAACGTGCTGGAGTGTGAGTCTGCTGAATCTCCTCATTGGAGAGCATGTGCTCTGAACTACGTCTGTCAGAGTCATTGCAACTAGAAATGAGTCTCCTCGTCGGAGAACTCTGGCCTGCCACAATAATGTGGACAACTGCTCCATCTCTGAAAAGGGCCGAACTGAAAAAGGTCGTGGCTGTGCAATACTCGTCGGTGTCCACGGTCGCTAGAGAATGGAGTCTGAAAATAAGTCTCCTCGTAGGAGAACTGGGTCTCTACCATCTGGCTCAGAGAATGGTGCACTGCTCTGGTGTACCTATGACACCACATGAAAACCCTTGCCAACATGGCATAGGGAATGGTCCTCTACTCTCGAGTCCCTATGACTCACATGAAAACTCTGGCCTACAAAACAAGAAAGGATGGGGACCTCTGAACTGATGGCAAACTTGTGCTCAACTGAAAATGACCGCAAACTCGTGCGTGTCTGAAAATGAGTCTCTCTTTGGAGAACTCGAAAATAGGCCTCAACATGGAGTACCTCGAACTTGGACTCTGACCAATCTGTCGAATCTGAATCTACGCATCAAACTTGACTCGGAATCTGAACTTCGAGTCTGGAATTGCGCATGAAAAATCTGAATCTGAACTGTAGAGTCTGAAAATCTGACTTGGTCTGTAATCTGGAGTCTGGAAAATCTGGATTTGACTCGGACCTGTGACTCTACACATGTACTCCACCTTTCTCCCATACTGGTTGGAATGAAGACATCGACAGTTGGGAGAAGACAAGATAAATGGGAAAAATATGAAAAACTTGGGGCTTTTCTTCATTTTTTATAAGCCGTCACATTTTTTAAAAGTTGTTTCAAACTTCCGTTTTTTTTATATACAGCTTTTCACTCCCCCTTTTTTTTAAATACTTGTGTATGACTTTTTACTTGTACGCGCCCTTTCTTATTTTTTTTCTTTTTTAAGACAAACCTCCTCTTTTTTAACTACAACCCACATTGACCTTTCCTCTCTCACCTTTTTTTTATACCATGCTGGGCAGGCCCGTTGGGCTTTACCATTTTTTTTAAATAACGGGCCTCCCATCCCTAGGGTTCCCACGATTGGGAACCCCCTCGTTTCTGCGCCGCCCCCAGAAATAGGAGTTACGGATGAAGATGCCGCCACGAGGGAGGAGCCCGTACACTGGAGTTTGCACCGTTGTTGGGAGGGACCGGATCTGCGCCGCCGCCGCCAGGAGGGAGGGAGTCTGAAAGGGAGGCGCCTGCATGCTTTCGCTTTACCGCTGTCGAGAGAAGAAGTCGGGGCTTGCCACCTGGGACTTGGAGGTTGCACGGGTGATCGATTGGAATGCCTCCGGAGGGAGATGCGGCTTGCGGCTCTTGATGGAGCCGCGATGTAGAAGGAGAGCTGTCGCTGGAAGGGGAGATGCGTCCTGGGCTGCGCGCGAAGCCGCCTGGGCATGTAGATGGCGCCGCTTGGAGAAGAACATGGGTCTGTGTACCCTGTAGGAAGGGGGTGATTAGGGCGCACCTCGCCAGAAGGTCGAATGCGGGAGATGGGGTTTGTCGCCGCAGAGCATGGTGCGTGGGGTTCCTCTGTACGGTGATGGAACCCTGCCTCCTGTGGGCTCTTTACGCCGCCTGGATGTTGTGGCTGGAGGAATCGCACCTGGGGCCTGGAGCTCGGCTGGAGGATGCGCCTAGTGTTAGGGCTGCGAGAGCAGCGAGCCTGGTGCACAGAGATGCGCATGCCGTGTATATGTCGTGTGATTAAAATCTCAGATGGAGAGGCGCCGGATCTGGAACAAGAACTTCGATAATCCGATGGGAGATACGGAGATCGGCAGGAGGCTGGAGATGATGGCGCAGCATCGCACAGCTTGGACTCGAGGATCTAGGGTTCTAGAAAACCCTAGGGATTTTGAATAAACCTCCCATGACGTGAACTATAGTCATCAAAAATAATCTACAAGAATCGAACTCAGAAAAAAATGAACATGAAAAATCTCGAGAATCGAACCCGCTCTGATACCATGTTAAGAAATAGGAAGCGGAAGCGAAAACATGGATAAATGATAAAGAAAATAAGAACGGTGGGATTTAACGTGGAACCCTACTCCGTGAGGAGCGGGATGAAACCATGAGAGTGAAGGATATGGTAAAATCCTCAAGCGCATCACGGAAGAGTGAGCGTCGTATCGAATACGACGAGGAATGACTAGTCAAACTAGTTGTTCTATGCAGCGGAAATTAAAATTTTTTATGCGACGAAACCACATGATCCAAGAACACTTCTCGGATCGTTTCGTCTAAACCACAAACAAGTAACAGGATTACCTCTTGAAGCGTGGTTGCGATCGAGTCTCTAAACGAAGAGACCTCCTGTCTCAAGTCCGATCCGACGGAGGAGACGCTTGCGAGTGCGAAGATGAACCGCGTGCTTCTCGCAATCCATGTTGATGATCCAAGCGATGGATCTCCTGATCTCGATACACGAGATCCGATGTCTTCTTCACGAGCGGGGCGCACCGAAGGAGACGGAGATCCACGAGCAAATAATCGGGCAGCATAACGACGACACTGCGGCGATGAAGAACCTCTCTAGGGCATCCATGGTGGACGGCCATGAGAGGGAGAGAGAGGGCTGTCGTGTAGAGAGAAAGAGAGAGAGAGTTTGCTCTAGTATTGCATGTACCTAGAGAGCATGGTATGCCTCTCTATTTATAGGGTTTTGGGATCCATGTATCTCAATCCATAGGACATAAAAAATCAATGGATGAGATTGATTTATGTCCAATCCAATGGTCAAGATTGTTGTTGCTAAAAACCAACAAATAATAATCTAATTTAAATCAAATATATTTGACATCTCAAATATATTTCAATCCTAAATTAGATCAAGCAATTATGGAGAGATTTGCATGGAGATCTCCACATTAGGAGTGGTGGGGACGGCTACCAATTTCCTTGTGGAATTGGTAGCCGTCCACCATCTCTCCATGGTGGAGGCAAATCCATGTAATCTCACAAGATTACATATCTCCATGAATTTCTCCCATAATTTCCAACAACTTTTGTTGTAAAATATTCTACAACAATAATTCATAATTATTTTGTGAATATTGCAATCTTGCCATTGGAAATTTGTGAATCATATTCACAACCCAAAATAAAATGTAAATTATATTTTCAATTTAATGTCCAATGTGAATCCAATTAGCATTAACATTTAATTAACAAATGTAAATTACAAATTGCTCTCTCTTATATATTATAAATCACATTTATAATATATATAATTAATATGGATAGGGTTATCCACATTATTCATATCCACGATAATTAAATCATATTTATTCATCTTGGGTCTCTATTCTCATGTGTTCAAATAATATGAATCACATTCACATTATTTACATCTTTGATAATTAAATCACATTCAATTATCTTAGATAACTCTCTTTATAATATGAATCAAATTCATATTACTGATAAGCCTCCCGCACCCTTAGTTAATCCGGTCAAATTAATGTCCAAATCAATTAATGATATTCGTTGCAGTCGGATACGAGGGATTAATCAAAAATCACTTAGCTATTAATGTTAAGTGATGTAGTTTTTTTTTACTTGGTGAAGTCCAAGGTCGATCTCAGGGAGGCATCTGTCTCCTTAGGTTGATTACATCAATTCACAAGTGCTCGAGATTCGGGGAACGATTTTTTTTTTTTTTTTTTTTGGTCTTTTTAATTACTATGTAGACAATGCAGACAATCCTTAGCCAATTTCAAGTTAGATTTAATTGATATATCAAATTCAGTCCAAAAATTATGAAAATTGGCCAGAAGGTTGCTTATGATGAAAATGACCTACACTAATTTTTTTGGAATTTTTTGACTCAAAATGAATATTCTATGAATTAACTAAACAAACAGTGTGATTTTCAATGTTTAATTTTTAATAAATATCAAAACACAATATTTCTCGGAACTAAAATTATCCTAGGAAGGTCTAATGATCAGGAACCTAGGAAAATTGACAGAACTAAAAAAATGTTGTGAAATGAATTAATTAAAATTAATCAAAGGAAATCACTAAACTATTTATTCAGGCCTCGTTATGCGTGCAAATGATGTGAAATTTTTATGGGATGTTAAAAACAATGTCCTTAAGCTACTGTGATTTTTTTGGTGATTTTTGAAGGCACAGATAATTTACTAAAAATCAAATGGCATCTCTGGGCAAAATATGACTCAAATCAACCAATTAATTCATTAATAAATCAAGAAAACCAACAAAAATACAACACGTGTGCTAACAGGTAGAGGACAAAGTTCTCAACAATATGCAACTTTTAAAATTCAAAAATAATCAAAAATGCATGCTATGGACACGTGCAAACATAGGGGTCTAAATGCAATACTGAAAAATAAATGTTCAAGAAATAAACATGCTGACAGGGACTAAAGTGCAATTACCATGACTATGCAGGACTTGAATGCAAATTCTCCACGAATCACGTGCGCCTCACGTGATGTCTGCTTCACAGGGACCTTTCTGCAATTTTGGAAACCTCCAGGGGTGTCGGTGCAATTTACCCAGGCCGCACGTGCTCCTCACGTGGGGCGGCCTAGGCTCGGAGGCGTCGGAGGCTCGGATCGAGGGTCGGGGCTTCTGGAGGCTCGGGTTAGCCTCGGATCTGCTTCGGGGGACCCGAGCCTAGGCTTGGGTGCCGAGGCTCGGATCGGGCGACGTGGCGGCCTGAGGGCCCTTGGATCTGGATGGATCCAAGGGTGGTAGGTGAAGACGCGTGGCAGCGGGTGGAGCGTCCGATCCTTGGTGCGATCGACGGTCGAGGACGAAGGCGGTGAAGAGACGCGTGGCGGGACGAGGGCCGTTCGATCAGAAGATCGAACGGTGGCTGCTGTTTCTCCTTCAACGCTCCTCCGCCGCCTGCGGAGGAGGGGCCTGTGCTCCGGTGAAGGGGGCTGACCTCCGCCTGCCTCGCTGAGCTCCGTCAGTGAGCTCTGTCAGCTCCCAGCTAGCTCGGAAGCAGCGGATGAGGACGGCGAAGCCTCCGGTGGTCTCGGATTGGCTGGAGGAGGGCTGGAGCACCTGGTCGATGAAGCTCGAAGAAGGATCCGATGAAGCTCCGGCCAATGATGATCGGGTACCTGCAAGGGTTATGTGGATAGCCGAAGCGTGCTGATACGATCGTGGAGAGGATGGCGTGGTCGGTGAGGCCTGCGGGTGCTTGAGGTGATCGGGCGAGGTGGCTCCGGACAAGCGGCGGAGCTGCTAGTCGACGATGGTCGAAGTGCGGTGAATGGCGAAGTGGAGAAGCCCGCGAGGATGCTAGCACCGTCGCGGAGCTCGTCGGGATGTCGAGGAGGTGTGGAGATGTCCGTGGAAGGCGAATAAAATCGGAGAAGATCGGAAGAAAAGAAGAGGATGATCGGAGAGGGGATGAAGGAGGTTACCTGGGGTTTGGGGCTCGGTTTTGAGCTCCAGGGGTCGTCGCTCCAGAGGTCGGTAAGCCTCGAGCTCGTGCAGCTACGCGGAGGGCGGCTGCGGCACGGCGGTGCACCGTGGATCTCGCCGGAGAAGAAGGTCCTTCGTCGCTCAACAATTCGGCCGCTTGCTGTCACCAAGAGGAAGCTTGGAGCTCGGGGTTCTTTCCTGGAGTGGCGGATGGGCTTGAATGTGGTCGGAGAGGGTGTATTTATAGGTCGAAGGTGGCGGCAGAGCTGGGTGAGTGGCGAGTTTCATGGAGGTGGTGGAGCGAGTGTGGCGGAGATGGTGATGTTCGAGGGTGTTGGCGAGGGAGAGGGAAGAGTGGGGAAGATCGTGGGAGAGTCAGTGGCCGGCGAGGGGGGCTGGAGTGCGGCCGAGAATAGAAAGGGGCGGCCCCTCCCGCAAGGCGGAGATCGTGGGAGAGAGGGGCTGCCCGAGGTAGGGGACGAAGTCCTGGCCGTTGGATCTTGTGATCCAACGGCCAGATGGAGGCGCGAAGCGGGCGGGTGAGATTAGATCTGGAGTGCCCAGATGAAGGGCTATGAGGGTGACACGTGGCGTGACGCGGGCGAAGTGCGAGCGGGCGGCTAGGATCGGGTCTAGGTGATTGATCTGAGGGTCACGATCCGCTGGAAGACGAGCGGTTGTGATGAAGGGATCGGGGGCGCGATCGGGCGGCCTAGAGGTCGCCACGTGGCTCGTTGAGGATGCGGCGCTAAGGAACGGTCCAGATGGAATGCGGGGTGGATCTGATGGTTGTAGAAGAGAGCGGACGTGGTCAGGCCTGGGCCGTTGGATCTGAGGTGCGATCCAACGGTGGAGGGCGCGGGCGGAGCAGACAAAGGGCAGCGGGCCGCGTGGCGCAATCAGAGGGCGCCACGTGGCCTGCTGTGAGTGGTCGAAGGGAAAGACACGTGTAGAAAGAGGAGGAGGCCGAATTTGGAAAAACTCAAAACATGAAAGTTGTAGATCTTGATGAGATCTACAAGTTTCATGTTGACCAAAGACGGAGATGAGGTCAAATATGATACATAAATACAAAGTTACATAAATATACATATGTAGTATACAAAATGACCCAAAAACCCAAGTTCCTCATACAAGCTCCAATTTCAATGAAATTAGTCTCATTTTGAAGGTCTTTTGATATGTAGTATTCTAAGAGTGAGTAGACCTAAGTAGGAGTTTGTATGCGGGCTTTATGTGTGTTTTAATGTACAAGGGTGCTCAGGGTATTTAGGCTCTTTTACAAGGGTGATTTGTGGCTTTCTTCCCTATATTCTTAAGGAGTATATACATATATTATAGAGAAGGAGTTATTTGATGAAGAGGTCTTTTACAGGTGATTTTTGGCTTCTTATTTAAATGCAGATGAGCTCCTAAAATGCATGAATTATGGATGCATGCATGAATGCTATTTATGCAAGATAAAGGGAAATATGCCTCTATTTTCTCGGGAACAAGGCTCTATTTTTGACTTTTGATGTGATGAATCACAGATTCATCAACCCCCTATACTTAAACCTTGCTCGTCCCCGAGCAACTAAATGAAATGCGAGAGTGAAATGATTTTGGGTTCCATACCAAGGTCATGAACAAAAGTTAAAAATGGAGCCTGACTCGACCTTTGGATTAATTGTGTGGCGGAACCTTATTTGGACCTGAACTTAAGAGCTAACAGACTTCAAGTTCCACAAGTCTTCTATTCAAGACGCCTCAATAGCCAGGTCAGAACAAATCCTCAAACGCAAATTTCTGATGACTATGATTCTTACTTGTACTGTGTAAGTGAGATATAGCTCTCCACATCAGAAATGACTCGGAACCAGCCTCCTCTAACAAGGTAACTCAATAACCCGGTCCAGTAACTCTTTCCTCGAGGAGCGGGGTATTCCCTTCTAAGTTCAAGTGCGACCAACTCAAGAGGAGGGGGTAGAGAAAAGAATGGACGGTGGCCAGTGTAGCCACCTATCCCGGGATGCCTGACCAGTGTAGCCAAGTCATCCAGCTGCATTTCTTCGTACTCCGACAGGTAAAAATTTTTTTTCTTTGACTTGGACCTGTCTGATTTTTTTGGAGTTTTCTTGCAATTTTTTTTTTTTTTTTTTTTTTTCACTATATACAATGTGCAGCATGTACATCAGGAGTTTTTCCTCTTGAGCCAGTAGACTATCCCTCTTTTGAAGCATTATTGCAACCCACAGCATCCCGTCCTTAGATGTCAACACCACTAGACTAGGTTGAGATGCACTACCCTCCCTAGAGGAGGACGGATGTTTCCACCCGTGTGCTACTCCAAGCTAAAGGATTCTACCTCCTCACCACCTCATCAATGAAGAGCTACGTGCATTGTGCTTGTCCAAGTTAGGTCATTATCTAAGAGAATCCTGCGTATGCACGAAATATTCTACTTAGACTAATCAAGATGACATGTGAACATAGACTTGCGGACTCAAAGAATTAAGTCACTTGACCTGAAAAATCTTAATTCCAGTTCCTATAAGGTCCCTCTGAAATTAGATGGGTTAAGGTCAAATCAAGTCCATCCTCAATATCTACTCATAACTTGGTTCAGAACCCACTAGCTTTTCACTTTGCATATGCAAGATATGCAGATGATGTGCAGATGACATGCTATGAATGAAATGCAAGACTTTTTTTTTTTTTTTTTTTTTTTTTTTTTGAAAATGCAAGATAATATGCAAGAGTAAATAAGAAGCCTTTTTGTTTTATTTTTCTGGTATACAACAATCTTTTTTTTTATTATTATTTACAACAATCTTTAGTTGATATAATTTGTACATTAATTTATTATTAATTTTTTTTTAATTTTTACAAAAGGTTTACAAGTAGTATACAAGTGTACAATTTTTTTTTTTTCAATTTTTACCCACCCATAATTATTGCAAATATATATATACAAAAATATGCGAAAGTACGAGCTATGGGTAAAGTATATATGTAATATATACACGCCCCCCTATACTTAGCGTGTGCTATGTCCTCAGAGCACAGAGAGCGAGGAAAAAGACATAGCTCGTGCTAAGCATAGGAGAGCCAAAGAGGAATAGAAAGTATAGAAGTCGTCTTGCCCCCCTATACTTAGGCTCTGGCGGCCTAAGTGTAGAAGAAGATCAAAAATGGGGCGGACGAGGAAAGATGGGAATGGATGAATATACAATATGGGCATCGGTCCCCCCTATACTTAGGCTTAGGTCAGCCTAAGTATTGGTAAGAAATGCGTATGAGGACCGATGTGATCTGGAGAATGTACAGTGAAACGACTCGGGTGACCCCTTCCCCCTATACTTAGGATCTGGTCATCCTAAGTATAGTCCGAGATAATGATTCGATGATGTGGGGATGGGTTACTAGAATCGTGGAGGTAGAGGAAAGGATATACAGGAATGATGATATATGTACAAATGAGTCGGTCTGAATCTTCTGAAGATGCTGCTGATGGCTGGAGTTCATTGCTGCAAGGTCTCATGCACGGCTTGAGATGTATCTGCTGTATCTGTCTCGCGCATGAATACAATCTCCTCCACATGGACTAACTGTTCGTTAGATTCAACGAAGTGCTTCAACAGCTGCCCATTAACCAGGAATGTCGGTGCGTCATCCGCGAGATCTGAGATCTCGACACATCCACTATCATGCACCGTTCGGACTACAAATGGTCCCGTCCACTTGGATTTCAGCTTGCCTTGGAAGGTCTTCAGCCTGGCATTGAACAACCATACCTTCTGTCCAGGAACAAAGGTCTTTCGTCTGATAAATCTATCGTGCCAACGCTTCACCTTGTCCTTGTACACCACACTGTTGTCGTATGCGCGGTTTCTGACTTCCACAAGCTCATTCAGATCCATGTCTCTCTGTTTTTGGCCCAGGTGTGTGTTCCAGTTGACCTTCTTTATTGCCCATTCTGATTTATGCACTAACTCTGCGGGCAAATGGCACGGCTTTCCGAATACCATTCGGAATGGGGAGGTACCTAACGGTGTCTTGTAAGCCGTCCTATACGCCCAGAGGACCTGATCCAAGATCTGAGACCAGTCCTTCCTGTCTGGGCGGACGAGCTTTTGCAGTATTGTTTTTACCTCCCTATTTGACACCTCAGCCATACCATTGGTTTGTGGGTGGTAAGGACTAGCGACACGGTGTTCGATGCCGTAATCCTTCAGGAGTTTCTTCACCTCCCGATTCACAAAGTGGCTACCCCCATCTGATATCATCATTTTGGGGATCCCGAACCTAGAGATTATGTGCTCTCTGATAAACTTACAGACAGTCCTGCTGTCTGCGGCTCGGGTCGGGATAGCCTCCACCCATCTTGACAGATAATCCACCGCAAGAAGGATGTATTCAAATCCGTGGCTGACAGGGAATGGGCCCATGAAGTCGATGCCCCAGGCGTCAAAGACATCACAAATGATGACCGGCTGCATCGGCATCTCATCCTTGGAACCAACGGTTCCTCCCATTCTCTGGCATACTGGGCACGACTTCGCGAAGGTGGTGGCATCGCGAAACAGAGTCGGCCAGTAAAAGCCACACTGAAGCACCTTCCATGCGGTCCTCTTCCCGGAGTGGTGTCCTCCTGCCTCTAAGCTATGGCATAAAGAAAGGACACTCTGGTATTCCTCCTGAGGAATACAACGTCTCCAGACGCAATCCGGTCCTTCAAAGAAAAGGATCGGATCCTCCCAATGGTAGTGTCTAGCATCCGACTTTAGTCGGTCAATTTGGCTCTTGGGCCAATCCTCGGGAACCTTCTTGGAGACAAGATAGTTCACGATATTGGCATACCATGGGAGTGAGTCGATAACAAAAATCGACTCGTCAGGGAAGGAGTCTCGAATTGGGGAAACCTCGGAAGTATTAATATTTTCGAGACGAGAGAGATGATCAGCTACTACGTTCTTCTTTCCAGGTTTATCACGGATGTCCAAATCAAATTCCTGGATAAGTAGAATCCAACGAAGAAGACGCGCCTTCGCGTCCTTCTTCTCCATCAAATATCGTAGTGCCGTGTGGTCTGTGAACACAGTCACCTTGGATCCGATTAAATGCGATCTGAATTTGTCCAAGGCAAACACTACCGCCAGCATTTCCTTTTCGGTAACTGTATAGTTACGCTGAGCAGAATCAAGCACTTTGCTTGCGTAGTGGATTGCAAACGGGACGCCATCTCTTCTTTGTCCCAATACAGCCCCAACAGCATAATCTGATGCATCCGTCATGATCTCAAAAGGGAGAGACCAATCTGGGGCTTGTAAAATGGGTGCGTCCATAATCATTCCTTGTAATAGCTTAAAGGCCGCAAGACACTTGTGATCGACAATAAACTCCGCGTCTTTGCCTAAAAGCTCAGTTAGCGGTCGGGCAATTTTAGAAAAATCTTTGATGAACCTCCGATAAAATCCGACATGCCCGAGGAACGACCGCAACTGCCGTACGTTGGTTGGTGGCTGGAGTCGTCTGATCACATCCACCTTGGCAGGGTCAACCTCCATTCCTCTCTTGGAGATGACGTGCCCCAACACTATGCCCTCCGTCACCATAAAGTGACTTTTCTCCCAGGAGAGCACCAGATTGACCTCACAACATCTTTTGAGGACTCGGTCCAGATTCCTAAGGCAGGAATCAAAAGAGTCGCCGTGGACCGAAAAGTCATCCATGAAGACTTCCAGGAATTCGCCGACCATTTCGGCGAATACAGCAATCATGCACCTTTGAAAAGTACCTGGAGCATTGCATAACCCAAAAGGCATGCGCCTGAAAGCATAGGTACCAAAGGGGCATGTGAACGTGGTCTTTTCCTGGTCCTCTGGAGCTATGGCTACTTGATTGTAGCCCGAGAACCCATCAAGGAAGCAGAAGAATTCTTTCCCTGCTAGTCTCTCTAAGATCTGATCAATGAACGGTAGGGGGAAATGATCCTTCTTCGTCGCGGCATTCAGGCGTCTGTAATCCACACAGACGCGCCACGACGTGGGTACTCTCGTCACGATCTCCTCTCCGTCCTCGTTGGTGGTCGTCTGAATTCCCGACTTTTTCGGGACAACATGGATTGGGGCCACCCACTTAGAGTCGGAGATTGGGTAGATAAAACCCGCGTCGCACCATTTTTCTATCTCTTTCTTGACAACCTCTCGTAGATTTGGATTCAACCGACGTTGGAATTCACGAGAGGGTTTGGCTTCATTCTCCAAATATATATGGTGCGAACACAGAGCGGGATTTATCCCGTGGAGATCGGAAATGCTCCAGCCTATTGCCTTGCGGTTCTTCTCCAGGATCTCTAGCAAGCGAGATTCCTGCTCCTCGGTCAATTGCGAACTGATAATGACCGGAAATTTCTTGGCTGCGCCCGCAAGGAAGGCATACTTAAGGGTTGTGGGTAAGGGTTTGAGCTCAGGGATGGTATGATCATCTAAGAAGTCTGGCTCAATCCGATCTGGTTCGGTGTTGGAAGTGGCTGGATCTTGATCTGCAGTGGCTGCCACCAAGCTTGGCTCTGGAGTCGGATCGTCAAAGGTCTCCATGCAATCGGCAAACGCCTCGTCCGACTCGTCTTCCTCATCTTCCGATTGTCCTAAGGATGTAAGGACTGACAGGCCCTCTTGGGCCTCTATGTCATCGAAGATGTAGGGTGATGCAGGCTCAGAGCTGTACTCGTTCCTAATGATCTCGCAGACTGACTCATGTACTGGATCATCTTCAAAGGAGATGGACATATCGGTGCTGGCTGGGTTCTGTCTCCATGGCCCAACTAAGTCTACATGTGCACTGTCTGTTTCGATCGAAGAGTACTCGGTGCTGGATTCGGAGTCCGGTCTCTGCCATCTGGTCTGCTTCATCTCTAGTTCCCCATCTCCGCCTGGAGTTTGGAACTGAATCTTCCCATTCTTATAATCGAATAAGGCCCCTGCTGTTCTAAGGAAGGGCCTACCCAAGATAATCTGGGAATCTCTCCAATTACGAGGGGTCTCCATATCAAGGACAGTGAAGTCCACCAGGTATTCCTGACCCTCGACTTTGATCACAATGTTCCTTAATTCTCCTTGGGACCTCTTAGTGGATTTATCTGCAAACTGCAGAATAGCTCTAGATTTCCTAAGAGGTCCGAGATCAAGCCGCTCATAGAGGGCTGTGGGCATCAAATTGATCGAGGAACCATTGTCAAGGAGAGTGCGTGCAAACGCGATGTCATCAACATGACTCACTACATAGTGTGCACCCATGTCTCTTCGTTTCCGAGGAAACGAGTTCTTTATTGCACAAGTCGTGGCTACTGATAGAACGTGTTTCTCAACACGGCTTTTGGTCTTCCTGCTAACCCTAGTAGGTGTGCATCGCACCTTAAGGTATTTCTGGAATGCAGGGGTCATTTCCACGAACTTGTCGAAAGGGAT
This sequence comes from Ottelia alismoides, assembly GCA_037367405.1. NCBI lineage: Eukaryota > Viridiplantae > Streptophyta > Magnoliopsida > Alismatales > Hydrocharitaceae > Ottelia > Ottelia alismoides. Next base: position 80,385 of record JAZKJV010001120.1, on the reverse strand, counting down.
TGTGACCTTGATATGTTTGTTACAAAATTCAGCCATCTCAGGGTCATCTTTTTGGATTTTTGTGTTTTTCTTCTTCCCACCCTTAAGAGCTTGGGGGAAAGGGATTATTAACTCAGGATCTGGAACTGAAATATTTTCATTAGAAACTGAAACTGAGTTCTGGACAGGACTCTGACTCGGACTTTTGTACAGACTCTGATGCTGACTCTGACGAAAGGGAAAATGCTTGGGCGAAACCGGTGATGCGTCTTCCGCTTCTTCTGACTGGTCCTCCTCAGATGGAGGTGCGGGCTCATCGGTGCCGTCGGACTCCAGGTGGATGCGGGGGTGCTGCTTCGAGGACTCAGATGTCCTCTTCTTCTGCTTGCGGTGGTGGTGGTGATGCTCCTCTTCCTCCTCCTCCGAATTCTCCTCAGGTCGAACTTCGGAGGTTCCTTCCTGTTGTGCCCGTGCCCGATCAGGTATGGTCACGGTCCTTCCGCTCCTGAGGGACATATGGTTAACATTATCATACGAAAGGATCTCATGTTCAGATAAATAATTATCTGAATAGTCTACCTGATCTCTAGGTCGGTTCTGGCCTTGGTGTATGCTGTTCGGGTTGGCCTGAACCTGTGCGGGAAGTGGAGTCCTTGGCGCCGTTTGTTGGTCTTGAGCACGAGAGACCCGATTGATGTCGGTTCTCATGTCCAAGTAATCGTTCTGCATCTGCTGGACCCTATCAGACAGGGTCTGGATCGCCAAGGTGAGGGACTCCAACTCGGTGGGCTGGGCTGGCTGCTGCGTGGATGCCGTCCTGAACTGGCCCTGCTGGCCGTGCCGATACTGCTGCTGATGGGGTGGTGCTGGCCCCTGCTGGTAGGTTCGCTGCTGCGGCTGGTACCCCTGGTCTGGCCTGGACTGGTATCGCGGGATTGTGACGGGTCTGGTCTCCTGGTATACTGGGGTTGGGCGGTGTGCCTGATCCTTCCCCATCTCAATTTGCCGGACTAGTGGGTCACGGCTATACCAGAGCCCGTTGATCTCGTAGACGGGCGGAGGCTCCTCGTATGCTGTCTCAACTGGTGGGGGTGCTTGATGGTTCTGCTGGGTGTAAGTCTGATCCCAGCTGCTTTGAGACCCCGGTGCCTGTTCCTGTACAAGATGAACTCGATGTACAGGTACAGGTGGTGCAGAAGGGGTGGGTAGCTTCATCTTGGCTACCTTTTCAGAGAGTTCCTCCACCTTCTTGGGAAGGCTCGAAAGAGACTCCATCTCCGCGACTCGCTTGTGGATCTGTTCGACCATGGTGAGCTTGTCTGCAATCATCCCCATGCTGGGGATGAGGTCCTCTGTCAGATCAGCAACAGTCCTTTTAGTTGTCTCGTTGGATAGAATCGAGGGAGACAACTGATAGGCCCTTGTGGCCTGTGACCTGCCGGTTTCTGCCATCTGCTCCAGGATCTTCCATACGGCGTGTTCGTTCTTGTTCAGATAGCTTCCTCCGCAGGCGGCGCTGACTAACCCCTGCATCTCTGGGGTTAAGCCGCAGAACAAGGTCTGGACTAGGATCGCCTTTGAAATGCCGTGGCATGGGCATTTCTGCACTAAATCATTGAACCTGTCCCACGCCTCGTGGAACGGTTCGCAGGGTCCTTGGGCGAAGCTGGCAATCTTCGTACGCATCTGATTGGTTCTACTGAGTGGGTAGAACTTCTTCAGGAAGAGGTCCTTGAACTGCATCCAGGTAGTACAAACCACCCCTAGGTTCTTCAGCCAATGTGCAGCCTTATCTCCTAAGGCAAAAGGGGTGGCTTTCAGTCTGATATAGTCTTGGCCAACATTGGGATGGCTCAGATTATTACAGACTAGTTCGAAGTCACGGAGGAAGGTGTACGGCTCTTCGCTGAGGTTTCCGTTGAACTTCGGCAGCAGGCTAAGGAAGTGGGGCTTCAGCTCGAATGCCTGGTCGGGAACTGCAGGTGCTAGCCAATTCTGGATCTCGTTCTCCGCCGGGTTATATGTATCGACCATTGGCCGGTCGATTCCTTCTGCTACTATAATCTGCCCCATTCGTGCAGTGAGATCGGCATTCTTCTGTTCAGCTTCTGCCAGACGTCTAAGGATCTGTCTCATCTGGTCCTCGTCGGGCGGCATCCTTGGCGGCATTTCTCCCTCCAGTTCTGGGATATGGAAAATAGGTCCGGTGTTAGAGGGTAAATCAAGGAATGGATTACCGAGGCAATGGTCTTCCTCGGTACTCTCAGAGGAGATAAAAGGGTTGGTTTGAGGGTAACCACCCTGAGCAGGAGGGAACCAGGACTCAAGAGGGTCATGAGTCCTGGGTGGTCCAAAGTGCGTTTGGACCGAAAAAGACGAGTTATCTGGGGGACTCATAGAGGGATCAGTGAATTGTGTGTCGAGATCTCCCCATTGACTCATCTTGATAAGCGAGAAGAAGATAGGATTTTACTCCTACCTGAAGCAAGCAAGAAGAACAATCCAAGACCCTGGTTTTCACACTCAACACAGTGAAGGACTCAAATTGAGTCCAATTTATCTTGTAATTTTTAAGTGTGAATTTCAAGCAAATCTAGCAAGGATTACGCGGCCTAGAGGGAAGTCGGCTCAGAGCCGGATGCGTCTTCCCTGTTTATCCTGTCGTCTAAGATACCGCCGCTCCTTCCTTTCTTCGCTCCTATCCCAAGCCGAGGGATTCAGTGACCACGCCCCTATCTACCTGCAAGCAGGCGGAGGCTGACAAGGCCGGAACTTCACCCCGGGGGGTTACTGGCAGCTTGTCGCGAAGTACCGCAATTTCGCCCCTATCTACCTGAGACAGGCGGAGGCTACTTGGTACTAGTCAAAGAATCTGAAAGTATCCGGCTTGTGATATTTGCTAGGATCAGTCAGAACGATGATATGGAAGACGGGGATTTGGGCTCTACCTTAGGGTGTTCACACACACTCAGGTACCCTCACTCAGCCTGAAAACAAGGTCGGGGTTACTCTCCCGCAAACAATTTTCAGTTTTATTCCCTTTTTATTGTCAATACTGTTAGCAGTCCCAGTTTTAAAGTAGGTTATCACTGAAATTTAATCACCACAAAGCACGCCTATCGGACAGTCCCAATTTCCTTTAATTAAGTGAGAAAATCAGAGGGGGAAATCGAGAAAAGCCGATGCAAGTTAAAATCTATGATGCGTATGCTAAGTAGAGAATACTTACAGTGATCCCTTCGCTTGTTGATGCAGGATGCTATACAGAATTGAAAACTCTATCCTATATGCAAATGCAGGCGATAAAAGCCGCTCCTAGACAGGCAGTTCTATTAGCGTGAAGAACAGATTGATTTGAACTAAGTCCTGCGGTCTAAGTGCGTCTTTTAAATGTGTTGTGTGGTCCTATTGATTACGAGCACAAACAAGTCCTAGATTGGCTCGAGGAGCCGCTAGTGCAAGCTAAGTTACCAATCAACCACACAGCACACGGGACACGGTTTCCACTATTTTTACACGCGCGAGAACCCAAACGGGAACCGCTGGAAACGATGCAAAAGAAATAAAATAAAATGAAAATTACAAGGCCTCTCTTTCTCTCACACAATCTAAGTGCTAAGTCTTCGAAGCGTCGCCGACTCCTCGCGTTCCTCGCACAAAAATTAAGATAAGGTCAGAGAGTGACACAAAAATAAAATAAAGCAAAAATAAATGAGAGAAATAATTACAAGAACAACCGGGGGTCAGACTACCCGGGGGTTAGAAAATCAAACACTCAAAATGTGATGTAAATTAACCTAAGCCGTGCCTCCCCGGCAACGGCGCCATTTTGATAAGCCTCCCGCACCCTTAGTTAATCCGGTCAAATTAATGTCCAAATCAATTAATGATATTCGTTGCAGTCGGATACGAGGGATTAATCAAAAATCACTTAGCTATTAATGTTAAGTGATGTAGTTTTTTTTTACTTGGTGAAGTCCAAGGTCGATCTCAGGGAGGCATCTGTCTCCTTAGGTTGATTACATCAATTCACAAGTGCTCGAGATTCGGGGAACGATTTTTTTTTTTTTTTTTTTTGGTCTTTTTAATTACTATGTAGACAATGCAGACAATCCTTAGCCAATTTCAAGTTAGATTTAATTGATATATCAAATTCAGTCCAAAAATTATGAAAATTGGCCAGAAGGTTGCTTATGATGAAAATGACCTACACTAATTTTTTTGGAATTTTTTGACTCAAAATGAATATTCTATGAATTAACTAAACAAACAGTGTGATTTTCAATGTTTAATTTTTAATAAATATCAAAACACAATATTTCTCGGAACTAAAATTATCCTAGGAAGGTCTAATGATCAGGAACCTAGGAAAATTGACAGAACTAAAAAAATGTTGTGAAATGAATTAATTAAAATTAATCAAAGGAAATCACTAAACTATTTATTCAGGCCTCGTTATGCGTGCAAATGATGTGAAATTTTTATGGGATGTTAAAAACAATGTCCTTAAGCTACTGTGATTTTTTTGGTGATTTTTGAAGGCACAGATAATTTACTAAAAATCAAATGGCATCTCTGGGCAAAATATGACTCAAATCAACCAATTAATTCATTAATAAATCAAGAAAACCAACAAAAATACAACACGTGTGCTAACAGGTAGAGGACAAAGTTCTCAACAATATGCAACTTTTAAAATTCAAAAATAATCAAAAATGCATGCTATGGACACGTGCAAACATAGGGGTCTAAATGCAATACTGAAAAATAAATGTTCAAGAAATAAACATGCTGACAGGGACTAAAGTGCAATTACCATGACTATGCAGGACTTGAATGCAAATTCTCCACGAATCACGTGCGCCTCACGTGATGTCTGCTTCACAGGGACCTTTCTGCAATTTTGGAAACCTCCAGGGGTGTCGGTGCAATTTACCCAGGCCGCACGTGCTCCTCACGTGGGGCGGCCTAGGCTCGGAGGCGTCGGAGGCTCGGATCGAGGGTCGGGGCTTCTGGAGGCTCGGGTTAGCCTCGGATCTGCTTCGGGGGACCCGAGCCTAGGCTTGGGTGCCGAGGCTCGGATCGGGCGACGTGGCGGCCTGAGGGCCCTTGGATCTGGATGGATCCAAGGGTGGTAGGTGAAGACGCGTGGCAGCGGGTGGAGCGTCCGATCCTTGGTGCGATCGACGGTCGAGGACGAAGGCGGTGAAGAGACGCGTGGCGGGACGAGGGCCGTTCGATCAGAAGATCGAACGGTGGCTGCTGTTTCTCCTTCAACGCTCCTCCGCCGCCTGCGGAGGAGGGGCCTGTGCTCCGGTGAAGGGGGCTGACCTCCGCCTGCCTCGCTGAGCTCCGTCAGTGAGCTCTGTCAGCTCCCAGCTAGCTCGGAAGCAGCGGATGAGGACGGCGAAGCCTCCGGTGGTCTCGGATTGGCTGGAGGAGGGCTGGAGCACCTGGTCGATGAAGCTCGAAGAAGGATCCGATGAAGCTCCGGCCAATGATGATCGGGTACCTGCAAGGGTTATGTGGATAGCCGAAGCGTGCTGATACGATCGTGGAGAGGATGGCGTGGTCGGTGAGGCCTGCGGGTGCTTGAGGTGATCGGGCGAGGTGGCTCCGGACAAGCGGCGGAGCTGCTAGTCGACGATGGTCGAAGTGCGGTGAATGGCGAAGTGGAGAAGCCCGCGAGGATGCTAGCACCGTCGCGGAGCTCGTCGGGATGTCGAGGAGGTGTGGAGATGTCCGTGGAAGGCGAATAAAATCGGAGAAGATCGGAAGAAAAGAAGAGGATGATCGGAGAGGGGATGAAGGAGGTTACCTGGGGTTTGGGGCTCGGTTTTGAGCTCCAGGGGTCGTCGCTCCAGAGGTCGGTAAGCCTCGAGCTCGTGCAGCTACGCGGAGGGCGGCTGCGGCACGGCGGTGCACCGTGGATCTCGCCGGAGAAGAAGGTCCTTCGTCGCTCAACAATTCGGCCGCTTGCTGTCACCAAGAGGAAGCTTGGAGCTCGGGGTTCTTTCCTGGAGTGGCGGATGGGCTTGAATGTGGTCGGAGAGGGTGTATTTATAGGTCGAAGGTGGCGGCAGAGCTGGGTGAGTGGCGAGTTTCATGGAGGTGGTGGAGCGAGTGTGGCGGAGATGGTGATGTTCGAGGGTGTTGGCGAGGGAGAGGGAAGAGTGGGGAAGATCGTGGGAGAGTCAGTGGCCGGCGAGGGGGGCTGGAGTGCGGCCGAGAATAGAAAGGGGCGGCCCCTCCCGCAAGGCGGAGATCGTGGGAGAGAGGGGCTGCCCGAGGTAGGGGACGAAGTCCTGGCCGTTGGATCTTGTGATCCAACGGCCAGATGGAGGCGCGAAGCGGGCGGGTGAGATTAGATCTGGAGTGCCCAGATGAAGGGCTATGAGGGTGACACGTGGCGTGACGCGGGCGAAGTGCGAGCGGGCGGCTAGGATCGGGTCTAGGTGATTGATCTGAGGGTCACGATCCGCTGGAAGACGAGCGGTTGTGATGAAGGGATCGGGGGCGCGATCGGGCGGCCTAGAGGTCGCCACGTGGCTCGTTGAGGATGCGGCGCTAAGGAACGGTCCAGATGGAATGCGGGGTGGATCTGATGGCTGTAGAAGAGAGCGGACGTGGTCAGGCCTGGGCCGTTGGATCTGAGGTGCGATCCAACGGTGGAGGGCGCGGGCGGAGCAGACAAAGGGCAGCGGGCCGCGTGGCGCAATCAGAGGGCGCCACGTGGCCTGCTGTGAGTGGTCGAAGGGAAAGACACGTGTAGAAAGAGGAGGAGGCCGAATTTGGAAAAACTCAAAACATGAAAGTTGTAGATCTTGATGAGATCTACAAGTTTCATGTTGACCAAAGACGGAGATGAGGTCAAATATGATACATAAATACAAAGTTACATAAATATACATATGTAGTATACAAAATGACCCAAAAACCCAAGTTCCTCATACAAGCTCCAATTTCAATGAAATTAGTCTCATTTTGAAGGTCTTTTGATATGTAGTATTCTAAGAGTGAGTAGACCTAAGTAGGAGTTTGTATGCGGGCTTTATGTGTGTTTTAATGTACAAGGGTGCTCAGGGTATTTAGGCTCTTTTACAAGGGTGATTTGTGGCTTTCTTCCCTATATTCTTAAGGAGTATATACATATATTATAGAGAAGGAGTTATTTGATGAAGAGGTCTTTTACAGGTGATTTTTGGCTTCTTATTTAAATGCAGATGAGCTCCTAAAATGCATGAATTATGGATGCATGCATGAATGCTATTTATGCAAGATAAAGGGAAATATGCCTCTATTTTCTCGGGAACAAGGCTCTATTTTTGACTTTTGATGTGATGAATCACAGATTCATCAATTACTCATGATAATTAAATCACATTTAATTATCCATTTTCTCAATGTTTGGATACAAAATATCAATAATGAAATTATCCTAAACCCTTTCAAGGATAATGCGCTTTCTCCGCGAATACTTGGAGATAAGGACAGGGCGATTGTATTGTTCCACGTATAGTGACTTGGATGTTGAAATTGTATCTCAAATCCAGATCGCGGGCCTCCCATAGATGCTTGATTAAATCAATACCGCAAATCTAATCTTTTTATTGCATCTGCATCACATTCAGATCAATGTCCAACGTTTGGACTAAGATCAGATTACTTCTCTACCGAGAGGAGTCACTAAAATCCAAACCCGTTTCATCACTCCCTAGGAATAGAAGCGTCATGGTTATACACTCGTTTATGATCACATCACCCTCAGGTATTCTCAATACCTGTACATCCTGCATACTGGAAGACTCAGATTAAACCCGAAGTATTGGATCAACTTTATACTGTCTACTTCAGGGTTCCATCAGTAAGTTTCTCATTCGATCATTGGGAGTTGGTATCGATCATACACTTTCCAAAAGTGTATATCATACCTAGGTCTTGATCATATACTTTCCAAAAGTATATATCAAACCTACAAATTCAGTCAAGCTTCCAAAGCGAGACGACCGTGCGCACAGAATTTGATTCTTCCCAATATCTCATGAGTGAGCTCATGTCTTCTGGTTCAGTAATTGAACCTGTATGATCCCTTTGAGAGATCGTATTACTCATATGCCCTTATATGCACACCAACGCGCTGGTGTATAGACCTTGGTTAGGTCATCAACCTATTGGTATGCCAAATGTACATACTTGACATATAGTAACACATATGTCTCCTGTCAGAGGATGCGTGCCTGTATTGTGAAAGCATACGATATAGGACTTTGGTTATCTCGATCTCGTTAAGTGAACTCTTTGACCTAACTAATCCAACACCTCCGAATCTCTATTCCTATGCAGAGGACCTGCATCAAGAGGTCGGTCAGATATCGGCCTTTAGAGATAAGGATTGTCATCTCCTACTCATGCTGGATATCATCTCTTAACAATCATTTGATGGTACTTGATGAGTCCTCAATCTAACTCTTTAGATATTCATCCAAGCACCAGCCTCCATGATTCAGTAGTTGAATCAACAGCTGTATGATCATCAAGATGGCCATGGTACATAACCCTAATTGTACTAAGGGACCTATTATGCAAATTATTCATTCTTCATTTCAGATCAGGGAATGATATTCGCAATAACATTTATTGCATAATGGCTCGCTGTGGGCTCTCATGTCCAACATAGAAGCCCTCAAATGGGGCGTGTTTGTCTATCGACTTTCTCAATGGATATAGGAGGTCTGGGCTCCTTATATAGCCTCTCCAGAGGCTCCAAGTCCCACCACTGGACGATGTGGGACTAAACAACTGGGTGGGGTAAATGGATCTTCTCCAGGATCCATTTACCCTGCTACAACTCATGACGCATACATCAAATACTCCAACACTTACCCTTCCATGAAACCAACGAGCTACCATCAAATACAACAAAGCTTGAAGTAGACTTCATGTCCTTGGTACATTCAATATAATGAAGGAAATGAGAAAATACTTAAGCGCATCATGGAAGTGTAAGCATCACATCGAATGCGATTGGGAGCGACTAGTCGCATTAATTACTCCAGACAGCGAAATTTAATTTTTTTTCAACGATGAAACCACATGATCCAAGAACACTTCTCAGATCGTTTCATCTAAACAACAAATAGGTATTAGGATTACCTCTTGAAATGTGGTTGCGATCGAGTCTCTAAACGAAGAGACATCCTGTCTCAAGTCCAATCCGATAGCGGAGACGCTTGCGAGCGCGTTGATGAGACGCGTGCTCCTCGCAATCCATGTTGATGATCCAAGCAGCGAATCTCCTGATCTCGTCACATGAGATCTGATGTCTTCTTCACGAGCGAGGCGCACCGAAGGAGACGGAGATCCACGAGCAAACAATCCGACAGCGTAACGACGATGTTGCGGTGATGGCGATGTTCTCAAGGGCTCCATGGTGGACGGTCACAATGAGAGGGATAGAGAAAGACATGGCGGGTAGAGAGAGCAATTGTTGATAATAGTGCCTCTACTTATATAGTATTTTGGGATCAATGGATCTCAATCCATGGACAACACAAAATCAATGGATGAGATTGATTTGTGTTTCTTTTAATGGCCATGATCTTGTTGTGAAAACACAACAATAACAAATTCAATTAATATGTCAATAAATCAATATAAATTAATTTCAAATCAAATTAATTAATCAATCTTGGAGATAATGAGAAGATTGACCATATCCCCCTGAAAAGGGGGGGACAATCACTCAATCATCTCATGAGATCTCATTATCTCATGATATCTCCAAGATTTACAACAACATTTGTTGTAAATTATCTCACAAAAATATACATAATTATTGTGAACATTGCAATCATGGCATTGGGAATTTCTTAATCACATTCACAACCCAAAATAAAATGTAAATTATATTTTCAATTAATTATCCAATGTAAATCCAATTCACATCAATAATTAATCAACAAATATAAATCAGATAGGCTCCCTCTGACATATTATAAATCACATTTATAATATATATGAATAATTGTATAGTGTTATCCACATTACTCATATCCATGATAACTAAATCACATTTAATCATCTTGGATCTCCATTCTCATGTACTCAAATAATATGAATCACATTCACACTATTTGCATCTTTGATAAATAAATCATATTTAATTATCTTAAGTAACTCTCCTTTTAATATGAATCAAATTCATATTATTCGTTATAATTAAATCATATTTAATTATCCATTTTCTCAATGCTTGGATACATGCATCAACAGTGAAATTATCCATGAACTCTTTCAAAGATAATGTGCCTTCTCCGCGGATACTTGGAGATAAAGACATGGCAATTGTATTGTTCCATGTAGAGTGGTTTGGATGTTGAGATCATATCTCAAATCTAGATCTTGTAGACCTCTCATAGATGCCTGAATAAATCAAGACTGCAAATGTAATCTTCTTATTGCATTTGAATCACATTCATAGCCAAACATTCGATACTACGCATTCTTCTATCCATTGTTGTTTCACGAGACTGGCCACTTTACCAATTTGATGTGAAGAATGCATTTCTATATGGGGACCTGCAGGAAGAGGTATATATGCAACAGCCACCATGGTTTGCTACTAAGGGGAGTCCCAGAAGGTCTACAGGATCCACAAGACGATTTATGGCCTGAAGTAGAGTCCGAGAGTTTGGTACCATAAGCTATCGGAGTTGATAGAGTGCCAGGGGTTTGTACGGTCTACTGTGGATCACTCACTCTTTGTTTAGATGATACAGAGAGGTATTGTTGTCATTCTTATTTATGTGGATGATATTGTTGTCACAGGGGATGATGAGCAAGGTATTCAGGCTGCCAAGGAGTTCTTCGGTCAACAATTTGTGACTAAGGACCTTGGCACTCTTCGTTACTTCCTTGGGTTGGAGTTCGCCTGGAACCAGCATGGTTTGTTGATGACCCAGAGGAAGTTTGTGATGGATCTCTTTTCTGAGACAGGTATGACAGGATGCAAGCCTGCTACTACCCCTATGGACCCGAGTATGAGATTATATGATGATGACACTGAGGATGTAGACAACAGGAGATATAGAGAGCTGGTTGGAAAGCTTTTATATGCCACTATCACCATGCCAGATATAGTGTTTGCGGTGAGCAAAGTTAGCCAGTTCATGGAGCAGCCCAGAAAGGTGCATATGGATGTTGTCTATATGATAGTGAGATATTTGAAGAACTCACCTGGCTCAAGTCTGATATTCAACAGGGATACGTCTCTTGAGGTGACAGCTTGTGCAGATGCAGATTATGCAGGTTTCTCAGAGACAGAAAGTCTACTTCGGGCTTTGTTGTCTTTGTTGGGAGCTCACTTGTCTCATGGAAGAGCAAGAAACAGACACTGATGGCCAGATCAAGTGTAGAATCTGAATACAGGGTCATGGCCCAGAGGAGTGCAGAGATGATGCGGGTTAGATCGGTATTGACTGACTTTACTATTGAGGTTCCTCTACCTATACAACTTTTATGTGATAATCAAGCTACACTATTTATTGCCAATAATCCTGCTTTTCATGAACGGACAAAGCATATAGAGGTGGATTGTCATTATACTAGAGACATGATCCAGAAATGCCTCATATCTACCTCCCATGTTTCCACTGGAGATCAGACGGCTGACATCTTCACTAAGTCTCTAGCTAGAGGTCTGTTTCAGAGGTGTTGCTCCAAGCTGAGCATGATAGATATTTATGCTCCAGCTTGAGGGGGAGTGTTGACATAAATATATCTCTCGATATCTTTCATGTTTTATGTTTTCTTGATGTACATATCATGTAATTAACCAAGGTCTTTTCTCCTATATAAGAGAGCCCTCGGTCTATTCTATAAGTATGATTCATTTTTCTCCTAACAATTTCCAGTAAAGGTATTTATGAGTTATCACTAGTCCACTCGATAACTTTTCAAAATCAGAATCACAGGCACCAGGAGAAGTTTGCAAAAAGAGATCCGAAGCTCAACTACCACTTCTACTGTCAACCTTTACCAAGACACTCCTCCCCCTCAAAGAGCCGCCTTCTCAGACTTTTCCTCTACTCTTCTCCTCCGCCATATCCTCCAAGGATACCTTAGTTGCTACTTAACAAACTCTCTCCACCTCCAGTTAGAGCTTCCACAATCTCCTTGATGTCTTTTGCCCCTTTATTTCCTTAGAATGATTATTCTCAGAACAAGGCCAATTTGTGACCTTGTTTTGGCCATTTCCATACAAGGATTTATTTGATGTTCTAGAAGCTGCAAATTGACCTCGATTGCTAGACTTGAGAGCTGATAATTGATGTGAAAGGAAACATCTAACATATCCATTCAATCACAGCACAGATGCTGACAATGTTGAAAACAAAGAAACAATAGACCAGTGTTTAGTGAGGCATGTCCATCTGAATTGCATGGGAAAATGTAAAAGATAATCTGGATTGCTAGTCTCGATGAGTGACCTTTGAAGTCAATGGAAACAAATCAGTTCAATCACATATACTGACAATGTTGAACACAATGGTAAGAGACTGGAGTTCAGCGAGGTAAGTCCATCTGGATTGCATGCGAGAATTTAACACAGCATTTTGATAAATTAAAATGAATGAGCCAATATCATGATGGAGACCAGGAGCACAGGGAACATCTACAATGTTATTGTTGGAGTATTTGGTTGTGTGTCATATGAGTTGTAGGAGGGTAAATGGATCCTAGAGAGATCTACCCCATCCACATGTTTGGCCAAACATCTACCAGTGGTGGGACATGGAGGCTCTGTGGAGGCTATATAAAGAGCCCCAGACCTCATGTAACCATTGAGAAAAGTGCAATAGACACACCAACCCTCTGAGGCATTCTCCCATAGTTTCATCCCACTCCTTAGGGAATAGAGTTCCACATTAAATCCCGTTGTTCTTATTGTTCTTTATCTTTTTCCATGCTTCGCTTCCGCACGTTTATTTTCTAACACGGTATCAAAGCGGGTTCGATTCTTGAAGAACTATGTTATTTTTTTAGTCGAGTTTCGATTATTGTTCACGGTTTTGTTCGCGGGGAATGTTCATTTTTTAATTCAAGTTCAATGTTTCATTCTAAAACCTAGTTCTCATTCCTACTTCTCTCGCATCAGCAACGAGATCCAACGGTGGGCAAAGCCTCAAATCTTGGCGGAAGTACTCGAGCGATGGTTCCAGGCCACATGCTTAGTCCCACATCTAACAGTGGTGGGACATGGAAACTATGTGGAGGCTATAAAAGGAGCCCCATACCTCCTGTAACCATTGAGAAAAGTGCAATAGATACATCAGCCCTCTGAGGCATTCTCACGTGGTTTCATCTCGTTCCTTAGAGAGTAGGGTTCTATGTTAACAGTTATCAAGGGAAGATATGGTGCAAGTAAAGAAGGGGGATAACCCAAATGGTGGGGTGGTTGGTCAATGGGTTGGTGGATGGCAGTGGTAAGTGATGGGCAGTAAGATAGTGAAACTACTTAAAGTGAACTACAGACTAATATGAAGCACACAGATGCAAGTTTTAATGTTTAACCTCGTGCTTTTTTTCGTTCAAACTTATCATAGAAAATCCTGTCAAAATATCATGGTATTTACTAATGTAACATACTCTACTTTGTCTCTCTTTACTTGCCTAAAAAGAAGGTTGACAGGACATCTGAATTTTTTTCTCCAGAGCCGATACCGAGTCTAAACGTAGGATGTGTTTAATGCCACATTTGAGCATTTGTGGGTTAAGATTTTTCTTCTTCTTTAAGCATCTCCCACCAAGGGTTGGACTTGCTTCATGATTTTAAAATAGGTGGTCATTCAAATATTCTGCACGTGAAAAATGTCATGAGAAATGGCGCTCTCATACACCAAATTTCATCTACTTACAGGATGGCCAGTTTTCTCAAAATCTCTTCTACACAAATCCTTCTGGATACTTTTTTCCCAAGATGTGCATGATTGATCTAAATGTGTCTAAGGGGATATTAGAGCTTAGGTTAGTTATTTAGTATTTCTCATGCCACTTTTTTATTTTATTGTTTCTTGTGATCTTAGTTTGATTTTCCAAAAGTTCCTTATAAATTGAGAACACTCCCATCAAATATAGTCATGCATCTACATTATAAACGTGTGTTATCTAGGGAAAATGTTTTCCTGAAAAGTATTAAAAAATGTGATTACACGTATATTGCTTTTCTAGACTTGTAATGCTTCAACATGTACATCTACATTTCTTAGTAAAAGTCATGTTATTAGATAACAGAAAAAGAAACAAAATATGCATAAAAGTGAACCTGTTCAGCATAGTTCGGAGGAAGAGCCTCCAATGTGCTATTGCTAAGTTCCATAGAAAGTTCGTAGCAGCGAAAATTGTTGTTAACCTGATTACAAAAAGAAATGATGACATATAAATATAGAAATATCCTGGGAGATACATATTTTTTTATTAAAAACTCAATTCACATGAAACCTGTGTTATACCATGGCACACAGGTGTTCCAAGCCATCTTCAGAAACTGGTTCTTCAAGTCTCTGCCTTTCTGCAGCTTGAAAATCAATCATTACCTGAAACAAAGTACCCAATTTGAACATGAGCCCATGCCAGTGTAACGAATTGGATGGTCGTGTGTGTTGATTGATGTGAGCATATGGTGTATGTGTACTCATGCCCATGTTTGTATAGAAACTTTATTACGTTAGTATTACGGCAGTTCCATATGCTGATTTTTAGGTTCAAATTTGTAAGAAGCATGGGATAACCTAGTGAAACAAGATGCCTGCTAAACTATAGATCAACCTAAAGAAAATGTATTGCTGAGAAAGCAGGAATCTATCAAGGAAATAAGGGTCATTTCTCAGTATATTGTTGAGATGTGGCCACAAGCTAGATTTGAAGCTGCCTCCAGATACGACTCAAAGAAAAAGGTTCAAACAAAAAAACAATAGAAAGCAACAAACACACTGAATATTGAGTCTGACATGTGGAATGAGAGTGGGTAACGAGAGAGGGAGGGGGCAGAGCCAGAGCCAGGGACGAGAAGAGGTGAAAGGGGATAGCGAGCATGGAGTTTGGGAGGAGGGCACAACGGTCGTGAGGGTTGTGGCTTGAAGGGGGGAGGGGTTTGAGGAGGGTTGGTCAGTGGTGTGTCATCGAAAGAAGTAGAGGAGGGGGCGCAATGCTTCTTTTATGGTCTCTTCGGCCACCCGACGCATGTGCAATACTTTACATGTGGCGGTCAGGGCCACCATAGGGCAGAAAGGTCAGAGTGCTCCAGGGAAGTCGTGCCACCAAGTTCCGTTGGATTTCGATGCTCAGATACGGAACGGTTGTGTGTGGCATTGGCTGTGCAGAAGGGAGGGGGTCCCACAACTACATAGGCGTCGAAGGGTGTTCCCTTCTGTAACATCCATATTCTAACAAACCCGAATTCGTCCAATTTTAGATCCAATGAACCCAAAAACGTTGTTGGTCAATGCCAAACAACCTAAAACGGTTAATTTATTATGAATCAAAAGTCGTTCGGGCGAAATCGACCGAAAAACGGTCGCATCGTAGCGCGCGCCGTGAAAAAGCCGCGACGCAAATTCAAAAACCGCAAAATGAACCGAGACCATCATTAGATCCGATTCGACGACACGAGACCAACGAAATCGACCGTTCGTCAATCGGGTGTCGTTTGATATTTTTAGTTCACAAAATTTAACCCCAAACCGAAACCGTATCTCGGAAATTCGGGTATTCAAAACCCGATCAAAAGTATATGGATATTATACTCATTTCGATCGTCGTTGAAAAACGACCAAATCGAGATATTTCGCGTAGAAATCCGATGCCCGAGACATGAATACGGTCATTTTTTTTAAGCATCTAAAAATGATAACATAAAATATAAAATAGAATTTTTGCAATCGGCTACTGTTACAGCCAATTCCAGCCGTGTCTTTTCCTCCCTCTTGCTTTCATTCCACATGGATATTCTTCTATTCCACTTGGCAGTCAAAGGGAGTCTTCCCCTTCCTTATTTATATCAATCCCCCTTTGTTTCCTTAATCTCCTTCCATTTCCAACGTGACTTCCTTCTCTTCCCTTTCTTCCCGTGTTCCCAATTTCCTCCCCACTTTCCCTACGAAGGTCCCAAACTCCTTCCAATTTCCAGCCTCCTGGAGCTACTGTTGGAGGCCATTTTTCTCTCCATTGGAGCAGCAGGTTAGCAGATCAAGACCTTGCTGCTGTCCTCATGCCAAGTGCTCCAAGGACAGTCATTTCTTCTCCAAATTGAAGGTGCTGGAGCTCCAGGATAGCCAGCCCTGCATGCAAATTTTGGTTGCAAGTTTTGAAGATTTTTTTAGGTACAATCTCCCCCTCTCCATTTGCTGCCATGCATGCACCATTCCCCTCCCTCTTATTGCTGTCATACATACATTTTATCCTAGGATTGCTAATATTTGAAATCATAAACGTATTGATGTATCACTGCTTATTGCACATTGTTAGAGTATTTGGTAGTGCGCCATGTTGAGTTGTAGCAGGGTAAATGGATCCTGGAGAAGATCCATTTACCCCATCCAGCGTTTAGTCCCATACCGCCTGTGGGTGGGACTTGGAGGCTCTGGGAAGGCTATATAAGGAGCCCCAGACCTCCTGTACTCATTGAGAAAATCAATAGAGAAACACGCCCCTTAGAGGGCTTCTCCCGTGGTTTCATCCCGCTCCTCACGGAGTAGGGTTCCACGTTAAAATCCCGTGTTCTTCGTGGATGTTTATTCTTTTTCCATGTTTTGCTTCCGCTTTCATATTTTATAACATGGTATCAGAGCGGGTTCATTTCTCGAGGAGTTATTTCATTATTGTTAGAGATTCAATTTTGTTCTTGGAGATTTTGCTACATTGGTTTCGATTCCAGTTTTGGTTCAAGATCTGTTCATGTTTGTCTAAAGACTTCTAGGGTGTTTCTCGTGAAACCCTAAATCGTGAGTTTTCGCACGAGCCATCTCCAGGATGCAGTTCTCTTCCACGGCGTTCTGTGAAGCAAAGGAGCCCTCATTGGCTTCAAACCCTAAACCTGTTCCTGAAGATGAAACGGTGCACATCTCCATCTCGCATCATGCTCCCAGGCGGAGCTACCAGCCGGTGATCCTTCTTCCGATGGTGCGGGCTGCAGGCGGCAGCCCTAGCCCCATCGCACGCTCCTCTACTGGTGCACTCGCGCATACAGGAGCATCAGGCGACCCATCTCACGCGCATAACTCGTAGGCGCACCCCATGCGTGAGGTGGTGCAACTTCTTCCCAGGCGCATCTGGCGGCGCCCTTCACACACATGCCGAGATCTCCTGCCACGAGATCCTCCTCGGCATATCTCCTTCAACATCACGCCTTCGAGCCTCCGTGCGCAACAGGCGGCGCACAGGCGCGCACATAGGCGATAGGGCGATGGCGCACCTCCCCATGCTCAAAGCTCCTTCGACTTCGCAGCGGCAAGCCCACAGGCGATAGGGCTCCAGGCCGCACCCTCCTCTTCCGTCGCAGCTTCAAGCGGGCCTCTCAATCAGCGGCGGCGGGGTCATTCAAGGTTTTTTTTTCACGTTGGGAAACCCTAACCCGATTGGCATTTATTAGAGAAAAAAATTGAATTGTTAATGGGGGCTGACGTTTCATTAAAAAAAAGTGGGAGGCGGCGCACGATTGAAAAAAAAAACAAGGGGTTCGTGGGAACCCTAGGGCCATGTGATTAAAAAAAAATTTTTTTTGATGGCCCACTTCGGCCATGAGTATAGAAAGTGAGAAGATTGGGCTCCTTTGTTGGGCCGAGTTATTTTGTAAAAAAAAAGGAAGAGGAGTATTAAGGCCCAAGTGGGCATGCCTTGCATAAAAAAAAGAAGAAAAGAGTTTGTTCAAAAAAAAAAGAAGAAGAAGAGAAGAAGAAGAAAAAAGAGGCGTGCACAAGAAAAAGCCGTACGCATGGTAAAAAAAAAAGAGAGTTTTCTTTGAAAGAGTCGCATACAAAGAAAAGTCGTATGCAATTTTCAAAAAAAAAAAGTTTTTTGGAAGAGTCGCGTACAAAGAAAAGCCGTACGCAATTTCAAAATAAAAAAAATGGTGATGTTTGAAAAGCCGAAAAAAAAAGGTTTGAACGGCTTAAAAAAATTTTTTTTTAAAAAAAAATGAAGAGCCGCAAGTGGTATTTTGTACCCCTATTTGTCTTGTCTTCTCCCAACTTGATCGATGTCCATGTATTCCAACAAGTATGGGAGAAAGGGGGAGTATGGTGTAGAGTCACAAGTCTTCTCCAGATTTCAGAGATATCAGATTCGTCCGACCTATTCAGATTTTCAGACTCTACAGATTCAGCGGTTTCAGACTCGACGATTGTCTTCCGAGTCTCCAGTTTCAGACACGCACAAGTGTGCGGTCATTGTCAAGATGAGCATAAGTTGCCATCATTGTCAGAGGTCCCCATCATTCTTCTAGTTGTCAGGCCAGAGTTTTCATGTGAGCCATAGGGACTCCAGAGCAGAGGACCATTCCCTTGAAGGCAAGGGTTTTCATGTGGTATCATAGGTACACCAGAGCAGTGCACCATTCTCTGAGCCAGATGGGAGAGACCCAGTTCTCCGACGAGGAGACTTCAGGCGCATGTTCAGACTCGATGGTCAGGTCTCGAGTCTTCAGTTGACTCACACTCCAGCCCGTTCGTCCTCCTCACCTGCACGGCATGAGAAGCAACGTCCTCGACTGCAGCATGTGCGCGTTGGGTTGATATTGTCCGTAGTGTCTTGTAGCGTTGAGTTGAGTTTCTGTCTGTTTGTCCAAGCTGAGCATTGCATGCTCCAGCTTGAGGGGGAGTGTTAGAGTATTTGATAGTGCGCCATGTTGAGTTGTAGCAGGGTAAATGGATCCTGGAGAAGATCCATTTACCCCATCCAGCGTTTAGTCCCATACCGCCTGTGGGTGGGACTTGGAGGCTCTGGGAAGGCTATATAAGGAGCCCCAGACCTCCTATACTCATTGAGAAAATCAATAGAGAAACACGCCCCTTAGAGGGCTTCTCCCGTGGTTTCATCCCGCTCCTCACGGAGTAGGGTTCCACGTTAAAATCCCGTGTTCTTCGTGGATGTTTATTCTTTTTCCATGTTTTGCTTCCGCTTTCATATTTTATAACACACATCATGTGAATTTTCTTTTTATTCACATATTGTATTAAGTATACACATTCCAGGGAATAGAAAAAAATCTGAATTTAAATTTGTGAAGCTATTCTCGTCTCAAAATCTGTCAGCACAAAATCTGACTGATTGTCATTAGCAAATGGTTGTCATTAGGGAATCGCTACTTTTTCTGTACAATCCTTCTCTTTCCTCATTGCTGCCAATCATGCAATTTTACACCATTCGGATGATATTTTAAATCAATGGGTTATAGTGAATCTCTTCCCTTTGTGTTTGCCCTGCATGTTGCTCATATGAAAGAAAACATAAACTCTGAATTTGTTACTCTTTCCACGTTTATTTTCCATTAATTGAAGTACAAAAAAAATATGTATTTTGAACTACTGTTTACATATCTAATTCTCATTAATTAAAATACATAAATTTTAAACACACTAATAAGTACAGAAATTGTATTCTTAACTACAGTTTACTTCATATACAGTCACTATGATTCTGCTACACATAAATTCACGTGTAGTTTCAAAAAAAAACAACTATTATCCTCACTATTGTTTATTGCCTGGAAAATATGTATATACGGTTGTTTACTGTTCAGAAATTTAAAGAAGAAATGATGAATAAGAAATGGACTGTGAGCTCTTTAGATATTATAGAATATAGAATTATATATATGCTAAGTTGATTTGTAGAGTATTTTGTCCATTCAACCAGTTCCCCTGGATAACTTTAATGATGAATCTAATTGAATCAATGACCAATATAAAGCCAAAACAATGATTGTCTTTCTCTGAGGTTCCAAGCGTGCAAAATGATCAAGAACGAATCATTCATTGAGTTTGCAAATTAATAAGGTTTAAGCATGGACGTATTGTTCCAATAGCCATGCATCCACATGCAAGGGTTGAATGATAAAATCAAACACTTTAAAAATATGTTGCACTATGCTTAGCAAAAATTGATTTGCTACATTACTTTTGGATCGAAGTGGCGGTCAATACATGTTACTAATATAAATCATGGTCTGATTCCACTTGTTTTGAAAGACACCTTTTGAGCTTCGACTTGGCAAAATTCTGATAATCAAATATCTCTGAGTTTTTAGTAGTAAGACAACATTATCTGTAGAAAAAAAATGATGCATGTTCTCCTAATAAAAATCTTAATGTCGCTTATCTTCTCTTGAAGTAGACCATGATGAACATATACCAACTGTCAATTCCTTGACATTTCATATGGCATTCATAATTTACTGAAAGACTTTAGTTATTTTGAGATCATCTCAAAGATCACGTGATTACGGATATATCTCAAGGTGTTTGAACTGTATATGATCTTTGTCTTTAACCCATAGTTATCATACATTAAGCCAAGTTATTTGACAAGGCCAGTGACATTGTTTAGTGGGATATATATTTTTTTAATCAATACAAGAGTAGCCCGTTCAATAATACAACGTTTAGGACCTCGTATCCAAAGCCAAAGGCCACTCGACTTATTTTCTTAACCAAATAATTCTATAAGATCAAATGTGATGAGTATGAAATCATTACATGAAACAAAGCAGTTGCACAAGGGTAAAATGAAGAGAGACATGTATTTGAACAAAACATGTGTTACTGGTGGTCTTCTCCTTGATGCCACAAATTTTCATCATCCAGATATGGTGCCATTAAAATTATTCTGTCAAGATCTAAGATGTCGAAGAATAAATGGTGTTGAGATACATAAGGTACATCTTCTAGCGTATGTGAACCTCTTAGAGAAATAACTCAGAAGTAGTTGGATCAATCAACGAATAAGGATTGATAATCCTTTAAGTATACTCAACCAATTATAGATCACTATTAGTAAGATTGTAGAAGCAATACCAGGATCTGTAAAGTAATGCACAGTAATGAAAATTTCATGCCGGTCACGGTGATCTTACCCTGACCGTGCGAGGGCGTGGTGACCCTCAACTGGGCGGGAGAATAGGAAGCCCAGTTAGGGCAGCGGCCGCCAAGTGCGCGGGTCTAGGATCCCAGTCCTCTTTCGATTTTTACGCGAGCTCGCAGTGTTTTTACGCCTCGTTGGGATCCCGACTTTAAACCAGTTCCGCTGACCATGTTTTAGGATACCCAGGCGGGGGATCCTGGTTTTTCAGTTTTTCGTACGAGCTCGGTTGCCCGTTACCGGTTGGGCTGTTTTTTTAGAGCGACTTTTCCGGGAAGTCCCTCTCACCCGTCTCAGTGGCGTAGTTTGGGAGTTAGACCTATCCCTCTATTGGACCGTCCTTCCAATTAGAGGGCGAGACGGAAGAGCCCTTTTGTTGGCTTCTTCACCGCTTGAGTTTTTCTTTCGCCAACAGACTTGGCGATTCTACATCCATATCTACATCTATATCTACATCATCGAGAGTTACATGAGAGAGAGAGAGTTACAGTCATGGTTTGGAGGAAATCACAATTAAAATTGAGATAATTAGAAGTGACTATAATCAGTTTTGAAATCTCCATAAAGATCATAGTTAAGTTAAGTAAATGGAAGTAACTATAGTCTAATTCGAAATCTAATTAAGCTAGTGGACGTGTTGGGAACTTAGTTAGGATGCATTATACAACACCGCATGCCTACGAAGGCACCCCAACCCTAAGACTTTTCCCAAGTCTTAGAGTCATAGTGTGAGGTTTCACACGAACCAAGACCACAGACTATCCACTAGACTTAAGAATTTAATAAATCATTATATCTTCTTATCTCATCTTTCCCATCATCAAAATCCACAAATATGATCTCTAAGTAATATGAGAATGAAATATACTTACTATGATCAATTAGTTATAAAATAAATATGCTTATGTGGGAAAGGTTGGGTTAATGGCTAATCATGAGAGATGCTTACTAGAGATTTGAAAACCTTTTACATTTGCAAGTAGAAATAAATTTTAAATTTGAGTTGCTCATGCCTCTCTACTTGCTTTCTTTTGTAAATAATAAATGCATGTTATTTTTATATAAACTTATGGGAAGTACCAGCACCCGCTGACGCCTTTTCTTCCTTGCACGCATGGCAGACAAGGAGCCTTTAGCACAGTAGCGGGTTAATGATTTCAGGAGATAAATTTTATACCCAATGGTATGGTTTATTTTGTGCCAATTTGTGTTCAATTCATATTGTATTATGTTTCTTTCTCTTCAGTCAGATTTTTGGGATATACTGTATGTACTGTCAGACTTTGTACATGTGAAATATATGGAAGTTAATGAAATAAGATTTTGGTGACAATTGTTCTAATAATTTGTGGTTATGATTGTGAATGTCATGTGGAAAATTATCCGCGCGAAAAATTTCCCTATTTTTCTGTCACTTAATGCGATCTCATGTAAATGAATTATTGCGAAATGCGCGTAAACAGGTACCCGGATCCTGAGGGGTTGACAGTTTGGTATCAGAGCAGTGGTACCCCGATACGCACATTCGCAGTTTTTCAATTCCGATCGCATTATGTTCTCGGATAGCGGCAGTCTTCTGACTCGTCGTGAGTCCAAAAAGGGAAATATGACATTCAGATTCAATTAGCACATATGTCACCAATTTCATTAATTTTCATATTATATCCCAAGAAGAGAAAAGCATATATCATATTATCTGCGAACCATCGATTTTATGACTAAAAATGGTTCTCATGCAGAGCCATGTCATCCCGACCAGACCAGGAGATGACTAACCAACTAGTACACATACTGACTACTCTTGTCAACCTTTTCATGATCTACTTAATTCTAGCGTGACGCATTCTTTTCTAGCTTTGAGACTACTAGTTTCTTTAAGTAGAGTCGCAGGGACTCTCTCTCCTCTCCATATCACATCCGAGGGTCATATGGTCAGTTGTTTGTCATTTTTCTATTAGTCAGGCACTTGCCCGTACTAATTGACGGTCATGAAATGATCGTAGATTGTCTACTTCTACAGCTTGATGAGTTCGACTGGATTTTAGACATGGATTGGCTATCTACTCATCATGCACTTGTTGATTGATTTAGGAAGACGGTTGTCTTTAGAATTCCAGATCTACCCGAGTTTACTTTTGAGGGTACTATACACGACTCCACCATGGAGTACATCTCGGTGCTGCGAGCACAGCAACTTGTTGATCAGGGTTGCGATTCCTACCTTGTATTTGTTCGGGAGGTATCTGATCAGGAGCCAATGATACATGACATCCAAGTAGTATCAGAATACCCAGACGTGTTTCCTGATGAGCTACCAGCATTACCTCCTGAGAGAGAGAGAGAGATCAAATTCGAGATCACATTACTACCAGACACCCAGCCGATCTCGATGGCTCCTTACCATATGATACCAGCTGAGTTGAGAGAACTAAAGGTACAGTTACAAGAGTTACTTGATTTGGGATTCATGAGGCCGAGCACTTCACCTTGGGGTGCTCCGGTTGTATTTGTCAAGAAGTAGGATGGATCCATTAGATTATACATCGATTACAGGCAGCTGAACAAGAGAACGGTGAAAAACCGTTACCCCTTGCTGCGCATCGATGATTTGTTTGATCAGCTCTAGGGATCTTCGGTGTTCTCGAAGATCGACCTTCGATCAGGCTATCATTAGTTAAGGATTTGCGAGTTAGATATTCCGAAGACAGCTTTTAGGACTCGCTATGGACACTACGAGTTTGTGGTGATGCCGTTTGGGCTCACCAATGCACCTGCGGCTTTCATGGATATGATGAACCGTATCTTCCGTCCATACTTGGACAAGTTTGTAGTGGTATTCATCGACGATGTGCTCATCTATTCACGAAATGAAGGGGATCATGCTAATAATCTGCGGATCGTTTTAGATACATTACAGGAGCACAAGTTATATGCCAAATTGAGCAAATACGAGTTCTGGCTATCCCAGGTTGCATTTTTAGGGCGTCATTTCTGAAGCAGGCATCGCAGTTGATTTTGTGAAGATTGAGGCAGTTATGTCTTGGGAGCAGCCCAAGACAGTTACTCAGATTCGGAGTTTCCTCGGACTAGCGGGCTATTACAGACGCTTTGTCAACGGATTTTCCTGCATTGTTCGCCCTTTGACACGACTGACGCAGAAAGGAGTTACACTCATTGGGACGATTCATGTGAGCAGGCCTTCCAGACACTGAAGGAAAGGTTGACTACATCGCCTATTCTTGCTCTTCCTTCAGGCACTCAGGATTATGCAGTCTACACAGATGCATCTGGAGAAGGTCTAGGAGCAGTGTTGATGCAGAAAGGACAGGTGATTGCTTACGCATCACGGCAGTTGAGACCGCACGAGCGGAACTACCCCACACATGACTTGGAGTTGGCGGCAGTTGTCTTCGCCTTGAAGATCTGGCGCCATTATCTATATGGGGTGAACTTCGAGATTTTCACAGACCACAAGAGTCTTAAATACATCTTTGATCAGAAGGAGCTGAACATGAGGCAGCGCAGATGGCTCGAGCTGCTGAAGGATTATGATTGCACGATCTCTTACCATCCTGGTAAGGGAAACGTGGTGGCTGATGCACTCAGCAGGAGAGCGCATGTTGATGGTACGGCGAACTGGCTATATACATGGGATACACTTGCCGCTTTGACAGATTGGAATCCTCAGGAGAACGCATCCATTTCTACTACCGTGCCTCCACGATATAGTAGTCTTTGGGATCGTATTGTAGAGGGTCAGAAGACTGATCCTTGGATTCATGATAGATACATGTGCGCCGTCAAGGACGAAATTGATGACTTTGTTGTGACGGAGTCTATTTTATGGAAGGCAGGACGGGTAGTTGTACCCAATGATGAGCAGCTACGCAGAGATATTCTTGCTGAGGCACACAGTTCACGGTTATCTATCCATCCAGGCAGCACGAAGATGTACCGTGACCTACGTCGACATTTCTGGTGGGATGGAATGAAGCGCGATGTGGCGCTACATGTTAGCAGATGCATGACCTGTCAGATGGTCAAGGCTGAGCACAGGAGACCGCCAGGATTATTGCAGTCTCTCCCCATTCCCGAGTAGAAGTGGGAGAGCATTTCTATGGATTTTGTCACGGGATTGCCGAAGACGCCAGGAGGCCATGATTCTATTTGGGTCGTTGTTGATAGGTTGACCAAGTCAGCCCATTTCATACATGTCAACACGACTTACACTCCATCTAGATTGGCCAAGCTCTATGTACAAGATATCATTAGACTTCATGGTATACCACGGGAGGTGGTGTCTGACAGAGATTCGAGATTCACATCTCATTATTGGCACCAGTTTATGTCAGCACTACAGACAGAGCTGAGGATGAGTTCTGCATATCATCCGCAGACAGATGGGCAGAGTGAGCGCACCATTCAAAGCCCTATACGGGCGGAGATGCCTCACACCTCTAAGTTGGCGTGAGGTAGGTGATCATACTCTTTACTCCGTGGATCTCCTGAAGGAGATCGCGAGAGCTATTGATCTTGTGAGACGGAGACTTCTGACGGCACAAAGCCGCTACAAGAGCTATGCAGACCATCGAAGAAGAGACTTGGAGTTCCAGGTGGGAGATTGGGTATTTCTTCGTGTATCTCCCATGAAGGGAATACAAAGATTCGGTGTTCGTGGCAAGTTGGCGCCACGATATGTTGGACCGTTCGAGATTCTTGCTCGAGTGGGGAAAGTGGCCTACCGAGTAGCCCTTCCTCCACATCTTTCAGCTATCCATGATGTCTTCCATATATCCAACCTAAGGAAATATATGCACGATCCTCGACACATCATCAGCTACGAGAATCTCGACGTAGAGCCAGATCTGACTTATGAGGAGAAGCCAATCCAGATACTTGACCGTGCCGTAAAGAAGCTTCGCAGCAAAGAAATTTCACTGGTCAAGGTTTTGTGGCACCGTCACGGAGTCGAAGAAGCAACATGGGAGACTGAAGCCGACCTGCGGGCACGATACCCGTAGCTTTTCTGATGTAATTATCAAAACAAGCTTTTATAATTAGATACATGATAAATATATGGCTTGTTTTCTCTTTGAGGTTTTTATTGGTTCAAAACCCTTTGAGGTTTTTATGGACAAATGAAATCCCAACCAGACACCTAATAGCCTTGACCCGAGTCTCGAGGACGAGACTCCCTTTGAGGTTTTTATATTTGTAACATCCATATTCTAACAAACCCGAATTCGTCCGATTTTAGATCCAATGAACCCAAAAACGTTGTTGGTCAATGCCAAACAACCTAAAACGGTTAATTTATTATGAATCAAAAGTCGTTCGGGCGAAATCGACCGAAAAACGGTCGCATCGTAGCGCGCGCCGTGAAAAAGCCGCGACGCAAATTCAAAAACCGCAAAATGAACCGAGACCATCATTAGATCCGATTCGACGACACGAGACCAACGAAATCGACCGTTCGTCAATCGGGTGTTGTTTGATATTTTTAGTTCACAAAATTTAACCCCAAACCGAAACCGTATCTCGGAAATTCGGGTATTCAAAACCCGATCAAAAGTATATGGATATTATACTCATTTCGATCGTCGTTGAAAAACGACCAAATCGAGATATTTCGCGTAGAAATCCGATGCCCGAGACATGAATACGGTCATTTTTTTTAAGCATCTAAAAATGATAACATAAAATATAAAATAGAATTTTTGCAATCGGCTACTGTTACAGCCAATTCCAGCCGTGTCTTTTCCTCCCTCTTGCTTTCATTCCACATGGATATTCTTCTATTCCACTTGGCAGTCAAAGGGAGTCTTCCCCTTCCTTATTTATATCAATCCCCCTTTGTTTCCTTAATCTCCTTCCATTTCCAACGTGACTTCCTTCTCTTCCCTTTCTTCCCGTGTTCCCAATTTCCTCCCCACTTTCCCTACGAAGGTCCCAAACTCCTTCCAATTTCCAGCCTCCTGGAGCTACTGTTGGAGGCCATTTTTCTCTCCATTGGAGCAGCAGGTTAGCAGATCAAGACCTTGCTGCTGTCCTCATGCCAAGTGCTCCAAGGACAGTCATTTCTTCTCCAAATTGAAGGTGCTGGAGCTCCAGGATAGCCAGCCCTGCATGCAAATTTTGGTTGCAAGTTTTGAAGATTTTTTTAGGTACAATCTCCCCCTCTCCATTTGCTGCCATGCATGCACCATTCCCCTCCCTCTTATTGCTGTCATACATACATTTTATCCTAGGATTGCTAATATTTGAAATCATAAACGTATTGATGTATCACTGCTTATTGCACATCATGTGAATTTTCTTTTTATTCACATATTGTATTAAGTATACACATTCCAGGGAATAGAAAAAAATCTGAATTTAAATTTGTGAAGCTATTCTCGTCTCAAAATCTGTCAGCACAAAATCTGACTGATTGTCATTAGCAAATGGTTGTCATTAGGGAATCGCTACTTTTTCTGTACAATCCTTCTCTTTCCTCATTGCTGCCAATCATGCAATTTTACACCATTCGGATGATATTTTAAATCAATGGGTTATAGTGAATCTCTTCCCTTTGTGTTTGCCCTGCATGTTGCTCATATGAAAGAAAACATAAACTCTGAATTTGTTACTCTTTCCACGTTTATTTTCCATTAATTGAAGTACAAAAAAAATATGTATTTTGAACTACTGTTTACATATCTAATTCTCATTAATTAAAATACAGAAATTTTAAACACACTAATAAGTACAGAAATTGTATTCTTAACTACTGTTTACTTCATATACAGTCACTATGATTCTGCTACACATAAATCACGTGTAGTTTCAAAAAAAAACAACTATTATCCTCACTATTGTTTATTGCCTGGAAAATATGTATATACGGTTGTTTACTGTTCAGAAATTTAAAGAAGAAATGATGAATAAGAAATGGACTGTGAGCTCTTTAGATATTATAGAATATAGAATTATATATATGCTAAGTTGATTTGTAGAGTATTTTGTCCATTCAACCAGTTCCCCTGGATAACTTTAATGATGAATCTAATTGAATCAATGACCAATATAAAGCCAAAACAATGATTGTCTTTCTCTGAGGTTCCAAGCGTGCAAAATGATCAAGAACGAATCATTCATTGAGTTTGCAAATTAATAAGGTTTAAGCATGGACGTATTGTTCCAATAGCCATGCATCCACATGCAAGGGTTGAATGATAAAATCAAACACTTTAAAAATATGTTGCACTATGCTTAGCAAAAATTGATTTGCTACATTACTTTTGGATCGAAGTGGCGGTCAATACATGTTACTAATATAAATCATGGTCTGATTCCACTTGTTTTGAAAGACACCTTTTGAGCTTCGACTTGGCAAAATTCTGATAATCAAATATCTCTGAGTTTTTAGTAGTAAGACAACATTATCTGTAGAAAAAAAAATGATGCATGTTCTCCTAATAAAAATCTTAATGTCGCTTATCTTCTCTTGAAGTAGACCATGATGAACATATACCAACTGTCAATTCCTTGACATTTCATATGGCATTCATAATTTACTGAAAGACTTTAGTTATTTTGAGATCATCTCAAAGATCACGTGATTACGGATATATCTCAAGGTGTTTGAACTGTATATGATCTTTGTCTTTAACCCATAGTTATCATACATTAAGCCAAGTTATTTGACAAGGCCAGTGACATTGTTTAGTGGGATATATATTTTTTTAATCAATACAAGAGTAGCCCGTTCAATAATACAACGTTTAGGACCTCGTATCCAAATCCAAAGGCCACTCGACTTATTTTCTTAACCAAATAATTCTATAAGATCAAATGTGATGAGTATGAAATCATTACATGAAACAAAGCAGTTGCACAAGGGTAAAATGAAGAGAGACATGTATTTGAACAAAACATGTGTTACTGGTGGTCTTCTCCTTGATGCCACAAATTTTCATCATCCAGATATGGTGCCATTAAAATTATTCTGTCAAGATCTAAGATGTCGAAGAATAAATGGTGTTGAGATACATAAGGTACATCTTCTAGCGTATGTGAACCTCTTAGAGAAATAACTCAGAAGTAGTTGGATCAATCAACGAATAAGGATTGATAATCCTTTAAGTATACTCAACCAATTATAGATCACTATTAGTAAGATTGTAGAAGCAATACCAGGATCTGTAAAGTAATGTACAGTAATGAAAATTTCATGCTGGTCACGGTGATCTTACCCTGACCGTGCGAGGGCGCGGTGACCCTCAACTGGGCGGGAGAATAGGAAGCCCAGTTAGGGCAGCGGCCGCCAAGTGCGCGGGTCTATGATCCCAGTCCTCTTTCGATTTTTACGCGAGCTCACAGTGTTTTTACGCCTCGTTGGGATCCCGACTTTAGACCAGTTCCGCTGACCCTGTTTTAGGATACCCAGGCGGGGGATCCTGGTTTTTCAGTTTTTCGTACGAGCTCGGTTGCCCGTTACCGGTTGGGCTGTTTTTTTAGAGCGACTTTTCCGGGAAGTCCCTCTCACCCGTCTCAGTGGCGTAGTTTGGGAGTTAGACCTATCCCTCTATTGGACCGTCCTTCCAATTAGAGGGCGAGACGGAAGAGCCCTTTTGTTGGCTTCTTCACCGCTTGAGTTTTTCTTTCGCCAACAGACTTGGCGATTCTACATCCATATCTACATCTATATCTACATCATCGAGAGTTACATGAGAGAGAGAGAGTTACAGTCATGGTTTGGAGGAAATCACAATTAAAATTGAGATAATTAGAAGTGACTATAATCAGTTTTGAAATCTCCATAAAGATCATAGTTAAGTTAAGTAAATGGAAGTAACTATAGTCTAATTCGAAATCTAATTAAGCTAGTGGACGTGTTGGGAACTTAGTTAGGATGCATTATACAACACCGCATGCCTACGGAGGCACCCCAACCCTAAGACTT